>CM047426.1:89968891-90210654 GCA_026168455.1 Theocolax elegans
AACAGTCACTAGTATACGTGGTCATGTTCGAAAGTTCCACCTTAAGCTGAAACCATTTAAGTGCGATCATTGTCATAAATGTTACTCGGTCGCTGTTCTACTCAAAGAGCACATGATCACACATTCAAGCTCCAAGCCTTACCAATGTGACTATTGCGATTTTGCATCTCTGAGCAAGCGAATACTCGTCACCCATATGACCAAGCATAAGTCCGAAAAGGTACTGTACACATTGTGATTAAGAATCTAAATTTTGGTACCGTTGTTGGCAAATTCGGTAGCAATTGTCTCCATTAACATCTACGAGCACATTGTTGCAATAATTGAAAAATCTTGTGATAAAAAAAATGATTGATCATCATACTACGCGTAAAAAATTTGTTATTTTGCACAAATTGAACCCGAGATTATTAACAAACTTGCAACTAAAAGAAAGAACAAATGGTAATGTTTAAAACAACGCAACATTCGAAATTTGTCAACGACGGTTCGTACAAGCCAAATGGATAGCCCGCACAAAGCATTTGATACCATTCTTACCAACAGGACGTCATCTGCGATATATGCGGCAAAGAATTCTACGCGGTGAAAATAATGCGAGTACACCGTAACACTCACGAAGAATCGAATGCGATAAAATGCGGTATATGCCTTGCTTACGTATCCAGTGAGAAAGCACTACGTCGGCATCACGCGAACGTTCACACGCAGGACTATATCTGCCAGATCTGTGAGAAAAAATGCAACACGCGGAAGGCGCTGCACAATCACGTATACGTAAGTCCACAACCAATGTGTTAAACAAAAAGTCGTAGAGATAGAAAGATAGATGTAGATGTACTTACTCGGTCCTCTGACAATTTTGCACAAACGTGTGATTTTTCGCTCGTAGCAAGTTCACTCGGACGGCAGACATCAGTGTCCCTTGTGCCCAAACGTCTACAAAAACGGCTCGATGCTCCAGGATCACATTTTGAAACACCAGGGAATACGAAAGTACAAATGCGAAATATGCGGCAAGTCCTTTGCCCAAAGGACTCATGTAACTACTCATATGGCTGTGCACGACGAGAAAAGGTTAGATGCATCTACCGTTTCGAATGGTTACTTATTCTAACGCATATAAATAGCTATGTAACTTTAACTTTATTTCTTGTAAAATTTTGAACGGTGCACTCATCCTACAAAATGTAATTGAAATATATAATAGTAATTATTGTTTATTCTATTCTAATTGGAAGAACAATTGTTTTTCGTTAAACATTCGGCTAATTAAATTACTACTAATAAAATTCCTTTTGTAACCGTTAATCGCAAATATTCCAACGTTTATTTCATTGATTAAAATTGTTGATTGGAAAAAAGTAAAATACGAATATCTAGCAATATTGAAACGAGTACCACCACCGCACTGTCTATTAAATTAAATGTTTCTCCACGTAATCTCTTTGACTTTGTAGACACGAGTGTCCAGGTTGTCACAAGGGATTCAATCGACAGGACAATATGAAAGTGCACACAAAAAATTGCAGCCAATTTTTGGCGAATCCGGAACTAGCCAAACTCTTACCCACGAGGAAATTTCGAGCTTCGAACAATCAAAGGAATACCGAAGCAATATTGAATGACAGTGAAGTTGTTAATATAACGATAAAGGTAGAACCGACACTCGACCCCGATGTCAATATCAAACTTGAGCCTATTAACGAAGACGAATAAATCAATATATGCGATGTAAAGTGAATAACAAAACGTGACCATTGAAATACGTAAAGCTCACCGATTAGGTGCAATTTATTTAACCGCTTAAGTACAATTTTATCATCATTCAAATTTTAAATATTAAATTTTTATACTTAATCTTTAAGACATATGGATAAATTTTTAGACAAAGTCTTTAAATTTATTTTCATTTTTCATAGTTATAGTTATTATGAGGATATTGTTATATCTATTCGTAACTGATTCGAATAAAGCATATAATAATGTAACTTTTCTTCCTTTAATTATCGTATAGGAAAACCAAAATTAAAACTTTTATAAAAAGGAATTATATATTGTATACAAAAAAAATTGTTACGGATAAATTTATTAAGTGGAAAAATCATTATTAGACTGAATAATTGAGGTCCAATGAAGCCTTGATATTTTTCTTCCACATTTTTAAATTACTGTTATGCTGAGATATTAAAAAGGAAAAAGATTTTCATATTAAATATAAATTAATTTTAATAATCTTTATAATATTACTTTGTATACGATGTATCAAAGTAAATAATTGTGATACATTAAATTTTGTTATACGTGATGTCTATTGTGTTTTTCAAAATAATTAATTGATACTTTACATGTGATGATATTCTAAGTTCATTACTTTATGCGTCGTCGATGAATAAATTATGTTATTCATTAAAATTGTGATGCTGACTGGTGTCGCAAATTTTCGTGCCTTATTCTATATGTAATCATTTGTAATAGTTTAAACAACCATACAATTATTTGTTAAATAAATTTCATGTTGTTATTTATCGTATAACCTACACATTTCCAAGAATCCTATTTTTCTTTAACTTTTTATTTCATTTTGACGATCTGTTAGAAAGCGGAAAGTAGGATTTTCGGAAAAATTTATGGGACAGTTTGAAAATGGCCACCTGGAAGAAGGCCAAGGGGACTTTCTTTGCATAATACTTAGTAGTTGTTGAAAATTGCGAATCTACAATGCTACACGATTATTACGTTTCTTCTTGAGCATCACGAGCCTCGTGATTCTGCCAAAACGAGATCGCGAGTCTCATTGCTTCTGCTACTGTAGTTATTGTCCTCACAGTAATAATTTTTCTAAATAGTACCATATTATAGTTTTTTTTTAAATGGTGTAATTTGAGAAAATTTTAGGTTTACAGTGATTACAACTTTTTTTTGAAGCAATAAATGTGCATAAATCACAGTTAATTGTACCAATTAAAGGATACACTAAATTTTGGAATTTGTCAATATTATTTAGGTGTATATAAATCAACGTTATATTAATCTTAATATTAATTTATTAGTTAAATTATAGTTAAAGTTAATTTGGCAATATCAATGTTTGCTCGTTCAAATTGCTCGTAACTTATTAATAATCGAAGTAAATCTATATTAACAAATATTGATACTATATTATGATATATGTCGATATCAAATTAATGATCGAATGTGAGTCACAATTTACAAATTATTACAGTTTTTATCTCTCATGGGTTTAATATATTATTTACCGTACAACAATATATTTGTTTCATAAATATTTGATGTAAAATGATAAAATTTGAATTCATCATTATCGTATCGTTGAAATCAGAAGTAAATATACGTTAAATTTGAAAAAGTTAATGTAAAAAAGGAAGATAAAATTACCTACTTTGCGATATTTCTACGTTATCTAGGTGTAGCCGAGCTTTTCCGCGCTCTCGGAGCTTTTTTAATTTAACTTTATATTCTACAGTTTCGCCGACGACGCGCTTCAATGTTTTTTAACCACGAACTTCCTGCGGGTCTCTAATCCTGCGTTTACTACGGGAACAGCTACGATGTCGCATTATTTTAATGCGGATTATAGATGCGGTTCAAATGCACCAGAGCTACCTTGAAATTAAGTCGGTAACTCGTTCGCTTTTATTCATTATTTTGTCAGAATTTTAAAATATAACTTATAAATACAACCATGGATACTAATTTATTTGCGTATGTTTATCTTATCAAAGTGTACCATTAGACGATTAAAACATATTTCAATCATTTCTGATGTAATAAAATTTGTCAATGATCTTTCTTTGCGATTGACAATGAAAATAATTATGCAAAACACGTTTACTTATTAAAAATAAATAAAAAAAAAGGTATTAGCTAGATAAATGCTAAGCTCAGCGTGTTGTAATCCGGACGGTGTCAATGGTAGAGTTGAGACATTTACCCTACATTCGCGTCAGTCTTTAGGTCTTGAGGTCGCGAATTGTTCCGCGTCTGTATTTTTGTAGGCGCGCTCTGTTACGCGATTGAGTAACGACCGGCGCGTAAAACGACAATCCCGACGAGGTATACATACACACCCCGAATTAAGCAATTTCGCAGCTGCTGCCGCTGTTATTTATCTCCTTACAGCTCACTCTCGGTCTTTTCTATTATCTATGATTGTTGACCTATTTGTGCCGAGAAGAAAGCTACTATGACTAATGTCCAAGAAATAATTATATTATATTTTATACATATATATTACATTACATACCCATTTATTTACGTATCTAAATAATTCATTCAATTAGAATTTACAATGGACAATAGTAATTTAATACAATTGTAATGATTCTATTACTGTTTAAAATTATTTAAAATAGAAAATAATACATTCTAATAAAAACCCTTCCCATTAAGACCTGCAATTTATTTTACGACCTTTTTTTAACTTAATAAAAAATTCGCATTTATTAGCAAGAGATTTTTTTAATTAAATAAATCAATCTAGTTTCCATTTGCGTGGACGACTTTTTTCCCATTACGCAGTGTCCAAATTAAAGTTTCGCGAATACTCACCAGTGAGACAAAAAGAAAAAAAGCAAAGAGAGAATGAGAGAAAGAGAGATACGCAGGTGAGCGAACCGTGAAATTCAACTTTTGACACGTAGACTCGTCGTGGTACACCCAGAAATGGGAAAAGAGACCGCGAAGCAAAGTGGAAACACGGAGAAAAAGAGATGAGAAAGAAAGAAGCCGCCTATAATTTTACCTTGACACGACGCTCGAAAGTGCCGGAGGCCGGAAGCTCCTCGCCACCTACGTGCGTTAATTCTCGAGAGAGTTTGTCTGCTATTCCTCTCTCTGTCTCTCTCTCTCTTTCTTTTTCTCGTGTCAACAGCACGGTACGCTTTTCAATTTTTGGCGAAGACGAAGAAGAAAAAAAATATGTGGCGAGCGGAAATCGTCGTTCGAGTTTCTTCAGATTTTGGATTGCCGTAGTTATATCTTGGATTACTCGGATTTTATACGGTACTCTTTTAATGATAATTTATTGATATAACCGAGAACGTGAGAGAATAAAATAGACAATTTAATATTGTTTTATTACCAAAGTTTACGCATGCGAATAGAACAGGAAGAGAAATATTACTTTTATTATCCTTTTTTATTTGCTTTCTTTCTCTCTTTCTTTTTTAAGTAAAGTTTATAATTAAGTAGATGCATTTACATTTTTACATTTGAAATTAAATAATCATCAAGCTTACGTTTGAACAACAAAGTTTGATAGCATTAATGGTAAAATAAAAAACTAAGTGACAAAACGTAAAACCTCCATATATATTAATTATAATATGTTTCTGTTTGTTAAAGTTGGCTTATGCTTGCAGTTAAATCCTTTTTGCGGTGGCAAACCAATCGTCTATACGTAAACTTTCGTCATTGAATTTCTCCACTTCTTGTTAACCAAACGAAATACATAACAATAACACGCGGACGTCACAGTTTTGATAAGTAGCTTAAGCTCGAGTTTGTCGACAATATTGTTTAAGCATAAATTACGAATAATGAATAATCATAATGTTTTTGATATTCTTCCGCAATTCATTCGAGGCAATTTAATTTTCTGGATTGAATATAAATTTATATACACTATACCGACTTTCGAAACAATTTCAGCAAGGTAAAGGATTTTATTTAAACTTTTCGTAGATTTCCTTCTTTCCGGTTTTCTCTCACTCTCACTTGATTTTTTTTCATTGTTTTTATATGAGTGCTTGTATAAAAATTACGAAAAGTCTACAAGCCATTTATTGTGAAAATAGTTTTAAAAGTAGAGTTTCCTGGATCTCTTGAAAAGTTGAACTTTATAATTAACTCAAAACCGATAACTTTACTCTTGAGTGTAATAACGGAACTCTCGAGGTAACCAAGCTAATTGATAAAGTTAGTTAGATACATAAAATCATCCGTCGAAATGATGTACGAATTTCCCTAAAATGAATTATGTATAAATTAATAATTCTATATAGGAAATTCGAATGTTCTATATCTCGAAAGAATAAATTTATAAAATTTTATATTTGGTTTTTATTTTATTGTGAAATATTTATAAATTTAAATATAATTGCATATTTTGTAATAAGCTTTTACATATTCCCAATTATATAAACCTTGCGAAAATAATAAACTATTCAATTGAATTAACGCAAGATTTTTTTATTTTTTGCAAAATAAATCAACGTAAATTGTTTAAAAATATAATATCAATTTTTTTATCTCATAATATTCTCCAATAAATCTTAGATTAATAAGTCTTTACGTACAAACAAAATATTGACATTACTGTATGAAACAAAGAAGAAAAGCTCTCAGAACGTAGTTAGAAAATAATCCATGCTATCGAAAAAAAAGTCTCGTGTACTTGAATATTCCTGGTCTCCCTGTCTCTACTTAACCTCGTTGCTCCGAAAAAAAAGGAAAAAAAAATTTGGACCAACCCCTCTGTTTTACATTTTTTCTCTCTCTATCTTTCTATATTTTTAATTTTCTCTTGGCGCACGTCTTTCCGATACACTTCACCCAATTTGCCTTCCTCGATCTCTTTCCCCTGTTGGTGCAGTTTCGTCCGTCGATCCATCAATCTGACCCCACCCTGAGACGTATCCTCGAGCCTGACGTAAACCAACAATGCAGAGTCGTACCTGACCTCGCGCTGTCTTCGCCCACACGTAGGTACACACACATACACTGGCAGACACGTACGCACCTCGGCGAGTCCTAATTAATACAAACACCAGGGAACTTGTACATCTGTAACAATCGAAAGCTCACCGAGTGCAGTGTAAATGTTTTATTGTTGCTACAATGTGTCTGTAGAATTTGACTTATAATTATTATACTTCGAACTTCAATTCAATAATGAACGGGAATGTGTAGGTGTTACTTCAATTTAATTTTTAGAGACGCCTTTTACAATATTTTATCTGTTTTCTCTAATGTTATTTCAATAACTATCACTCTATCGAGGAAATATTTTATAAAAATACGGATATATACAATTAAAATATCATATCATCCAAAAATACTACAAAGTCTTGCATTAGCTAGTTGTATAGTGTTATTAGTATAGATAGCCGGGTAATTGAAACACGCCTTACACATAAGTATATACCATAAGTACATTTGAATTCTTCCTCGAGGAAAGTAATTGGCTTTAAAACATGAAAATAATAATTGATTTCTAGGAAAATTATATACACCACTCGACGTTTGATCCTTATAAGCAAATTTACTATAAAAATAGATTGGAATACACCTTATTAGAATTTTTAATAACCAGTTACAATTATACTCGTATAAATTATCAGCGGAACTTGTATTAAATATCGATGCTTAGTTTGTAACGATTGCATAATTGAGTTATAAACGATTATTCAACAAAGTTAAAAATTGTAAAATTATATTTCATAAATTGGTCATTTGATTAGTTATAGTTATATGTGCATATTATATACACTGGTTGCAAATAGTTGTGAAAATTTCAAATGTGCGTAATCAGAGTTTTAATAACAACTTTGTTCGACTCGAAAAATACGATGTAAAATTAATCCTAATAATCGTAAACTAAAAAAAATGAGCAAACATATGAAATTCTCATTTTAAGTTGGAGTACACTTAAACCCATTAATCCATATAGCACGTATCAATGTAAGTAGAAAGACATTTATTAAATTATCATTTAAAAGGTTCTAGCTGTACTGGCGATAGTAGTAATTTCTCATTTTTCTTTCGTATACGCACGTCGATCGATAGCAAGGCCTCGCGCGCGCAATTACCCTTTCTGAGTAATCGAGCTTAATGCGGTCTCGAGGATGGTTCTATCCCACCACACACACACACACATATACACACACATATATCTATATATCTACACAGAGGAGATAGAGCTCGTACGAGCGAATCCGGGCCGAAACTTGCGCTATACTTACTTGATCGAACATCGATGTAAGCTCGCTCATTGTATAATTTCTCTCTCTCTCTCTCTCTCTCTCTCTGGAGTGTGTAATACTGGCCAAGTCAGCGTGACTCGTTCCATCATCGATCTTGGCTCTTATCGGTTTGCCTCTCTCGCACCTGCCAAACGCAACATCACACGAGTGGGTTTCTGCATACGTGCGTACGTAAATGATACTCATCCTGGCTTCTCGTGTCGATCTGAATTTCTGTTATCCTCAACGATTCTGTGGGATGTACTACCTAATTAGATAGAGGATTTCTCCTATTTATGGAGCTTATGCGCTTCGTTGTTTTCGATTATATTCCGATTCACCGAAAATCGTTCAAATTATGAGGTTCAATTTTATATTTATCGGTTTCCTTCTTTAGCAATACGCTTTTACTGTTATGCATTAAGATATTTAGAGAATATGTAATCGATATGTCAGAGTTTTAAAAAAATCGTTCTCGCGATAATTAGCAGAATTGATATAGTTGGATTTTTATGTATTAACTTTAAATGTTATGGTGCGAGTCACGTTATCCCAAATCACATATAATATTAATTCTACAACACGCTACAACTTTATTGCTGAACGTTATTTCGAAGCATGTTCTAATTCGCAAATATATTAATGTTTAGACTCAACGTACAAATATTGAGTTATTTCCGCATTATAAGCAATAGTATTGTGCTCACGTGGATATATATATACAGTATATAATCTTTGTTTATTATGTCTAAGCGAATGGTTAAACTATAATAATCAAAATCCCATCGAAACAGATGATTAAAATTGAAATTGCTTCGTCAAGCACTGATTAATAAGCATCACTGCATCTAACAGTTTGAAGGAATTTATTTCACAATATCTGCATGAATACGTATATATATATATACGCACATACAAACTTTGAACCTATCAACACCGATATTATTTCTCGAGTTTGAGTCTAATCTAAATCTAATTTAATTTCGTATACAATCTTGTTCGGGGCGACAAATGTATATAATATTTGTGCGAAACGCGTGTCGAATTGGTAAAATTGTCGTCCGTTTATTATTTCGCAAGTTAATTAAGTTATTAGGTACAACAATCGAGATCTCCGAACGATTTCCATGTACGAATGTTCGAAATACTCGCGTTAAGCTAAAACCGCAAGTTTAAACAAATCGGTTAAGTATATAGAAACTCGTTCGCCTGACAGCGCAGTTATACGGCTCGGTTTGAAAAACGAGCGTTATTACAATTATCAACCGAGGAATCGTAGAAAAGTTTAATTTGAGAACGACGCCTTTAGGAATTTAAAATTAATACACTTTCTTAATAGAAGTTTTATCTAAAACTGCAAACTTGAAACTGGCAATGTGTATTATGTATATATACATACCCACCGGAATTACATGCCAACGCGGTATATTTATAGACTTTTGACCTATTAAAATTACTCAAAATCATTATTCTTTTATGAAACGACACTCGCAACTTTTCTACGCGGTATCGTTACACATCTACGTTAAACTATATTCTCGTAATTTGTTCACACGCCGCTGCTTGTTTTAATACATTGTTTTTAATTAAATTCATTAATGACTAATGTATATCATTTGGAAAATAATGTTAGTGATATTGGGTTATTTGGCATTACATCCCTTCGCAAATGGAATAAAAAATCACGATTTAATCTATTTAAATGTATACCAAGCGAATAAAATTATGCGAACAGCTATTTTGCTGGTTATTAGCCAGGTGTTTACGATCATCTTATATATGCACCTTGTGACACATACTTTGATAGCTATCTCCAATTTACATGTTTACATTTACTTAGATTCAAATATTAATTAACATATCAAACCATATAAATCATGTAATTAATCTTAATGATATCGTATTTAAAAATTTATAACATTTTACAATTGGTTTATTTTTTTATTATTATTTGAAAACTTTATCCCATTAGATCCTGGCCGTGCAATAATATACCGCGCATCCACTTGACAGTAACGCTATACGTTTTTTTTTTATTTTAAATTCTATATACTTCCCTCAACAAAAAAATACAACCCAAAAACGATCAACATAACTTTTCATAGCTCTTATCGGTGCGGAAAAAAAACAACAACCAAAGAGGGGGGTAAAAAGTGGTGTTCACCTGTGTGTGCGTGTGTTGCTAGATGTACGTATACATGTACGGTACACGTAAGCGGGCAATCGATGGCTCGTCGACCAGGTGTTAAAGCCGGTGGGTCGCAATATTGCTGACGCGAAATAATACCTTTTGCGCACGGATAGACGGAGCGAGAGGAAGAAAAAAAGGAGAGCGCGTAAGGTAGAAAGAGGCACGCCGCAGTTTTACGGCTTTAAAAGTGAAACGCCGTTTGAATTTTATGAGCCATTGCGATAATCTCGAGATTCCGCGCGCTTTCAATTTCCCCGCGAATTATACTCGTCGGGTTTTTGCCTGCTCCCGTAACGTCGCGTCATCGTCTATATACACGTACGATGCGGCATTGTTAAAGAATCGCGGATAGAGTAAGGAAATTAACGAGTTTTCGGAGTATCGCGCGATTCGGGGTATCGCGCTCGTTCTTAACTTTAATCTCGTTAGTTTAGATAGTTTAATTTAACGATAACCATGTATTATAGACGTGTTGCAGAAAAAATTTTATGCGCTTTCAAATTATTAACACAATTTTGTCTGGTTTTATTTCATTGTGGAATTTCCTTTTTATTTAATTTTATCTTATACTAAATTTAACGCAGTTAATATCTGCAATATACAATTTTCAACATGGACATAGATATTTTTGCAAGTTAATTATTATTATTAGCATTATGTTTTGAATTTAGACAGATTTCATCAGTAGTATAATATTTGATTATTTATCTATACTTAAAATTCAATTAACGGTGTCGTAGATGTTGTATAAATACAAGTTAATCCCTCCTATTGAACATAAAATATTAAATACATTGTTAAGTGCACTTATTGGTAAATCGTACGTAATAAAGATAATATTAAATTTTTACAGTATAATATAAAATTGCAATCTAAATATTAAAATTGTATTAAAATTATTAAAAATTAGACCCATAATATAATATATAATAAAATTTAATGAACACATAAGTAATGTAAAAAATCAACACAGTTCAGCATTTCCAATTATAAAACTATTCCAGAAATTTAGCAAATATTTTAGTGAGTGTAACGACCTTAAAACAATGCAAATTTACATAGGAAACAACTCGAGTGGAGAAAAGAAGGGGTCGACAAGTTTTCCTCGTTTTTCCACGGAACGTTGGGTTAATTGTAGTCCGAGCTCGGGCCGCGTAGTATATACACATACTGTTCTCTCGTCGGTGTGTCGGGCTTTGTCCTCGTTGTCGTCGGGTCGGTTAACGCCGTAATCGACGGATGATTAGGTGACGACCGTTTATCAGCCCCGCCTGTGAATGGAAAGATGGCGTTTGAAAAATGACGCGTGCGCTTCTCCTATCACTTTTTATACCGTCGAATCTACGTTGGCTTAGTAAAATATTGAACGGTTTAACTTTTTTTCTGCATTATATATTTAATACGTAATAGAGGGGGATATTTAAACGAATGTCAAATAAAAATTTATTACAATATTATTCGTATGAAAAATTTATAATCTTAATCTGATGTACGTTTTTTTCTTGTTTGTTACAGGTAAGGATTATCTGGTGATATTTAGCGAGCAATAAACGTAACGTAAACTTCTGTAATTTTTATTCACATACACATTTAGTTACAGGTATCGAGTATGCCAATAAATAAAATTTGTCATACGTAGTTTTTTTACATTAACGTCCTAGTAACTAATACGAGTCCAATAAAAGGACGCGTTATAAGCCATAATTCTCAAAAAGCTGGAATTTATTCTCCTTTGGTACACATTGCAATTGACAATTAATTTCAATGGTTAAACAATGAAACCCGGGAAACAAAAAGACCAGGTAAAAAGAGAACGCGCAAACTCTCTTCCGATGGACGCGCGTGCACTTCCTTTCCCCGATAGTTACGTAACACACTTATTAAGCAAGTTATGGGACGGTCGACGTAACCGCGTGTGACTGCGTGCAGATAAATCTCGGTGAGTGAAAGCAACGCCAGAAAGTGGAAAGAAAATTATGTGTGTTTGTGCGTGTGTGTGTGTATGTGTATATGTGTATGTGCCTGTGTGTGCGCGCATTCACCGGACTTTCATTTGAGGGGGAAGCGACAGACGAGAGTTCTCGCTGCTACTGCTGATCGCAACTGTAACGAACCGTTACAACGTAACGCGTTCGAATTCGAATCCATTGCTGTTACGTTCTTAGTCCTATGTGTATGCACACGCGTCTCGTCGTCTTTGTTATTACACTCCATAAGATATATTATGTGCTGTAGGTAATTATTCATTTTTTTTACTTAAGTTGGATTAATTATCAAGTGGAAAGTATATAGTTATCAGACTAATACATGGATGGGTCGAGGTATATTTTTGGGGATAAGAGTGATAATTAAACGCGTAGTCTTGTACGTTCCTGAAAATATTACCCCCCCTCCTCTCTCTTTGTTAATTAAACAATTAATAAATAAAACGTTTTATAATTTTCAAAGGCAGTCGATTTACGCGTTAAAAGATTTCTGTTATCGTATAACACCAATAAAAATATTACGAATTTTTGTTCACTCCTTTAGTCGCACCGTTCCTCTGATCCACACTGCTTTTATATCCAACGTTCAGGAAGGGATTAAAATTTAATATAAAGAAAATTCGCTTTACCATTAAGCGCGTGTAATAAAAGGTAGCTGTAGAACGGTTTAAAAATTTTCATAAAACAACCGAGGATTATAAATCATCCTTAATTTCGCTTCCACGACTCTTTTCCTCGTATATAGGTTTTTTTTGTCGATTTCGCGTTGAAAAAGGTCAAATCAATTTACAGCAACGCATTTTCTCCTTAACCCATTCTATATCTTCGTGTACGTCCGATCGTAAGTCGATGAGACGCGTTGAAATTCGTCAAGCGCCGTACGGCGCCTTCGAGGTGATATATATCGGCAAATAAAACGGAACTCTGTGGAATATGCGACCCTTGACAGTCGCGTGCCATGGCTATAAATAATTAATTGGGCCAGAAGCCAATAACCGGCTTTATACCCTCCATCTGTCTCCTTCCACGGGGTATACGGACTGCGCGCTTGTCCGTGTGCGTGTGTGAGTGCGAATATAGGGAATGACAATTTTATAATTTATGCGAGTGCTGGCATATCTAAGTGAAAACGATTTGAATTTTTTCGCTAATTAGCGGCTGATGGTGCTTGAATATTTTACAACGTTCGTGCGTATTATTATGAGGTTAAATAAAATTAATAGTGGAGAAGACTGTGTATATAGTCCGATAGTAATCAAGGACATTGAATTTTTATTGAATCAAGATTTCGTTCGTACATCTTCATCGTTATTTCGTTAAATTAATTAATATGCAATATTACTTCAAAAATAGACAATACAATTTTACAATTGAATGTTCACTGATACGAACGTAAATTTTAATTAAATTTCATTTGGTTGCTTTCTTACCATCTGATAAATAAGTAAATAACAAAATTTGCTATAATAAATAACAATTTGTACATAAAGTCTAGTAAATGTCACTTAATTCAATCATAAAATAGAATTCGAAGGGGCGCCGCCCCGATTATACGTATTTTGCAACATTTGAGATGCTTTCTCTCTCTCTTTCTCTCTCTCGCTCTTTCTTTCTCTCTGCACTTTATCACTGAGTATACTGAATCGATAAACTATTTATAGCCCACCCCCTACTCCGGAAGTTATTCCCACTCTTGAGAGTATCACGCGCGACTGACCGTGCGAAGAGTCACTGTAAACCTTTTCTAGGAATCGCGCCGCGATGCTAATGTAAATAATCACATTCTTGATTAATGATAAAACGACCCGATATTGAAGGCGACTATAGGCCAACTATAACATTTAACCCATATGAAAACCTTATGACCAATAACAGACGTAAATTTATAATGTCACGCAATTTTTCGTTAAACGTACATTAATTTCCGATTATTATATTTATATCATTTTTATCGATATTATCGAAACACATAGCTTTCTTTGAAAAGTTGAAAGGAAAAATCAATTTGACATTTTTTTACGACGACAGAAATCATATAAAAAGTGATTTTAAAACAGAAAATGGCCATTTGGATTAAACTATCCATAAAATGGTCTCAAAAGCTACTTTCTGATGGAGAACGTGAATTGAAATGAAACTAGTATTATAAAAAGGTTAGCACAATATTTCTGATCATTTGTTAAAATGTAATATATAATTTAGTGTACAATAATCTTACCTCCAAATTTATAAGCGTTCGAGTTGGTTTTTCACGTACAATTATCGATTCCTTTTTTGCGACAGATGTATCCTTAAGGATTTGTCCGAATTATCCAGGATTTCCGCAAGCTTCACAATTGATTTACGACAACAACTCACATGAATCATTAATGTAGGCACGATAAACTCTCGCTATAAATTCAGTGGCCCCCTTTTGTTTTTCCCGAAGACGGTATTACTACCGTCCCAGTGTTTTGCTTTTTTTATCGATCACTCGTAAAAAAATTGTGGATTTTTTTTAATACTTCGTACACGTAAAATAATAAAATAGCTTTTAAAAACACGGACAATAAATCTAACCGACAAATTATTTTGAATCTCATCGAACAAATCGTGTTTTAGATCGATTGGAAAAGAAAAATTGCGTACACTCAAAACGTTATCAGAGTCTATTTCGATGTCTCAGTTATTCGATACTCTATATTTCTCAAAAATGTTGCTCACAAACCGAAATTCCAATGTCCGTTTACAAGTAGCAAGCGTCTCGACGGATTTACGAATCGCCCGGTCGGTCGGTTTACGAGTGAGCGGATTCGGTAGCTATAAATCCGGAACACCACCGGAAAATAGAAAAAGAAGGAAAACGAGTGGGAAAACGACAAACACACTTTTTCTCGTAAGCCATCGCCCGAAAAGTCACTTCTTCGTTGTCTGCAATATAATCGGGATGTTTGTCGAAAAGAAGCAACCATGCAACTTTTATTGAAGATTTATAGACATTTAAGAGGAAGTTAGTTAAAGTTTCGTTATGGATGAAACTCTTGCAATTAATAACTAACGCAATTAATTTACTTGTATTCTTATTTTCGAGTGAAAAATTCCTGGTGTTATTTTAACTTCTAAAAATAGAAAAAACGTACTTGACTAAGAAGAAGAGTGGTATTACAACATTATTCAAGATGCAAGTATCAAGTTCACAAGGAGATACAGGAAGATTTGACGTTTATTTTCTTATATTAATATAAATAGCTTGTCGATAACAATGCACTCCTTAAAAACAAACACGTACGATGTTTCCTCTTTTCTGAAAAGCACAAGAAAATGAGAGTCGAGCAAGTCTTGTTTGTACAAGGTGGGGATTCACATTATGTCTCTAGTTGCCTGGGTATACAGTTTTTTCTTTGCTCATGTTTATAGATATCTTTGTTAAGTTTGTTAGTTCGTTAAAACCAAGGCAATTAAAGTGATTCCTTACCTTAACTAAAATTTATCGATTTAGTTATAAATAAACAATAATTGCAGTCTGTTTTAACAGGTAAACTAATTTTTGTTTATCGTTTCGGCTTCGAGTAAAATTTATTTATAAGAGGTAATAAATTAAGAATGAACATATATATATTCGGAATAGTATATTTTAAAAACCTTTATTGTTCTTTACAATTGCTAATCGCGAGAGATTATCTTTCTATTAATTTTGTATTACGATATCGATTAATTAAACGGGAATATTAAATTTAATTAATACACCGGAAATTTTCGAAACTATCAATAGCAGACCCCGAAATTTGTGCTTGTATATTCACGTACACACGTGTACACGTGATTGATTGCCCTTTAACGCGCATTAAAAATTTCCCGAATATGTACAGACCGAGAATATCAATCATTGTATTATTAACAAACGTAATTATACGAAATAATTTGCGCAAACGCGCATTGTGTAGGTGTGGTATACTTTCGAATTACTAAGGTAATTCATACATATATACATCGAGATATATCGAGAAGAAACGAATAATTAAAATGAAGAAAAGAAAATGAATCGAGTATCACGAAAGATCGTCAATGTGTATTAAATATATTTTATAAACGACGGGAGGTGTGTTTGTGTGTACGTATAAGGCATCGGACGCAACAACCTTCGAGTGTAGCTTATGCAACTGCACGTATGATATTTTCCCAATGACGTAACAATAAGGCGACGTGTCGCGTCACGCCTCGCTTTAAATCCCTCTTACCTCTTTCTCTTTCTATATATCTTTAGATGAGAGAGTGATCTTGAAATCGAATGCCGGCTCTTCCAGTCCTTTTTTGTCGAGTTCGAGTTTTTGTCTTGATATTCCCTCGACTGGACACTGGAGAGTGTGTATCGATTCTTCATAAAACATTCACCGCGCTTACCGCGCGCGCGTTGGTGAAAATAACGAAATGAATAATAAACGGGAGAGGGACAGAGAAATGGAGGGCGAAAGTATTTTGAGTTGTTGACCTCATCGCTTTTCATGTATACGTATACGGGATTCTCGTCGTTAAAAATCTGTTGGGGACTTCGTTCAAGGTATTATTTTCTACCTTCGGTTGCTTTCATTTATTTCTTTTAAATTATTAAGAAACTGTATTTTTATAAAATATTATCAGTTCAACGAGAAAATCCAAATAAATACGAACAATAATCATAACTTAATACTCTTCCTTTTGATATAATAAAAAGATCTTCGGCCTGCTAATCCGTAAGATGACAAAAAGTTGAATATAAAAATTAATTGCTTTATAAATTTTATATCCATCATTTTATAGATATCTCTAAATTAAACCTCTTAAACGTAAAATTTTAATTAAACAAAGCTATCTCGACCCTATACGAATATATGTGCAATATAATCGTTCAAAAATAATACAAAATAAAACGTGAAACGTAGATAGGAAGTCGCTCATGAAAGTATAATTGAAAAATAAAAAAATTTAATCAATTGGTAAAAATAAACAATTTTCATAAAAGGCAATGTAATCATTATAGGGACTATAAGTGTGAGAAAATTTTTCCCCAAGGAAGTAAAAATACTAGCAAGTGTTTTTGTCAATTAAGAAGAAGAGTATTATAACCGTTTCCTCGATCGTTAAACGAGCCTGAAGAGCATGCTTGACTGGAGTGCATCATTGCTTATCACTTATAACTATACGTATACCTTCTTTTCATAAGCTACTTTACTTTCTTGCGCTTCCTCGCCGTCGTTTTCATTTTTATATTATTTTTTTCTCCTTTTTACCAAAGCCATTTTTTTCTCGTCTAATTTTTAACGACGTATAGGAAACGAGATAAATCTTCACACACAAAAAAAAAACGAATAGAAACGAGTAGAAGGGTAAAAACGTATAATCAGGGCAGGTTTGTGTGAATTTTAATAAAATTTATCAGAAAATTTCTACCACGTAATTTCCAATAAATTAAGAAGGGGTATAAAAATTTTCGCAATAAATCACTCGGTTTGATTTACAACTGACGCAGGGGGATGGAAGAAGCAGGAGCAGCAGCGTCGTCGCAAAACAATGTGACCGGCAAATCGGGTAATTAAGCGAAGCTAAGGTGTACCGGGGATGTTAGGAGGCCGAAAACCACACGCGTAAAAAGATAAAGAGACTCTCTCGCGCGAGCGCGCGTGCTTGTGTATAGCTCGAAAGTGCGTAACCGCAGCTGGATTTACGAGCGGAAGCAGCTCTAAACACGGAAAGGCCGCCCGCCCGAGAAAAGAGCCGAGACTCGCGGCATCGTTACGCCTCCCGGAAAAGTGCACGGAGCTTCTTCGCGCGCCCTCGGCCGTGACTCATTTCCATGCGCGCGAGGTGAGCGAGAAAATTTACTCTTTTTTTTTCTTCCTTTTTTGAATCTGTGTATGCAAAACGTGAAAAATTCATTCCAAGGAAAGTCATTTAGAAAATAATTTGGATTTTTTACGATTCTTCAGATAGCGTAGGAGGAGGAGGAGTTATATGTTAGATGCAAGAATTTGTGTAGTATGAATTATATTATTCTGGAGCAAGGTAGGAATTATAATGATCTCTGCATGAATATTTAAAAGGAATATCATTAATTTTTTACTACGTGTTCATCGTGAATTTCAATTTAATTTTGAATACATCATATATAGTTGTCTTCTTTTTCTTTTTATTCGTATTAGAAAACGATTAAACTAAAAACCTGGAAAAATCTATCATCTTGGGGATGCAAGTTATTACACGAGAATAAATTTGTTTGTTTTATTAAACAACCTCAGTAAATTATTTTCTTTTTTACATTCAATGTATTAATAACATAAGTTTTACATTAACCTTTTCTAATGAAATTAAAAAATTATTCAGCAATTGTTTATGATTCGTGTACGCAGTGGTAAACGTCAGTTCAGCAATCAAGGATTAAATTTATGGTAACTAAAATATTTTAATTTTGATATAATCTGCATAAAAGCCAGATCGTTGATGAAGAAAAAAATAAGTAAAAAAAAAATGGAAGCACAGTGTTATCGGTTCCCGAGAGACTGGAGGACATTCCTTTCTTCTTGGGCTCACCAGCAAAAACCCATAAACCCGAATAATCTTGGTGCTTCCTTCTCGCGATATCGAGAGCTGCTGACTATACGCGCGATAAAAATCCTCGGGGCTCGCACGTGTGCCTTTTTAAAGCGATATCATATGTATATGTGGAATGGGAGTACCGCCGCGAATCAGCTGACTTGGTATATACATAGATGCGAAATGTAGACTTTTTCCCTCTAGATAAAGATGTGAATGGCTTGGGCTTCTACTTCTACTTCTTACAAATTCGATATTAGGCAAATCGAAAATTTTTATGAAATTGTAAGATTTTTACGAGCTCGTTTTATTATTATCGTGAATTTTAGATATCTTTTTACAGTGTTATCAAACTTAGTTAACAATTATTTTTAAAAAATGTTACATGTACACCATGTAATATAAATATAGTTAAACGTTGATATTTACAATCATAAAGTGCATCTAATGTATCGACAATTTTGTTAAATTGAAATCATAATGTAACTCGGTAATCTCATAAATCTTCTTAAAAAAGTGGAGATAATCGCATATTAATTCTTATTACAAGATAATTTAGGGATAAGATCCAAAAAAGAAGGTAAACACACGTTTACACGTGCACGCAAATATTATCCGTAAATAAATACCTTTAGAAACGCACTTTTAAAAGAAAAATAAAGTAATACTTTATAGCCATTTTAAGTAAGATTGTAATTGCACATTAATCCGAGTCATAAACTAGTTTCCCAGCTATTTATATTAGTCGTATTTCCACTGATGCGAAGTATAACTTGATTCTATTTTAAACGATGCAAACTTCCGACTAATTTTCTTCGTACAAATATCCCCTTGGGCATCTTTTACCTTTACAAAGCGATTCGTACAATCGTATAACATTTCTAGTTTCTCTTTCGCTCGAGACTATTAGCAGGTTGCACAAAGAGTAAACGATCGCGAATTTCGCAAACGTAGAAAAGCAAAGTATCCAATGGTCGGCTCACCTATCTACGAATTGTAGAAAGGGCTCTTAAGACAAAATAAAATTTTAGACATACCTCGTCAAACGTGATGCTAACAAATCAAATACGAAAACCTCTGCACTTTAATACATCGCGAAACCAACGTGTACAACTCACCCTCATAACAGACTAAGACAAACGTTTGCTAGAACGGTATATTAATATGAATAATATCGTTGTAACATACAATGCTCGGATAATTACGTGCTGACAGATAGAGAGAAAGAGAGGGGCGGGGGAGAAAGAGAGAGGCCCGACAAAACAAACTTAGAGTTCCTAAGCGGGGAAATCTAATTAAAAGCTCTCTCTACGTATGATCACAGGTGAGGCCTCGAGGTTATCAAGCTGCCGAGTGTGGAGCTACTTATATACCCCGGCAAAAATACCCAGCACGATCTCGCTTACGGTAAACTTGCGGTGGCTCGGTTCAACCTTTTTTTTAACAAAAGACCGACGTAATTTTAAGGTAAGCAGATTAGATATTTTAATTATTTTTATTTTTTATTTTTTACTTGTTTCTAGTTCAACTCTAAAAATATTGCTAAAAAGTTTTTCAAATTATTAGCTTAAATTCGATTCAATTACTTTTTTTTAATTTAAATACTTAATCAGAAATTTTTTTCTATTTTTTTCCTCCGAATTCAATTCTACTGCTAATGCATCACTCCTCTAATTACAATGAACGCGAAATAGACATCAATACCATGATGGCAAAATTATAAAAGGTATGGGTTATAAATTTTACTGAATAAAAATTAAAAGCGATTGCAAACAAATTAGTAAAATACGCGTGCATAATTAATACGCCATTTATACTGCATAAACCGAAGTGAATAAATAATTAACATAAATTAAAAATTTATAAACAATAAATTTGTTTGCATGCCAATAGTCGCATGTACACGTAATAAATATTAGTCGAACATAAACAACTTTTAATTTTGAATGTTAAAAAGATAAAAAATATCACTTTATAAAACTTTTTAATTAATCCCCAGTTCCATTATACATATATACACATAGATAAAAGCAAAATACGATGTTTTTTTTGTATCCCGATATCCCGAAAACCACGAGTAATGTACGAAAAACCTGACTATATCAATTTCGGGCGCCAGTATTAATCACACGCGTCGTTGATATGCACGCAACAAAATAAACGATCCGCTTCGGCACGACCGCGCAAATTAGCACCAATCATCATTTACAAGATAATTCGCGGTCGATCAGTAGAAAAACAAAAAAAAGAAGCTAGAGAAAAAGAGAGAGAGAGAGAGAGAAGCGGAACGGCATGGCGATCAAACGAAACGCTCTCGCTAATCGCCATTTAATTCTCCGCGGAGACGCGAAACGGGAACACGACGATTAACGATCCGGTTAATTCGAGTGCAATCGGTGGCGCCTAACGCGATCTCTGAGAAAATTTCTTCCGTCATTGATTGGTTTACCTTAGTTTAGTTTCTCTATCTGTTCTAAAAATTTTAATCTTTACTATAGTCTTTCAACATGTTTTTACACGTGGATGATCATTTTTAAGATTTATCGATCGTTAAAGGTTGGTTGTTAATTAAACGGAAAATGTTAAACGAAAAGATCGTTATAGGTATATACTAGGATTTTCTGTACAGTAAACTCGAGGATTTATTTGTACGCATTAATTGAGATTTAGTGTGAAGTACCCCCACACACGTATACGTATACACTAGATCTTGGATCACGCAAAAACGTGGACTATAAATTCAAATTATTGGAGAATGTAGCTTGTGATTTTTTAAAAATTTTACCGGAGATTCACCTTAAGAAGGAGGTAATAAATAAGGTAACGGCGATGGCTACTACATACCGGTATTGCACGTTGCGTTTTATTTACTTAGAGACTTTACCTTATACCCTTTTTAATGCGTTTCCTCATTCCAAACGTTTTCCTTTTTTTTCTTAATTATTTTTAACCTGTAGGAGGTACCTGTTATTTTGTCGTGAAGATGTTTTATAATTAACATTCATTTTCATTGGTATACAAGTTGTTTTAAACATTCAAACGCGGGGAAACTAGATATTTCTTTTTCTTGAGTTTAGTATACATAAAATTAGTGTTGTGCAATCAATTATGATACTTAATTAAATGTATATTTTAGTGACCTGAGCAATTATTATGGATAAAAAAAGTAATTTTCAAGTTCAGTGTTTTATATATATATTATCAAATGGGTATTATTTCACTGCAATATCTATAACTTCGTCATTTCTTTGGCTCACATTCAACAGGTCGCGATTCAATTTTATTGTATAGAAATCTAATCGAATATAATTAACTTTTAATTTTTAAGATATATTTTATTACCTAAAAACGTCAAGCATATAATGATATTTACTTAATAATATAATGAAAGTTTTCATTGCGAAATATTCATAGAAAGTAAATGTGTAGAAGAAATTTTAATTCTTGTAGGAAATTCATACCGGACTGTAATTATAAGAAATCTTAGCGTATTATCATTCGTAGATAGGTTTATCTACATTTCCCGCAATGATATACATATATGTATAGTTTGCAATTTATTTCACATTTAGCGATGTATATTTTGGTTAAAAATCATGCTTTGTTATTATTTTATCAATTATTTTGTTATTGCATTTCGATGGTATCAGCGTGTTTAGATTTTTACTAAATAATTATTGAGAATGATATTTAGAACATTGATTTCACAACTTAATAACATACAAGAAAAAAGTAGATAACAGTTTAAACGAGATATAAGTTTTTTTCTTCCAAGTCAAATTATTACTTAGCAGAATAAAAAATAAGTATGAAAACATTATCTCTACTATTATACATCAGATGCTGTTCGGTAAAACATGGATAATGATTATCGTATTTTCAAATTATTTAAAACATTAATATACATTATAAAAATAACTTCATCAATTACCACAAACGATGAAATTTTCTTCGTGGATGAAAAATAACCCATAAAAATCGTATAGTTTGAAAATCCTCATGCAACGATCACAAGGATCGAAAGAGTAAAGTATAAAAGTAACCAGAGAATCGTATCAATAAAAGAAAATCCATCAATCTTAAGTATATAAAACCATTGAGATCGTACAAAATCGACGGCACGTCTGTTTATACCAGGGCGAGCCATCAATTATTAGCACGGGTGAGCGTAGTTGTACACGTGTACCGCGTCCGAGGTGCGACACCGAGAATTTCTTATTCTCGGGTTACGGACTGCACGAGAGTGCACGTAGGCGAGGTCGGGTCACTGCACCCCGTAACCGCTGTCGTTGTCCTCGTTTTCCGTCGCACGCGGAATTGCGATTCCATCGGCCGACGTTTTTCTTCTAATTAACTGATTTAATAATGTGTATATATTCCGTATACACAGTTGGTTAGATCTATCGTCGATGCTTATTTCGCGATATAACTATTAATTTTATGAATTTTAAATTTTTTACTTTAAATATAGTAATGTTTAACGAAACAATTTTATAATTCGCTTGACATATAAATTCTAATTGCCAAAAAGAAGATTAAATTTTTTTTAAATATAGCGTCGTTAATTAAAATACTCGTCGAATCCCAAGAAAATTTAGTCGTATGTACAATCGTTAAAGAGGAAAATAATTACATCAAAACACAGAAAGAAATAGCTTAATCAGCAGAATTTCAGTAGTAGTCTGTTTCTTCGATTAAATGGCCAATTGATATTGCAAACAACGCGTTCAACGTCCCCATCCGACTTACAAATCGAGTTCTTTTCTCACTTTTTTTTCGCTTCGGTCTCTTCCCCATTGGATGACGCATCCTAATGGCTCGCGTTTCCATGTCGAGTGCAAATTAAACTTCGAGTTACTAAGAAACAATATTTGGTGGTTTTTCCTTTTTGTCAAGTTTACGAGTTCCGCTCGAGTTTCGAAGATGATCTTCCTTTTTTTTAGTGGAATTTTACAACCACGAGTTTTAACGTAAATTATAGATTATTTATTTAATTAAGTTTTAATGTGAATTATACTAATTAGTTGGAGTTTTTAAGCGTATCGGATATTTATTATAAGTAATATTACTCGCATTTTCGAGATTCGAGTCTTTGGAATGTGTGCAGAGATAATATTATAATTTTTATGGAATACAAATGTCAACTCGCTTATTTATTGTCGTAAATAATTTAATTTATTTTATTTTACATTGAAATATCACCGTATTGAATTCCCAAATCGCAACAGTGTTCAGTATTTAAATTTAAAATATTTTGTTAAGTAAATAAAATATTAGACAATTATAGTTAATCCCAATAATTAGAAAATTATCCTTTCAAACAAAGTTACAAATTGAATTTACTATAAGAATATAAAGCCATCAACGTTGTACTCGCATCTTTACACTACTATTTGAACTATAAATTTAAGATTTAGGTAATAATACGATAGCATGATACCTTGAGCTTAGATCGAGGTTGAGGTATGTAACACACTTGACAGTAGACGGCCGTATATATACATCAACCTTTAAGAAAGTCTCTTTTCTCTGTATTCGCAGACTTTATTGCTAAAATAATGTCAATTGATGCATCTTTATAGTCATAATAAAAACATAATATTTATGTTGTAATATTCGTATAATAGTATTGTTTTCATTCTGGACTTTATACAAAGAATTTTTTTTAATTTTACATGTACTATTCGATGTAGAAACCAGTTAATTTGGACATACCGTGTTCAACGTATAAATATTCATTAATTCTTTATATAAAAAATAAAAAAGAGGAGGGAGCTATTTGAGTGACAAGAAAATATTCTTACCAGTTAGTAATATATTTCTATCTACTTAATATGGATTTGTTCTTAACACTTGAGTGACCAAGCGGTAGTCACTCTATGAAGTAAGAAAAAAGGAACATCTAATAACTGACGAATTTCCTCGTTCACCCATCTTTTCCTTCAGGTTGAATTCCAATTTATTTGCAAACGAAAGGTTCTCCCCTTCCTTTTTTCGGCAGCTCGTGTTTGACGAAGTGTTGAAACCTCGAACGAAAGCGTGAATTGGAACGGAAAAACATTCTCTCCCTTTTACGCGAGCCTGCGTGTGTATGTGTGTGTGTGTGTGTGTGTGTAGTTGCATGCGAGTGTGTGTTTTTGTCGCCCTACACCCTTTTGCATTTTCCATAGCGGTGATTTTCACGCGACGTTGATTACTATCTTATTTTAAAGCTTCGACTGCGATATGAATATGTATTAGAAAAAGAAGAAGAAAAAGAACAGGTATATCCTTGGTAATGAAGAACGAAATTTACTTTTATACCGAGCAGATGTGTTTACCTATTCATAATCTAATTACTTAAAAATTGGTTTGTTTCTAGTCAAGATTTCCTGCCCAAGGACTCGATCAGTTTAAACTCGAGTAGAGTTAATTTATTCAAATTCGATCGTTGCGTTTATAATATATCTTTTTTTTTCTACTATTATAACAGAAAATATAGTTAGATTAGATAAAAAAAGAAAAATATCAGTACGGTTTTACAAATATCATGATATATATTTGAAACTAGACAAAGTTGGTCTTGGTACACGTAAATCGTCACATCGTGCTGTTTTCGCGTTTCTGTCCCTTTTGATGTCATCAACGTTTTCTCGTCACTGGGCTTTCTAGTTCTCTTCGTTTTTTGCGTTTTATAGACTAGTTCACTGTCGCCAAGAAATTCATAGAGAATTTTGTTTTAATTATTATTTGTTTTTCTTTTGGTGCATATATCTTGCTTTTAATTTAAAGTTATTTTTACTGCAAACAGATAATTGCTAAACAGAGGTTTGGTTTTTCTTTTGTAATTAAATTAAAGTGTTATACATTTTTATTGTAAAAATTATTTATAGTGTTCAACATTACTCTAATGATTAATCAGCTATATTTTTCAAATCACACCTTCGGGGGCTTGCGCAATTTTCACCAATTCCAAGTCGCACAATATCATAAAAAAATATTCAACGAATAATAAAATGGTTAAATTGACTAACACTCACGCAAATAATCACGCAGTTGAATTATATATAACGAGCATGCAAATAATATGGTTATAAAGAAAAAATTTTTTTAAATCTGTATGTGTATATTATAACGTATATGCAATACATAATTTGAACGCCTAAGGATAAGTCTAATCAATCTGATGCCCTTGCATAAAAATTTTTCGAGAAATAATAGAGCTCCTTGGAGAAACAAATAAATACGTGAAAAAGCATCGAAAACGTAAGAGAAACAGCAACGGAGCGTGTGCATTGGTTATACACCCACAGACATACGCACACTCGGTTTTACATTCTCGTAACCGAGGGGACCGAAGCTAATGCGAGAGAGAGAGCGGATGTTTGCTCGACGAAACAAAACGTTTCTACGGCGCTTTGCGTTCACGAGCTTCTACTCTCGTTCTTCTCGCGATTCCATATGTATATAAAAAAAGAATATCAATGCTTCCGTACGAATTTATAGTTTTTATTTAGTAATAAAAATTGAGCATTTTAAAGTCAGTGAAAAGCATTTTTAACCATTAAATGATGATTTAAAAAATGCGCGCAAATTATTACATTTCGTTTGTATTTATTTAAGCTATTAAAAATTACCTTTAAAAGAAAAGTTTTTTTTTAAATTGAGTGTTAGTTGATTAGCATAAAGTAAGATATGATATCTAATTAGAATGTATTATTATAACTCGATACGATTGTATCTGGTAATTTATCAATATCTATTTATTCTATCTGTCAATGGAAAAGTATCAAATATTATTACTACGCCTTTCACGCGAGTGTTATAATTTTGTCTAAACATATTAAAGATAATATACTGCGAATTGTATTAACACAATTTATTATACAAAATTCTTATTCGATCCGTATTGTATTTAGTATTACTGGTTTACGAGCGATATTTGTTTTAACAATAACGCCCTACAGAAAATCGTATGCCGACTTAAAATCTAACGCAACTGTAATTGTTAGGTTATTATATTCCGAATATAATTGTTAAATTAGTTGACTTACCGATATTGCTTATGTAATGATACCTATTCATTATTATACACCCAGATATATTCTATACACATGAGTAAATATTCAATCGCACAGTATAATTATTGGAAATCATGATTAATGTCTAAATAAATCAAGGTTCCCCGAAACAATTCGCTTACGTATATACGAATTAAATAATTGGCATTGCATAATTCATTAAGTCATTCAGCCTTGCATATTTTGTATGTTACGTGCTTGTGTGTATGTATATTTTATTTTTCCACGATGTAATTTATCAATAATGACAGACACAAACGAAATTTTAATACACTATTCGACTTTCAGATTATTGGTTTATATAGTATTTCGATTCGAGAAGAACGTTACAATAATTTTTTAATTTGCTGTCTTTATTTTCCATTGAAAATTCATTTCAACACAATGGAAATTCGCCTTTTGGTATTTATGAATATTCGCGAAATATACGAGAAGAGAAGAGATATCCCCGGCTTAATAATAAATTTTGAATGCTACATTTTAAAATATTTTCAAGTACTTCGTAATTTAGTATTTATCCGAATGATACTTGTAGTTTATATTATTACTTTTTTCCCTTCCATTGTATGCAAAATATTTAATAAGTATAAAATAATTAAGTTTAATTAAGTACAAATAATAAATGTTATTGTTAAATATATTCATATTTATCATGATAAAAGGATGCAACTCTGTTTATTATATTATTCACATTTCCTGTCCTACATTTAAAAACACCATCGTCAGACCCTTCGTTTTCAACAATAAATTCCAATATTCGAGAACCCGATTGTACGAGTATTCGTTCGAAATTACAATGTTACATTTTCCAAGGACGCGTAAAATATTTGCTATTCACAATGCACCTTTTTTATTCGTACGGTTGCTTCTTACAAGGATCAAAATTCAGAGATCTATAACGTGCAGTCACAATTAAAAATAATGGAAATGTAAACTATTAATTGGCTATTTAATATTTAACTTGATTATTCAAATGATTTTGAACAATAAAAAATTATTTGCAATGGTTGTAATGAAATTTTCATCGATGCGCATAAACACGATGGCAAGCGGACTTGATGAACAGCAAATGAACGGAAGTCAAGGAATCTCTAGTATGTAGCGCAAACTGAGAAATTCGTCTCCGGTCGCTGCTATATTGGTAATTAACAGGTTTAATTTCCTGATGCTATCTTAATTCTTCGTTTTCATTACTACTTCAAGGTTATTTTCGTTTACCCGACCCGTGTATTAAACTTTATATTTTTAACTACTCGATCTAAAAATACTAATGAGCGATTTGGTAGTTGTTTAATACTATATATATAATGATAAAATTGATTAATTTTAAATACAATTTCCACTAATATTGTGGTCAGTATAGACTCCCTACACAACGAATGATTAAATTGTAATAATGAGATTCAATTATTTCACTTGATAGATAGATACACAAATTCCACCTCGTTAAATTAAAATTAAATCTCTTCCAATAACCCCTTGATACATAAATTAACGATTCGTCGTATTATATAATTTCATTATTGTCCTTTATTCGATTCCGAGAGGCTTACCCTCGAACAGTACTACATACGTGTATTATAAACATTGAAAAGTTGCTGCGTCCCAGGTCGAGTCTTTGAGAGCAAAATGTATAGGAATAAAATAGAAGGAAACATGTGTATTTGACAATAAACGTGAAAATGAAGGGAAAGAAAGAGTGAGTCTGTTTCTTGTAATAAGTGTATAGCATCGGTCGTCGCACTTGCTCCCGCAAACGTCGAGGTGGGTCCGTAAGATGTCAGGAACCGGCTGAGAGAAAGAGAGCCTGAGTCAAAGCGCGAGCGCCTACACACACACGGGCACATACATGCATGCTGAAAAAACAGTCGAGTCCGGAACAAAGGAGGCTCGTGTGTTGAATATATGTTGGAGATGCGAGAGGCAGATGTTGTCGCGGTCGAAACATTTTTTTCCTCTCTTCGTATATATATATATGTATAAATATATGTATACTTGAGAGATCTAAGATTTCAGGGTCATGTGATTTTCTACGAATGCAGGTGGTTGGGAAACTTCTGGTATATGATTAACATTATAATTTTTCATGCGCGCGCGTATTGTACCGCAGCTATCTTTTTAGTTAAAGTAACATTAAATATTTATTCGTTGAATATCGAAGCAGGAGACTCTTCATCGAAAATCGTTAACATTAAAAGTAAACACCGAAATTTGTAGGAAAGGAAGTAAAAAAAGAAGGATAATTTACGAGGAAATTCGTGTTTGTACGTAATTAACCGTGTAATCGCATGAGAAAATAAATAATTATTTACATGTAAACAGGTAGCTTCAAAGTGCATACATTAGCCGGTGGTAGGTACAAGCTTAGGACTTATTAGCCGAGAGTTTATATCGGTTAAACCCATAATTATCAGTAAAATGGTATCGCCAAGCATACATACCCGACTAAACGTTATTTTAAAACTCAAATAAAATAAAACAAACGCGAATGTTGTTCGAAGTTATATATACCATTCTACAGTGTAAGACATTCGCGTAGGCCGAGGGATATACGGTACACGTATACACGTATCTATACCCTATTATATCTGATTAAGAAATTGTTAATTGAACGTCTACAGAGGGAAGGGGATCGTTTTGAAATGAACTTGCTCGGGACAGCATTAATTATTATCAAGACCATTTGATTATCTACAAAAGTGAATTATTGAGCAATAAATTTAGCAGATTTAGCGTCTCGTTGCACAAGATAATGGGGTTTTATTACCATGTTGCTCTATAGGTTTTATCCCCCCTCCCCCCTTCTCTCCCCATTCGTGTAACGAAGATACTCTTCTTTAAGTACCTTTCGCGACTTCGTATCGCAGATTACGATGATAACGTGGTTCAAGGGTTGTCGCTCCGCATACTCTCGACACTTTCGTTTAAAATGCAATTTTAAAAAGTAACAACATCGACTCGATCGTACCTGTCCTTTTTCTACATTGCGCATTCGCGTTGATTATTATTATTATTATTATTATTATTATTTTCATTACAAACAACGTAACTTTTATTTAATCCACGTTAATTCAATGTTTTCTTTAACCCAACCTTATATTATTTTGCATACTGAGAATCTAACAAATGTGTGAAAAAAAATTTACACGCTCATTGTAATATTTTATCGGGACAGGTCTAAAAAAAATTCACTGGAATTCCATGTGAAATGTTATATCTACTACCGTTATCAATTATTATTAATTAAAATTGTCAAGTTAATATAACCGTGAGACATATATTTCTTGGAAAAAAAAGAAACACTCCGCTATATTATTATTACTCGATTCTCACGGTAAACTTTGTTGACACACAGCTATATGCGATAAATGCAAGAAAAAAAATAAGACACCCGATATGTGTTTAACATTTATTATTTATAAACACGTTGAAAAATATAATTGACAATTATTCTCGGTGGAAAGTGGTTAAAGTCGCGTTGAGCAACGACTTTACAAATATTCAACGATGAAAGTTAAACATGTATAATTAAAAATTACAATATAATAAAAAATGTATTGTATAAATTATATTATTAAAATATATGTGAAAGTTTACACAAGTGTAAATACGTGTAACAAAAAAGGTAAACACAAAGTACAATAAATGTTTTAGAAATAAAATTTCTCTAAAATATTATAATCATATTTTCTCTACCATCGCCATGTACGCGTAAGATTTTCGCAGTGTTGTCACGGTGGTAAGCACATTTTTTTTTGGTCTTACGTTTTAAGCCCTTCCTCTGGTATTATTTTACGAGCGCGCGCTCGGAGACAATACCGAGTTAATTAGGCCTCGTTGCCACGACGAAGACGTGGTTCAGCAGCTGCTCGAGGAGGAGAAGAAGAATTCCTAGCAAATTTTCGACTGGTCTCTCGCGTAAAGCGTTAACTCGGTAAATGCGTCTAGCGTCGCGTCTTATCACGCGCTCCCTCTTCTTTTTTCGTCTGACCCGGCAAATGTACTTACTTAACCATTGACGAACTTTACGTTTCTTAATTAACTAAAGAATTTTAAGCTTTCTCAACTTGCATCCTTGGAATTTAATGAAAACTTGTTGGTGATTCGAATAGATTCGTTAAGTATTTTACCAACGATTCGATCTTCCCGATTATTTCTTAACGGAAACAAATTCTCAATATTTTTACAAACTTTCGTCGTACTTGAAAAGTATGAAATTTAAACAAACGCAATTGCATGTTGGCCAAAACTCAAAAGAAAAACAAAATAAAAAAGGAGTCACCGGTATAACATGCATTTTCAAAGATTGCATAAATATTGACGAAACGACTACGCGAAAAAAAACACAAGTGAAAGAGGATGGGGGGGGAGGGTGGAGAGAGGGTTAAAAAAAACGAAAGAGTATCAACAGATCTGTCATTTGGGTAACGCACGCAGTCGGCGGTCCAGAAAAAGCAACTAACGTAATTGCAAACTCGCGGTGCATTTAAACGTCCGAAACAAACGAACGGTCCACAGGATATACTTGAAATGTTTGCCCGGGAAAATTCTTATTTTTCCAACTCATTTTCCTCGCCGCGTGCGCAGCAACTAACTTTTCCATTGTCCCTGGCGTTCCAGCGACAGCCACGTAATTACGTACAAACACAAGGGAGAGGCGCGTGCGGTTGCACTGACCTCCCTGCACTGCTCTATACCTACTACTCCCCTCTGGACGCCGAAAATTTATTACGAGGCGTTTCCCTCTTTCTCTTGGAAACCCCAGGAACCGCGAGATTGCGTGCAATTACTTTATTTGCATTGTACCTTACACTGTATGTGGACACGTATACACATCGAGTGCGATGATACTCACGGTAATCGGGTTTCATACGTTTTCATACGTTCATGTACGTAAGATATTGATGTGGTCTTATCGGGGGCGTTGCCATGGAATTTGTGTTGTTTAGTGCATCTACCGTTCCCATCTAAAAAATTTATTATACTTCCTTCAATATTTTACATGGGAAACGAGAAACAAATTTGACAAAGGAAAATTTACTTCAAATTTTCGAAAATATAACAGAAAACATTAACTAATCTGTAGTAAATTTTTTCTATAAAACATAGTAATTTTTACTACATTTTTTATCTCCATGAATTTTTATTTTCTGCTTTAATAATTTTCATAAAGTCAGGAAAATGCGTGTTTAACGTTAATCAACTCTGTAGATGCATAAGCTAAACACGAACTACAAGTTCGTAAATAAAAATAACAAATCTTTAAAAGAAAAGAAAATTAAGAAAAGTTCAAAAAGATAGAAAAACAACCCTTGATCGCCAGTACGCGCATATTTCACATAGTAAAACGAAGATGATCCCGGGGGCGAGAAAAAAGTCAGTGTGTATATATATATATATATATATAATATGTACAGGGCGGTAAGGAGAAACACCTCGCGATCAGCCGCGAAAGCGTTCCCATGATTTCCCGCTCCTCCTGCGCCGCAGGTACGTTACGCTTCCTCGCGGTCGTTTTGGCCCCAGCGGCAGTTAGGCCGAGGAGCTTCCTTTTTTCAGTTCCTTTTGCATTCTCGACGGCATGAGAACGCTGAGCCCCCAGAGCTCTCTCGCCTACACGAGCGGTCACTGTACCACCTCTCGACGGGACAAAGGAGTCGAGTCTAGTTTGCCGATTTACTTTCAAACGACAGCTTTCACGTTTTCCGAGGATTCCAACATTTTATACTCTATACTTTTTTTCTTTTAAAGGGCTTGATCGAAGGGTTAACCGATGCTTCTCCGCGGAAAGAGAGATCGATGCAATGATTATTTACCTCAGAAAATTTTATTTTTCTCATGCCTTTCGAGTATTTAAAAGGAGAAATAAGAAGGTAGCTTTAACGTTGAGTAAAATTCTTTAAGATTATATGTTATGTTAGTACTTTATTTTATAAATGTTAATTTGAACTTTTATAATCTATATGATATTTATATTTTACTTTTTACTTTAAAATTATTAAATTTTTATAAATACGTATTATTATTCATCATTCCGAAGAAGAAAATGTAGAAACTTTTTTCACAATCGATAATAGTTGATAGCAGAACAGATTAAAATAATAAACCAAAAAATTGATTTATATTGAGATCCGACATCGAAGCTAAATTGATGGTTTGTAAACTTGATCTCACTATGTTATCAAAACTAGAGTTATAATTTGTAATAATTTTGTTTGTAATTTTCAATCTCTGATATCAATAATGTAATTTGTATTTTAAATACAATAATAACTACACAATTTCTCTTAAGTAAAATATATTTTAAATTTTGTATTATGTAGACTAAATTATTAAACTGTCGTTAACGTAATGCGCGCTATCAACTTACGTCAACTTGAATATTACGTTACTTCAACGTTACATGCCGCTTGACAAAATTTCCCTTTACAGTTTCTTAAATCACGAATTGCACATTACATCGTCAGTTTTATACGTGAAACTCGCGCAATTACACGTAATGTAATATTGCACAAACGAAATATCGAATTGCGTCAGATTCACGAAGATAAGCATGGAGAGCGTTTAAAAAAAATATATCCATGTATACATGTATATCTATTTATATATGGGTATATGTATATATAAATTTCAATGTAAGCATGTCGCAGCGTCTTACTATTATTTAACCACGCCTTTGCATGGTCAGAATGAAAGCGGTGCAACGAGATTGTTATGAGTATCGGTCCGATCGTAATACCCCCGGCTAATTAGCGTCCAGGTAAATTGAAAGGAACAAAGGAGTTCGAATAACCCGCGCAAAACGTCCGAGGGTCGATCGACACGCTCGATCGATTTTATCGAGGATGAGAACGAGACTCGGTGCTCTCAATGATGCTTAGCTCCAGACTCACACTTTTCTCTCTTTCTCTCTGCTCTCTTCTCCAATCCTTTTATTTTCTTCCGTGCGCGCCAATTGTTTTTTCTTCTCTATACATTCGCGTTAGGAAATCGTTTTGCTCGGCATTTATTTTTTAACTTTCATTATTTTATTATTATTTTTCTATTGAACTATGTCAAATCGATCGTTATGAAAATAAGAAAAATATTTTTCTATATAATTATTCCGTCGTTATTTTGATTGAATAAATCAAAGGCTCTTTTGTCGGGAAAAAATTGATTTTTGAATGACTTGTATAAAGTCGTTGAAAATTACTTCAACATTGTTTTGATACCTTTTTTTCTCACAATATTCTTTAATTCCTGTCGTTAGTGCTTTTTTATCTGGCTTCGTCTTTCATCTTTTATAAAGAGACAAGTTCAATAGCGCTCATCGAAAAGTTTTTTTTTTGCAATTGGCATAGCCATCGACGCGAGACAATCAGGTTCAAGCACTCTTTATTTTGCAGCGAGTTTCTTGCGCATGCGAGGCTTCGGGCAGTAGAAACTGCGAGAAAAAAACAAGGATAAGAGGAAAAACAACCAATACGATTTATCCGTTCAAAATTTTGCCTTTTTTCACAGTTTTATTCCAACTAAAACGAGTTGAATGCGTGCTTAGAAAACTAAAATTTATTCTTTTAGATAAGAATTGTTCGAAATAAACTGAAATGTTTGCGATGCACAAAAATAAATTTTACAATAAATGTGTACAATGAATTAAATACATAATTGCTGTAATTCACAGTAATTACTAAATAAAATAGGATTAATTGTATTTTATAAAGCTTTTTTTTCTATTTACTCGCTGTAAGTACATTTTACCATTACTCGTTTTTATCTCAAAAAATTTGATAAAATATATTTAATTCATTAATCTTACAAAAACATTAAAATTTTAATCTCAAATTATCGAATGTTTGTGAATAAAAATATTATATAAATTTTGGATAACGTTCAATATTATATAATTAAGAAGCTATATGAAAAATAAAAATTCCACTAAATAGTAGAAACACGTAACTCGACGAGTTTTAAAATTATTCTTTACAAGCATGAGAGAGTATTCGAAAAATTACTATGAAAGTACCTAGGATTATTGTAAGAGTTATTTCTATGATTACCACAATCCATTCTTCTTTCGCGTGCAACTTGATTGACGTAAAGTATTTCGAATCACCAGAGATTACACAGGTTTTCTTAAGGTTTTCAGTTTTGCAGATCGTTGCGGAAGTTATTGTATGAAGATATTATAACAATATGGTGCTAAATAAAGATACTAAATTTAGTTCTATTCAACCGATAGTTATTTTAATTTAAAAACTAAACTTACATCACTTTAATTTGTTTGTAAATTTAACAATCCCAATATATTTTATGTAAATATGATAAATCTTTTTACTTTAGTTATCTTTTAATAATAATAGGATTTGTTGTTAAAATAAAATTCAATTTCCAATATGTGTTCAGTCAGCGATAGAATATTTTTAAAAATTTGTATATACAACAAAAAAAAGTATTTGTCTGTTTCTTTTCTGTAGCACTTTCCACTTGTTGTTACACAGACTTCCCGTCTGTGTTAGGACTTCCTTTGCCGCATCGAGTACACGTGTTCGCCAGTCCGGTTCGACTCGATGACGTGAACGCTGCGCTTATCGAAAGTGACGGCGTCGATGTAATTAAGCGATACAAGAGGCGCGTCTCTTCTTTTTTTGCGTCCGTTGCTTCCGGCGTGCAACGCGTTTTTTTTCTTCTTTTGCATGCGCTAAATCAATTAGGTGTAATCATTTTTGGTGCAAGGGATGTACATCGAAATTGAGAGAATTTTTCAGTGTTCTTTTTTTGTAGGGTAGGGAGGGAGAGGAAGGTAATTGAGACTTGTTAAATTTGGCGCTCATTGATTTTGTATCTTATTTTTGGTTGATTGGATATATATGTAAATATAGACCATGTTTTAAATGAAGTATTATATGCGATCGTTGTAACGGTGTAACGTCATCGATATTTAATACTTATATTTTTCTTCTTTATGATTTCAGGTGAGTCAAACGCAAATCCCTGGCTTTCCAGAGATAAAAGTTTATCGCACGCAGGGAATAAACATTGTATTTTTCATTCTACATACTGGGTATTTACTTTTAAAATTTATATATTTACATGTATTCGTATATCTTTTTTAACATATGTATTTTTTTAAATTATAACATTTTCTAGACAGTTAAATTAATTCTTTCCTACTATTATGTGTTACAAATTAAAATATATAAACAGTAAAATATGTAGAGACGATTTTACTATATGTGACTGCTTATGAAATATAATTCAATTGTCTTTTGCCTTGTATAAAAAATGTTTAAATAGTACCTAGCATAATATAATTAATATAACAAAATAAATACTTTTTGTAATAGTCACATTGAATTATATGGAAACAAAAATTAATTTTAAAAAATGATTTGAATGGTAAATAATTAATATAAAATTTTTTGATATGATATATTGTAACAAGAAATGAAGTTATCAAGTTGCCTGAGGATCGATCACTTTTTAACATCTTTGTTTTTAAAAAGTTACCTATACCGTTTCGAAGTATTAATTATTTTTGCCAATGATCGATGAAACGGAAACTGTACGTTCAGTAAATTAGCAATTACTAACATAATACTTAAATTTTTATTTAGCCTATTAATTATTTAACTGGATTAATTGTATTAACTCCAAGTAAAATAATAATATTTCAAAAGTAGAAAATCTATTTTACTTTATATCACCTTATTTTATTTACGTTAATTAATTCACTTCTCGAAGAATGAAGTAAGGAAAAACAAAAGAGTTTGCGCAGGTACATTAATCTTTCTAACAATCTCACTTGTATAGGCTACCCCACAATCATGGCGATAAAATACTGAAAAGAGCCACTTATATCAATGAAAAATGAACTGTATAAAACAATATCGAGAAAGAGAGAAAGAGAGAAAGAGAAGGCCCTTATATACATCAGCATTAAAGAATTCAGGGTTAAGAATAAGAAGCGCGCGAGCGTAAGAAGAACGAAAAGAGAGAGAAAGAAGGGAGGGACGAAAAACCTGTTTCGCGTAGCCGCCCACGCGAGCATTATACACTCTCTCTTTCTTTTTTCTCTTGCATATTCGGCACGGAAGAGGAGGCAAAACGATGGCAACAAAACCGCGACGCGATGCATCCGGTCCGACGCGGTTTCCTTTGCTCGTACTCGAGCGTGTGTTTGCGCGCGCGCGTGCGCGTCTCTCTCGTTATTAACGACTTTGGAAATTAACCCAAGCGGTTTCTTCTACCTGAGCTCTTTTACGACACCCATCGAGTTTCGGGAGTCAGGAAACACTGCGCTCGCGCTCCCAAATAATCCCGTAAAATTATTGTCATTTTAAGGATTTCTATATGTCACGTTTACATCGTAAAAGTATATATAGCTTTACGTTCACCGATTTTATGCGTTAAAAATTTGTGCTATAAAGTTGTATAAAACAGCTATTACCAGTAATTGCGGTATGTTACACTTTACACTGTGTATTTGCATTAACCAAATGATATTTTGAGTGTGATCGTTGTTACTGTTCAAGCAAACGATTAAAATAACTAACAAATTTCGTATCTTCTTTCGACAATAAACTTCATGTTTTATCATTACTTTGAAAAACTAAGACAGAGGGAGAAAATGAATTAAGTATATTTATATTCGCGAAATAAAATGATAGGAGGTTAAGTGAAACAAGTTTATGGAAAGCATAAGCCACTCGATTGGACCTATCAGAAAAATCCACTCATGTGCGAGCGCGCGTATAACTTTTATCGCTTCGAGACTCGTGTGTAGGGTGTATATGTGTGTACGTATAGCCGCAAAGCTTGGACGATTCATCTCTCGGAACTCAAAACTACCGCGAGTACGCGCGAGCCTCAAGACAGCCTTTTTCCCCCCTCCTATTTATCACAACTTTCATTTATCACTGGTACGAACCGCTTCGCGATATACATCACGGTGATATCTACCTTCCTTCTCTGTACCATCCTTATTTACCATCCTCTCTCGGACCAGCGGCGATCCTCTCTCACTCCTGACGTAAGACCGCGGAATTACGAAGCGCGGGAGAGAAACCGTCGGTATTTTATTTTGTATTATTTTTTTCTCTCTGGTGTTATACCCACATGGTCACCATAAACATTCTCAGAAACGAGTATATGTAATCCTTTTATTTTTGTTTATAATATTAAATTCCGTTGAATAATATCTTTTTCTGAGTTATAGTCGAATTAAATTATCTCCTGTGTAATTATTGGGATTGCTGGTCGTGTTTATTTGATCGTGCGATATTTACACCTTGGATTTAAATTTACATACGAGATGTCGATTGATTTCTCTCGATTTTGTTTTTAATTGTGTTAAAAATTGTACAAACGATTGTAGTTTTCTAAGTAGTTTTAATTTTATTAATAAGAGAAATGAATTTATATTATACGCGACTTAGTTTAACCAACTATAAACTGAAAATAAATTTTTTTGGCTAAATACTAAAACTAATAATCAAATCAAGCCAAGTACATGGGGTAACACAACTCTAGGATAGGACATCATACCAAGGGAAAGTTATACAACAGGGTCGAGGTTCAGGTTGTTTCGGTCTTGCCTCAAGTTTACCTCGCTTGTTGCATAATTCCTTGCGCCACGAGATAGGCAAGACTATAGAGTATGTAGGAAATCAGAATCGCGAAATCCGTCTGTTAAAGTTTGCCGTTGAACAAGTTTTCGGTAATCCCTTTAGGGTGCGATATATATCAGGGAAGGATTTTTATCTCTTTCGTCTACTCGAAAGGGTTTCATTCAAAAGTGGACGAATCAACTTTCCTACATTTTAACCGTATACGTTACCAATCATTATTTCTTTTCTATTTTTGATAATTACGCTATTTAATTAATGTTGAGCAATTTATTTTATTGAATTTCTCTGGTTTCCTTAGTAACATATATATTTTTAAATGGTGTACTTTGGGTTAATATTTATAACGTATATCGGATTTTGTTAATATTACAATATTGCGCGAATCGACTGAATTTGTAAGTTTTTATATAAATAATTCACTATCACGTTTTGCATTTGCGAATAAATAATATATTTCGAGAATCACATAATATAAAAAAAATCCATACGTTTGCTTCACTTGCACGATCCAGTTGAATATTTAAGAAAAAAAAATGGAAGTCTTTTATCAGAGATCAATAAATATTTCTTAGTAAAGGATGAATCGTAGGAAATTGAGTCGCTCCAGTTTCGAGAACATTAAATAATGCGAAACGACGAAAAATCCCCGTATAGTCGATCGAGCGCAAACTTTTTCAATTCGAGCGGATCCAGTCCCGTTAAAAATAATCCGGATCGGCGCGAGCCAAACCACTTCTTGGTCCCAGCGCTTGTGTACCGATAAGAAGCCTATATGTCCAAAGGAGAAAGAGAGAGATAGAGAGCTTGCAGCTTCGTCGGGAAGAAGGTGAATATCCCTTAATGTATATATCGGCGCTCGCGTGCAGTCGCGTGCCAAAGTGAAGAGACTAAAAATATCCGCGCGCAGACTCGATAAAAGCCCGATTCGAGAGCAGACCCGCAGGCTTCGACGGTTTTCTCGCTTCAACATATTTTCTTTTTTTTTACTTTTCGCCTCTCTCTCTCTCTCTCTCTCTCTCTCTCTCTCTCTCTCTCTCTCTCTCTCTCTCTCTCTCTTTCTTCTTTATAAGCGGAGTGGTGTGTATCGCTTCTCATATTCCGTGGTGATGCTTTGTGCGAGATTGTCGGATGGGTACTTCTTCGGTGCTTACTTTTTGAGATGTTTGGTTCAAAGATTGCGGTGGCTTTTTGTAGAAGAAATTTTACAAAGCCTACTTTTGCTATACAGCGAGATAAAGAAAATACTACCTCTTATTCATAAGAAGAAAATTAAACTTATTTAGATAAAAATAATTAAATTCATAAAAATTATTTGTTTATTCAGATATTTTTTATCGACATTTTGATTACATAATCGAACAACGGTGCATCTTTTTAATTACCTTCTTGTCGATCGTATTAAATAGTTATTTCTATATGTCACTTAAATGTATCAGTTTCTTTTCAATAATAATTAAGCAAAAACACAAAATGATACGAAACTTAAGCAGAAAATAATCTGAAGAAAAAAGCGTTAATATACTATGTAAAATATTATTATTATTGACATATATTAGTCACATTATATCTTTTCTAAAAGTAATATTAATAAAATAAAACTGCGTTACCACATTAGTAAACTTTAAAATGTACAACAAACGTATAAAGTTGTGATACGACACTAAATTGCATTATCGCTATAAAATACACAAGATATTTTTATCCTTAAGATTTTATAAGAAATGCCATGTCTCTTGCGTTAATAGAATGTAAATGTATTCACTTCCTTTTAAGCACGCAACGTTTCTACGTTCGCGAGATGTATTAAAATTTCCGGAAGTCATTTTTTGTTAACTAAGTAAATTAACATTACGAAAAAGAAAATGTAATTCTGCTCTAGTTGTTGCAGAATTTTTTTTTCACACCAACTTTTTATATCACGTTAAAAAGGGAATATCGATACGTGGTAATCAGAAATAAAATGATGAATTAATAGAGAAAAAAAAAGTGTACATGAATAATAAATTACTTTATACATTGTTAATACTTATAAAAATAATTAACGCGCATTTAGTTGCATTAAAAATTAACTGTCTGTACTATACGTAAAATATGGAACAAGAATATTGACTTTTTAAATTCAAATGAAGAATAATTGAATTAACAAAAGCTACATTCTTTTAGAGTGTCGAATTGTGTGTAAGTATAGCACATATGGAACCAGAAATTTGAAAGCTCATATTCGTATGGACACAGGGGAGTATTCGCAAGCTCATTCACAAGTGGTACCAAAAAAATGATAGCATTCATTTGCATATGCGTATACTCCTCGATGGAATCAATTTTTATACTGAGCGCATCGTCGCTCGATCGTTTCGGTAGATTAAGCTTTCGCGCAATTACTCGACGATAAACTTCAATGACGTGTTTGCTATGGTATATCCGGTTTATCGGCTCTTAATTTCTAAAAGGGGAAAAAATTATTTCATTGCTTCAATGGAGATTAATAATTTGAATTCGTCAGGTTATTTTTTACAAGATTTTTTTGTTAATTGAAATAACAAGAATTACTCGGTACTTAAAATAACACTCTAAACTCTAGACAAGATTCTTTGTTTATATTAATGTACAATATGATACTAAATAAATAATAAAATTATGTTTATAATTGGTAAGAGTAGATTTTTTAAGCGAATCCATTATTTTACAATATATACGAGGTAATTATCAATTCAGTTTTAGAAAATGTTGCTATAAAAAAATTATGACACACGTAATCAAGTAAATAAAGTAAATCTTATTTATAGGTCTAGTTTACGCGCATTTATAGCTTAAGATTATTTTTATATCTAAATAGCTTATAAATTAGCAATGTAAAAATTATGTAGTAGTAAAGTTTATATTTAACATGATATTACGTAATTATATATAAATCTATAAATTATAAAGTATTAATAAAATTATATTTTTATCAACGTTATCAACTTATTCTGTTTTTCTTTGTAAGATAATTTAAACGGAAAATTATTTTCGCAATTAAACAATTTATTTAATATTTAATCTTAAGTATCTAATAGTTTTATATATTTTTATTTATTATGAAAGTCCAAATGTAAATCATTAAAATCAACTAAACTTTTCTTACTCTTATCAAAACATATACGTATAGAACCTGTGCAGGGAACAAAAAAAATAAAGAATAGCGATCTTCTCATAGTTGGGCGTTAGGTCAAGGCCTTCGAGACAAAAGGTATAAACGTCGCGTGACTTTGTAATTTTTTTCTCAACTCGTGGAAAGTCGTCGGAAAATTCATCTTCGACTGTATCGCGTGACCCTTGCGATCGTTTTCCGGACGCGTGCGTGAGCCTAATGTTCGTGTGGCTTTTTTTTCGAGAATCCCGTAATATCCAAAATTAATATTAGCTTTGAGAATACAAGTGGCAAGACCAAGATTACTAATCACGGAATTTTTCGGCATTTTTCCGAGTATTCAGCAGTAGTCATCGGTGAGTTAAAGAAACATTTTTCTCATGCTCAGTACGATGAAGGGAGTTGTAACGGTAAGAAGTACCGTGCGTCATAATTGTTGGATATTCTCGTAGATATGAATATTACCGGGTGTTGTCGTAATAGTTACTAAATTTTGAAATTTTCTTAACTTGTCTTCCATGAGATCGGAGGTTACGAGTTTCTGTAATTAGTGCCTTATGCGCGTTTACTTACAACTTGCCTTATTTTTGTGAATATTAAGAAATATTTGCTCGCTCGGGTCGTTTTACTTTACAAAAGCAAGCATGAATAGTTTAATTTAAAAGTTTCAAGTGCTGCATTTACCATACTTTATTTGAATTGTCACCGCATACAAATTTATTGTATAATATTCTAACTCTACATGACATTAATCGTCTTAGTCCTATGTAAAATAAAATGAATATCTTTTTATTGTTGAACATTTCAGGGAAATACATCACTCTAATGTATCCATAAAACTCTAATTACTAATCAAGTTTCATTTTACCTAAATCTCATCACATATAAATCGTACGCACGGTCGAAAATAAAGAATAAAAAAGTACATAACGTATCATTAAAATTTTAAATAAATGAATGTCCAGGAAAAATTTTCTGGAACAACGAAACATTCCTCAAGTCCTCGAAATCATTTTCTCGAACGCACAAATTGACGGTTACCCAAGCCACCGCCCTCTTTTCTCCATACACGCATATACATGTATAAAAAAAATACATACGCCGTATAATAAAACGACTGTTTACGAGCGGTTAATGCTTTCGGCCCAGAGTTCGCGATAAATTAGCCTAGTCGTCGACGACTTTCTCTCCACAGATAAAGAGTGACTTTTCGCACGTGCTTCTAACATGACCCTCTATGGGTTCTCCTTTTTTGGTATATATCTATATATGTGTACTGGTACATGCAAAAGGCTGTGATTTTTCTAAACATTGTTATCGAGTATCGCGAAGGAAGTTTAGCGCGCTTCGAGTGTATGGAAATTTCGAAAGTTACGTGCGACAATATGGGCGCTATTAGTTCACTCTTGATACAGTACGAGTTGACAGGTTAACCTGATCATTCATTTTTATTAGACTTGCTGTAGTTGATACGTTGAGTTTAAATATTTCGAAGTTACATAATGCACCACCGTTTTGAAAATATAATATAGAATTTATTTATAAATTATTTTTCCATTGCCCTTAGTAAATATAAATATAATTAAGTGCAATTAAGTATAAATTTTATAATTATTTTTTTCTTTCTAACACAATTTCGATGTACATATATTAACTTTTTCTTTTAATTATTGTTCTTAATTTGGTAATTAAAAAAAAACACTTGCGATCAATATAAATATAATTTGAATTATTTTTAATAATATTCTTGAGATATAAAAATAAAATAAACGAGGTCAATCAAAAAGTCCATTACCAGTAAATTGAAGTAGTATAAAAAAAGTGTTTAATCTTATTTTCGAATGAAGGTACAAAATTTAGTTAAAATTTTTCAACCAATAAAATTTTTGCGAAACGATATGAAGTAAGTTTGAAAAAGAGGTCACCTAAAAATGAAAAAATATGAAAATTAATCCTCGCGTAGAATCCGTAAAATTTAATTTTACAGTTAAACACAATTTAAAAAACTATATGATAATGAATTGTGATCAAATCTAATAAAAAGTAGAGACAAAACGAAACGCGTATAATAGTCCAAGGTCGATCATTATACGTATGATAAACATTCCACAACAAATATTTGGACACAACGAAATTGAGATAAAACTGATTTTAGTCAACACTACCGATGAAAATCTCGTGATCATCTCGTATGAATTTTCCCCGAAGTTCGTCGTGGAAAAGAGAGAAGGTGGTGGAGGAGGTTTGACCTTCCCCTCGCGACATTTAATCAAGGAGGGCACGACCGTAGGTGTTAACCCCATTTCCACCCGACTCGGCCGAGCGGTTTTCATCTCTTGCGAGAGTAGTATGTCCTCGCGGAAAAACAAACTTGTCGAGTTGATTGTATTATCGGTGTGAAATATATTCGCCCTGCGAAATTGACTCGAGTGGCAACGATGACGTTGAAATTGACTTGATTTACTCGGGCTTACGCGCGTACTTTCCAAGCTTTTATCGTGAAAACGCGCCTCTGGATATATAGAATTATGCTGTTTATTTTACGCGTATAAATAAAACGTTTCCTGGATTTTGTAACGCAGTTTGTTAAATTATCATTTCACTCGGTTTTTTTTCCGATAAATTTTATAATGTACGTAACATTGGAACGTTGTTTATTACGTGTTATACAGAAAAATATATTCACGTCTCTTTTATCCAAGATAGAAATTTTATAACCTATTTTTAGCACGCTTTATTAAATTGTTTCGCGACATTGATAATCCAATTATTTTTATTATTTAATAGTTACCTAGTTTATTCGTACCTTTTTATTTCGAAATAAATTCTAGAAATTTATTTACTAATTTCAAGTTAAGCGCGTCGATTCTCTGTCCGTGACATTTCAACCTTGTTTAACAAAAATTAAATGTTAATTTGTAGTTACAGGACGCTTTCAAAAATCAAATTTTATCTCTTTGTGCCGTTTTATAAATTAATTTCTTTTATAATACGAACATTTTTTTAAATTATTTTTTATATTATATAAAAAATGTAAAATATTGCATTTGCGAAATGCGCGCGGTGTTGTATAAAATGATTATATAACTTTAATTAGTTAAAATGTATGTTTGACAAACGTGAAATTACTAATAAACACAGTTGATCAACAATAAATAAATAAGAACTGCACACTGCATTCTAATAAGTAATATTACATATACCCTATAGCTTAACAAAATTTCCCGAGAATTTCCCTGGAACTTTAGAGAAGGGGAGAAGAAAAAGAAAGGAAAGTTCGTCACTTAACTCCTTCGTTCGATTATCACTTTGCGAAGCACAAAAGACTCGCAGTATGTATGTGTGTGTGTATATATATATACATCCCGTACAAATATTTACTTGGCACACATACACATCAGAAGCAAAACTTGGCCCGTACCGATATTTAACTCTTCTTCTTCACGAGCCAGTATCCACGCTATAAGAACCAGGAAGCAATCCGTTATTCGCTACTTTTCACGTCAATCTATATAGATATACACACCGAGGTTCGAAAATGTAGATAGCTATAAATGTGTGGAATCCCAGAGGGTCGTCGTCGTCGTTGATTCTCAAATTGAATTTCGCAAATTGACATTGGGTGTCGCGAGGATGCATCCCAGATACGGAAGAAGGACGATGTAGAGCCGATTGCTTGTAAATAATTATCGTCCCTTCGAGAGGAGACTACGTTTATTAGATAGGCTGGTTCGGTCGATGTACTTGCCCGAATTACGCTGGGACTCGGGTTCGGATGAATTTAGTTTACCGAAGCTCAGATAAACACCTGGGATGCTTAACGAATTTCCACTTTCTTATCTTTTAACTTTGCCATCAATTTCGATTCCGAAATTGTTTGTTTATCTACACGTTTACGATATAACTACGTGATTATACACACAGATAATTGCAAGTTTAAACTTTGTCATTAGTATTGCTAACTTTAACGAATGACTGAAAAAAAAGGTTTAATTGATTAAAGTTAGCGTTTTAATACGACTTTAAATTGTTACTTTAACAACAATAAACTTTTTTCCTTTTTCTTTAAATTTGTTCGATTTCACGTAGAAAGGTTTACGCAACATTTACTTTCGACGAAAATAAATGTACGTGCAAGTAGTTTACCAGATTTCTATTTACGATACGTGTAAAATAAGTAACGTTTAAATATTTATTGTAAAAACATTTTATTATCGTATTTACTTAATATTGAACAAAATATATTCAGGTATTTAATCTGTAGATTCGTAGATGTAATTCAATGAAAATACCAGAAAAGTCAAAAGAGAAGATCGAGTGATAAATGATGTTCGGATTCGAATCGTCTCCAACTTTTCGCAAATAGATCGACCGATCCGTTTAATGAGGTTTATCGCCATTCGAATATATACATATATACACTGCGCCTATATCTGCTTCAACTTTTCCGAAAAATTCCTTTGAAAAGGGAACACTTGTAGAAGGCATCTCTTGATGGGCTTTTCAACTACTTCCCCCTCGTTTATTTCGTTGCGTTGCCTCCACCCTCTCGCGTTACTCGGACTTGAAAAGCCAAACTCGACGGATCTCCTTATAATTTGCTCGACTGGAAAATGTTGTGAAAGAACACTTTTTTCCTCGTCATTCTTTTTTTTTCTACACCCTTGAGTGTATTTTGTATAGATTATCTTCCCTTTTTTAGACTCATTATCTTGCGCTAATCGATATAGAGGGAGTGTAAGAATAAATGATCTCTGGATTGGACGTTCGCTTTGTGGAGGTATAATAAAACTAGGTGTATTTTGTAAGCATCATTCGTTATTTAAATGTAAAAAGCTCAAATATTTTCTTTTAATTCATATTAAAGTTGTTCTTCTAAAATTTTAGTAGATTAAATTTGTATTTCAATTTGTACAATCGATCGAATAAACTCGCCCGCGGAAGAGAATAATTAACGAAAACAAACGAGTAGACAAATTCTTACTTAATCTCACGAATTAATCACCAAATCTGCATAAACTATTCCGAGAACCGAAAATTCAAAACACAACTTAGTATTGTAAATATTTAACGAAACGAACGTTTCCAAATGAAAATGAGTATAAGTACAAAAAAATTAGTCAAAGCGTACGTATGTCAACAAGTATCGAATATAAAATCAACAGTACAACAGTATTTAAATAAGACGAAAATTTATATTCCGTAAAACAATGTAAAAGTGTCCGCGTGGCGAGATTTATGAATCGACAGGTCGAAATTGTTCACCTATATAAAAGATCCCTATTGTCCGTGATTAGCGCGAGTAAAAGCTCGAGAGCGATGCGTGCCTTTAGACGCATATCTTTGTGCATGTGACGATCGTAAATCACAATCAGCCCAGTTTCGAGGCAAGAAATTTCTCTTTGTCTCATTGTGATTACGGGAAAATGACACGGTTGCGATACGGTTTCAGAGAGAAGCAATTAGAATCATCCTCTACTTTATCTATCTCTCTTCAACAAACTTCTCTTAGAATTTCACGAAATTATATAGGCGTAATTTTCGATTTCGCTATCATCTCCTTGTGTGAGAAACGTTTCTTTGTTTATTTATTAACTTTTTTTTAAAACTCTCGTTATTAAGTAATTGTTTACATAGATATACAATAATTATAGTGCAATTTTAATGCGTGGGATACTAGGTACAATGTTTCCAATGCAATATTTTAACTTATTATGCATTTTATTTATATTTTCCTTCTCTGTAAAAAACGTTGTAGTTCTCTATAGAATAATAATGATCGCTTTCTATGTAGTTTGTTAAATTTAATATTAGTTTATCTGGAGATTTAAATATTCATATTTTTACATTATTTTCATTGCAAAATATTCCACGGTTTACTAATGTGTGTGGTCTAATTATGGATTTAGAACAAAATCAAAATGTGTGCAGTTTGCCAGATGAAAGTTATACAAAATTTCAGATAACTGGATAGAAAAAAATGTGATGCATTCAATAAATAATGATTAATTACAATAAATAAATATTTTTATCAATTAAAATTAATGAATTATATTTAATAATAAATATTATTTAAATTTAAAATTAAAATAAATTATATTTTATAATAAATAATTAAATGATTAAATTTGAAAGAAATTAAGTAAAAGACATTGTTATTACCAAGATTGTACTGTCCGACATCGTAATTCGGAAATTAGATGTTTAATCATCGGTAATTACCAAGAGACCGTAATAATCGAAACGATTGGTAACACGAACATAATATTTTTCCCCCAAACAACCTCGTGAAAATCATAATACGCGTGAACCCATAGGTATAATACACGTTGAGATACACGCGATAACCGCGTCACCGCCTCACCCGTATAATTCGCCAATTTGTATGCCGTACGAATAGACGTTCCTTTCCCCCCTTCTCCCTCTTTCTCTCCCTCTCTCCCTCTGTCTCTCTTCTGAAGTACAGATCGTAAAGTATGTTATAAAACGCGAACCTCGCCAGCCTTATTCAATTAAAACGGATCGCTTGCGTCACAGCAGAACAGCCTCTCTTTTTTGTCTTCCAATGCGTCTCGTCACAGAAAAATCGTGTTTTGGTTTTTAAGCACGCATCTCGCTTTTCGTTTTGTAGGGAAGAAACGAAGGTCGAAACTACTGGTTTTTTAAGAGGGGTATGAAGCTTTTGCTTTATCGACGTCAATTAGCGTCATGCGCGTTTATTGCTAATACGAGAGTTAGAATTTTATTTGTAAGAGAGAAGCTGGAAAAAGTGAAAATACTTTGCTTCACATTTCACGGAGTTTCTGCATTTCAAAATTAATTGTACGCTTTTGTATGATTTCAGGTGAGTCGCATATAGACGTAACGAGGTTGTTACTCGTGGTCATCGTTGTTACGGACGACTATTGATTTCATCCCAAAAAAAAACTACACGGTAATAATGGCTAAACTATAAATATTTTTAACGTATAAGGTTTTAAAACTTTTTAAAAAGATCTTGTTTGACTCTGCAAACTCTTTATTCAGCAAATCCTTTATATTTGACCAATTGCATTTTAACAATTATAACCCAGATCAATCACCTATAAATAACACCTAAAAATTTCATGCTTTACAATCTAATCAACTGTATATTTTAGGTAAAGTTAATTCGCAGAAAAAGAAAAACAAATGTAACGTAATTTTCATCGTATTATAAACCATTTATAGCGACATTCCAAAACTGCAATATCCACATTGTCTCGCTAAACTAGAATTTGCGCGAAGAGATTATAACGAGCTGGAGTTATATCCATAAGGCAATTAAGGCAATTAAACGAAACGAAAACTCGCGCGCGAGACACAGACTTTCAATAATTTTACGATCTCCGAGATCTCCGATAAAATCCCCCAACGTTGAACTCGGTTCAACAAGACGCAAGAGAAAGAGACCGAGAGCGGGTGCAGATCGATGGTACGTAGCGTAAAAGCGCAAAGTGAAAAGTTAAACCTTTCAAAGCAGAAGAAGAGGAAAGAAAAACTTGTCGCTCCCTTTCTATTTTCACGTGGAAAAAAAAACGAGTGAAAAGTTAGTTGAGATTTATGATTGTACCTCGGCGGAAGTTACGACGATAACACGTTATACATACGAATATTTGCGAGCGGAAGATTCGCCTTCGCTGATTCGATAATTTCGCGTGGAAGCTGAGCAAATTGGTGCCACTTGGAATACGTGCACACTAAGTCTGCGTAATTTTTGGTATTACTTTGGTAAACTAACCGAGAGATAAACGTTTCCTTGAATATGTACAAATTTTAGTAGTGTTGTTAGATTTAATTGCTAGAATTAACAATTTTGCTTTGTAACGTTTCCAAGTGGCTGTTATACGCGAAAGAACGGCTTTCAACCTATCGATGATATTATAATATTCGAGAATTTAATTGAATTCTCAACGCTGAAATTTTAAAGTTATTTCTTTAATTGTTACACTTTTTCGGCTCCAAGAGATATTTCCTCGCGTTAGAATCGATATAAATCAAATGAGAGTAAAAAATAACTTAATTTTCAACAGCGTAGTCTCGTTTGAGTTGTGAAATTTTAATTGATGTTTCAAAATGCTCTAAAATAATGGTACTATTAACGTTTGCTGAACGACTGTTTATTGCATAAAGAAGTAATTAAAATGTTACATTTCAAAACGTTAAATCACCGTTCCTTTTTCAGTACAAAAGAACATTTAATTATTCCATGAAAGAAACATCAATCAGAAACATTGTATTATAAATTAAGATTGACACAAGGAAATGCAATTATTTGATTATAAAGAAGTTTTCTTCGCTTTACTACAATAACTTTTATAACACGATTAAATTTCTTTTTAATATTATAAATAAAATATAAAATATAATATAAACGAGTAACAATATAAATAAATTCCCTTTTAAATCGATTAAATAATTTTCCGATGAAACGTCAAACTCGAAGTACGCAAAGAAAATGAACCGATATGAAGAGAAACTGATGCGTATCCGGATGACACGGTAATCGATTCCACACGGACCACTTGAAAATTCAATCAGCAAGCGTGCGAAATATAAAAATGTTTGAGAACTCGGAAGATCCTCTCGAGGCTCAAACGAGCTAATTCCCAACACTTAATTTGCGAGGGAAGGAGGACTGTTTTATCGGATGTGCGTGTATAATACACATAGCGATAGACACACACACACGCAGACACATAGAGTTATTCGAGTCTCGGCGCGGGAAAGCAACAGTTTCGCGCTAGCGCGGCGTATACACAGAAACGCGCGGGGGCACAAGGGGACTGTATAGTAAACCGAGTGGCTTGTTTATGGCGGGCCGCAGTTGCTCTTGGTGCGGAGTCGAGTTTATAATGCCATAACGATGCCTTTGTGCACTACTGCGACGTTGTCCTTTGTTGGCTCGCACTGGTTTACCGATTTCTGATTGTCGCTCGGTACTTCCATTTTCCGGGAGCTTCTGATAATGCCGTTGTTTAATTTCAAACAGCTTTTTCATGGCGTTCACGTGTGAGCCTCTTCGGTTTAATTGCTTTTATTTTTTTGTTTATTTCCTCTACACCTCCGTCATCTTTCTTTATGGAAATTTAGACATCGTAAATATGCAATTCGATTCGCTTGTAAGAGCCAATAAATATCGCGTGCAATTTAAGTTTCTTATATCCACATTGAAGCTATTACACATTATTAATCAATTTCTCGCCTGTGTGTACGTGTATAAATATAAATCCGGGTATAGCGCACCGTGCATCGAAGTGAACGAAAGCTCGATTAAATATTACAAGGATTTTCCTATATATGTATACCTATATAAATCTTGGCAGCCGTATGATACGGAAGCTTAATCATAAATTCGACGGCACAAGTTTAACGTAATGAAGCAATTACCTAGCACAGAGAAATTCATCTCCGTTATAATACTTGTTTAGAACAAAGTCCTCTGAAACGCAGTAAAACAAGATCTAATCGATTAGGTTACGGTTCATCGGCGCACACCTTTCTCTACTCTCTCTCTCTTTCTCTCTCTCTCTCTCTCTCTCGCTCTTCTCTCTGTTTATATATACGTATACGTATATACATAGAGGTGCACACGATGCTTCGTTTTCCGTTGATTGTGAAGCGGCCGTGAAGGCGCGGGCGGCTCAAACTTCGCTTTTCCCGCTCCGGCGAACCTGCGCCCGAAAATGGATGGGTATCCGACCTGTACGAAACTTGCCTATCAGACGCGCATAAATAAATCGCTTCGAAGTAAATACCCCCCCCCCCCCCCCCCCCCGTCTCCCACTCTCTCGCTCTCGCTCTCGCTCTCTATGTTTTGTCCTGAAATTCACTCCAAACTATTTCCCGATTAATAAACGTTCGCGTAACTAGGATGCTGTTGTAGGTGCTGCTGCGATATCGATTAACCCGAGAAACGAGGGAGATGTTCTCTCTTCATCTCTAAGTACGTAGGCAATGTAATTATAACCTCGGGGTTCTTGAATCTAAATGTTCATCATTTCGCTGATGAGAATATTCATTTCAAAGTTTTACAAGTTACAACTGTTACCGCATCAATTTCTTTCATTTTTTTTTTCAAACAGTCACTATAGAAATTGATCAGGATTATCATTTTTATTTTTCGGTAGAAAAGAAAATAGATAGATAATTTTGAACCGAGTGGTAAAACTCGACATACCCGATAAACTCGTAAATAACGCAGCAATACGAACAATTAAAAATCCTTCCATCTAATATCGCGCAACGCAAAACTCCTAAATTTCCTGTGAAATTTCCCATTGCCGTAAAAAATGGGCAACACTTTACCAAAAAAAGTACGAAAAAAAAATGAAAAAAAAGAGAAATATTCGTAGCCTTCTAACTCCATTTGTTCCCCAATCAATGTAACACCCAGCACGGACTCGTTTTATTTACAGCTACGCTTGGAGATACAAAGTTTTTATCCATCGGTGCCGAGCGAATAAAAATTTATCGGTACCGAGTGCAAACAAAAGGTTCGAGTACAGTCACCCTAGCCCTCTCTATACATATAACGTTATACACACGCGCACACGGATACTCTCTCGTAATGAATTTGCGCGCGCGAGTTTGAAGATCATTCGCAAAGTGGTACGTCCCTCTCGCGCGTTAATTTAAATCTCGTGTTTTCGTGCCTCGTTAAAATCAGCTGGTACTTTGGGTTTGCACGCGCGGCTGCGTTTCTCGGTATGGTTTTTGTTGCACGAGAGAGAGAGAGTGAGAGAGAGGGAAAGGGGGTTGGACGGTTAGTTATGTGCTTTTTGCACAGGGACAAAATTTTCAGCGACAGTATTATTTTGGATACTCGTTTAGCGCTTGTACGCGCTTAATGGTTTTGAAGTACTCGGTCATTTGTCTTTATAAGGCTTTTGTTTAAATGTTTCGTGAGTTATCGTTGATCCCATCTGTTGATGGTAACTTTAATCATACTTTTTGAAGGTTCAAACATTTTTCACTGAGACGCCTATGTTTTTATTTAGAGAAAATACGCGAACGCGTTCGTATTTATTTATTTTTTTCTTTTTCAACGTACTAGTTGCATGTTACTATTTTTATTTTATCCATGGTACTGTTTTTCGTTACAGTATTTTCGTTTTGGTTATTTAATTGGATTCCATGTCAATTCATGCTTTTCATTTTTCAAAATTTTAAAAGAAATTATATTGTTAATATTAGAAAATTTTAATCTTAATAATATGTACATTTAATTATTAAATACGTAGAGTGTAAAATTACGATAGTAAATAACAACAGTTTTTTATACGTATGAAATTTAATTCCACAAAATAAGATCACTCAAAACTCACATAAAAAGTATTCTAATTAAACGAGATCGAAAGAGGGAAAAAAGGAAAAAATAAATTAAACCATCGCTAGCTAAACCGTCAAAATGATCCAATCCACCCTCTTAACTATTTGCACACACCCACGCAGTGGGTATACCAAGATGAGGCTAGTAGAATACGATAATAGATCGATAATGGAAGAACGGGGGGTGTGCGAAGGTGCAGGGAGTCTGATAAGACCGAATGAGAGAGAGAAAGACCGAAAGATGCTGGTAATCGGAGAGGCCATTGTAGGCGAGCCCGGGGTGTCGCAGGAAGTGAGCTTCAGTTAACCCCGTGTCATCGACGAATCAATAATGCTCCATCTCACTCTCTATCCTCCTTCAACTGCTCAGTGCTCTATATATGATATACATATACAAGATACTTTTTTCTACATTTTCGCATTCGGTTGAGGACGTATTGAATTTCCATTGGGATGGTTTACTTTGCAGCACTTGCACGTTGAGTAATTATTTTAACGGCAAAACGAAAATTAATTTAATCTTAACACTTTGATAAGCTTCGTTTGATTTAAAATAATTATGGTTACTTTACTTTAAAAAGAAAAAGTTGCTTAACGAAACCTTGAAATATCGTATCGTATCGTATCGTGGCAAACCACACTTGCAGCAGAAAAACTTCCGTGCGAAATTTTTGCGATTTCCGTTCACGAGAAGCCTCACACGACACCTTCAAGGGAACGGACATGACGTCATACACACCACCTCTTTTACTTGGTCCTCAGGTGATAGATGTGCGTGTAGTTCTATACGTGTCAAATTACACGAGAATGGGTTAACCTATTAGTTTCTTAGCGGATATTTTATAGTCGATTGATTTTTTTTTACCTATTAAAAGAAAAAGAGAGATAAAATGACGTGAAAAATATGAAATATTTATAGTTTCTTTTGTAACAAAAGTAAAAATTAATCTTACAGAATTAAAGATTGAATTTCTACAGTTAGTTGTCTCTGTTATTTGTTGTCGCGCAAGATTAGCTTTTAAGATAATGTTTATTCATTAGTATTAAAAGGATAAACAGTAAAATATTATTTACCAATTTGAACTATTAAAGAGTAGCTCAACTTTTTAATCGAACATCAATGGCTTTACGAACTTTTCTTATTAGTCGAAATAATGGACAAGTTTGGTTTGAAAATTTGACCGTAAATATTGGGATTTCCAATGTCTGCAGTGGAAATGAAAAAGAAGTATCTTTTTTATATATATATATATATATATATTTAAAGTTTGTCGCAAATATTTTAATGGACGGGCTGAATGGAATCCTTTCTGCAAATAAAGTATTTAAATGAAACTCGGTGGAATCGTGTTGACACAACACAGAATACAGTGTATAATGCGCATGGACATTTGTTGAAAAAGTACTTTAGCTAAACTAATTTTGTTAATTTCAATTATTTACATGTTTTCAATTAATTCATAAATACATTCGAGTAATTGAATAAAATTGCGTATTAATATTTTTTTATTTATCTCTTGTCGATATAAATAGTCCCTGATTTTTGCCACGTCAGATCAAATTATCAAACATTTATGTACGCGTACCGTTAACATTTTAATTTACAAAATATATTGGATTTTTTAACCGACCTACATGTAAATCTGTATGTACATCAAACTGAAATATTAAACGAAAATACTCCAACATCCAATTAACATCTGAGTAAATAACTTTTGCCATTTAAAAATACTTTCAAAATTTCGAAGTCAGTCTAGCTTATAAAATAAAAAGAAACGGAATGATGCATAAGGAATATATGTCAACCATCGAACAAACTCTTGTACCACCCGAGATTCTCTTCATTCTCGTTCTATTTTCAGTCAACTTACGCGTCACCTTCCCCACATTCTTTCATTTAATTTTTATAATTCCTTCCTTTTTCCTCTCTTTGTGTGTATGTATGCATTTATCACGACCCTTGACCCGACCAACTAATAAATTCTCTTTATCTTGTTCTCTATTTAGTTCTCTAAGCTCGTGTTTTGGCGGTTCTTTCTTTTTATCCTTGCGTTTTTCATTACTTACACGTTTTGTTCTTATTTCCATTTTTATTCCTTTCATTTTGTATTCCCTAAGTGACAAAATTCTACTCGAATTTTGATTTTCCTTTTCCCTATTTAGAGACATTAAAAATAGACAGGTAAAAATGAGGTCATTTATTTGGTTTTTAATTCCATAGCTGATTGATAATTCTGAAGTTGATATACGAAATTTTGGCATTAAGTCAAATACATTCGAATTCATTTGTCGTTGAATGTATTAAACAAATAAATAAAATTTAGTAGTTTGCGCGTAAATATATTTTCATTTTCTCGTAGAAATATTAGAAATAGAAATAGAATATTAATCAATTTGGCGAAATTTTTAATATAAAATTACTTGAATGTAATCAAATGTACGTTGGACAAAATATATAATATACTTTGACAAGATAATTAAATTTTACGAATATTTCAATTTTCTAAAATATATTTTACGATTCAAGTATAAAGATTTAATAAAAACGCTCTTATAATAAGCCTTGGAGCAATTCGAAAAATTCCGGAAGACTTCCGTTATTGCAAACCAGAAGAAAATAGCCAATAAAAAAATATCTCATAAAGAGCCCGAAACCGTTACATTAACAATTCTCGAGAAAAGTTTCTTTTTTCATCCCTCTTCGTCGTTGAGAAAAAAAGATAATAAAAATTGTATATCCCTTCTCCCAAAGGGTGCTCGTCTTCACCTCTCTTGTTTTACACTATAGCGCTCGTTACTTTTATTTATTTACCTCAAACGGCCGAGACTTTCAGGTGCCGCGACGCCTTTACAGCCCGTTTATGATGCGCGACTACTTGGCTATACTTTTTTTTCTTTTATACAGGCCATCTCGTGTACATTGTACATTTGAGTAGTAAACGCGCGTCTTTCTGCGATAACGGATATTGACGTGCAAGGATAACGATTGCCGATGTTTTGCCGTTTGCACTTGGATAGAATGCTAAATGTATCGAAAAGTTTGAGTACCGCCAATGAGGATATGGTTTATTGGATTTTAGGCAATGCAAATATCCGTCGTGTTGAAATTATGTTTCTGATAAAGGAAAATATTTATGAAATACATCCAATAGTTAGAAAATCAATAAATCAAATATTAACATAAATATTTGTCGGTCGCACCTCGTAAATGCAACGATATACGTAACATTTTATTACAAATATCGATGCGCACACCTATATCGCTCGATTGTTTCTACGTCCAAGTGCAAAATTCAGATTAACAAGCGCATTAGGAATTCGGGAGAAGGCCTACTTACCAATGATTTACCGGTATTTTTAAGCTCGTGACAGTTCACCGTACGTGTAGCTCAATTTCCATACACAAATCACTTAAGAAATGTATACCAATAAGAAAGATAATAAGAACACGGCGGAAATAACGAAGAGTAGCGCTTCCATCCATGTGGGCAGGACAATGTTCCCCCATTTTTCTCTTTTTTATTCATCCTCGCCTCGATGCACGCACGTCTTTCTCTTGATCGGCTCTTATTTCGCCTCCTTATATTCTCTCGCGTATATCTTTATACCTTTTCTTTCTGCCATCGCATTGCCTTTTCTTTTCCGTGCTTTTAAAGGCGTGCGGATCGTCTTTCTTCTTCGGAGAGAAATCAAACGTGCTCTTTTCTAGATTTTAAGAATTTATTGTCGAGCCGAGATTTGCATACTATTATACGGCATTGTACAAAAATTTTATAAGCGCACTTATTTTTCGGTTTACTTTTAATTTTTCGTTTGTTACGTCACGACTATATATTATATGCGTACAATAAAAACTGACGTCTATAAAATAAATTTGGATGCCTTCGTTCTTTTTTGTACCTACAATTTTTATAATTTTGACAAATAAAATGGTAAATTAAAACAAAAGAATAACGTACATTATTTCGCAATATACGTTGAAAATAAAAGTATTCATATCCACACGCGAATATTCTCGCAATATTATTCGGCTGACGCAGCGTTCATTTTTGGTCGCATTACTGAATTATTCAACTGCCCAGCAAATGTCAGACTCTGGGAAGCTCGAAACATCTTAATCCTAGTTTTGTTACTCGGGTGTCTCTGCACCGAACCTCAGCTGCATTTTGCACGATAATAAACTTATTATTATTCTCTTCCGTATAATACTAGTTTAATTTAGTACTTTATATGAATATTAAAAAAACACTTTTCATTGATCAACGAACAAATTTATAATGAAAATATTTGACAATGGCTTCATTTTTTTATGATTTCAGGTGAGTTCGTTTGGCGACCGAAAAGCATCTAGAAATGAAATTTGCGTTTTATCGTACGTATACGTATACACACATATAGATATATATACATAAACAAATATCTACATATGTCTATATGTATTTGTAATAGTATTTAATAGCAGTTTTATGTTCTTTTATTTTGGCTTGTCATTAATTTCGTTTGACATTTTAATTAAATAGTTGATTGTTTTACGTGAAAAAAAAACCAAAAATATAAATGTCGTTGTAAATATAAATAACTCTTAACGATGAGAAACAGTAAACACAAATGGTAAAACAATTTTTTTTATAAATTTTGTTTATTGAAATGTTATACGTTAAGTACGTATAACCTTAAAATAAATAAGTATACCGAATAAGTAACGTAAAAAAAATGAGCATAATCTAGGAAAAAGGAAAGAAAGAAGCGCGAGTTACACGCAGGAGAATCTCGTAGTTAAGCCAGGACAGGTCAGCCAAATTAGCGTAGGTCAAAAAAGGTCGAAAAGATAGAATTCGCGTGTGTCTGTGTGTTTTACGTGTCTCTATCCATACCGGGGATAAACTCGCGCTAGTTTCGTGCACACACAAGCGCCATCGGAAGACCAACGACTAATCGCAGAGAGCCGCTCGGTCAAATATTTACCGAAGCCTCTCGCCCGTAAATCGCCCGTCGTACGTGTTATCCTCCTCGATTGCTCGAGTCCCCTTCTCGCGTATATACACCAAGGTAACCCTCTTCCTCGCACGTGTGATACTTACTATACGTTTTGTAGGTTAATTTTGATTAGACGTATACGCGCTGATAAAACGGATAACGTAAAAATCGAGCGGTCAGTTATTCCTTTTTTCTGTTTTTCATTTCTACGCGACTCTAAAAGTCTGTGTAATATTTCGTTGAATTTAGGTTTAATTGGTTGTAGATAAGAATTACTAATATTTAGGTAAAATTTAACGTGTGTAAGGCAACACATAATTACGTAAGCCGTTCATATATATCACTTTGGTGCATATTTAAGACACGTGTTATTTCCTATTAAATATGTAATAATATATAAAATATAGTATTATTACCCAACACGATATTACGATCTCGAGTTATTTTAGATACGAACAAAACTTTTCTAATCACGTAGCAAAACTAATGTTTCATCAAGATATTTCTTTATTTTGCCTCTTTTAGCGTAATTATCTTGGTAAATTTCATCATTTCGTGTGGGATTTCAATCTAAATCCAATTTTATCTACGCGATACGAGTTAACATCGCTGTAGATTCCCATCCCCTTATTCTGTGAGCTCGCAACACCATACTTACTCGTCATCTCGTTAATTTACTTTTTCTTCGGTTATTTCTAACTTTTCCCAGATTGTTCTTTACCCTTTTAATTACGGAGCTCTCTTTACCTCTATACGTTTCATATCTGCGCGTATAACACGTCCATTTCGAAAAATAAAATTTCGTTGATGTACGAGGTTCTTTGTCTCGCATCTTGAATTTAAAAGCTACCTGATAAACTTCTCGATCTAATCCAACGTCAAAGCGCATTTTCCTCCATACCGGAATAAAGTTCGATCAATCTTCCGATGGTGAAATTGCGGAAAACCGCATTCTCCATATTCTCGCGCGCTCTCGTCCGCATTATAATATTCTCTTGCGGTGAGAGAAGGAGAGGAGCATCGACTCGTAAATTCATCCCTCGTTTTCTTTATTATTTCTTTTTTCGCCAAGTCTATTGTTCGCCAAGATCCCTCAATTTTTATTCCGCGATATTATAGCTTTTTATCTAGTTTATTCAAATTTATATTTATCGCGTAAGTGCACATATATATATATATGCTCGGGAATACCATTTTAATTCAATAAAAATCAGTTGGATATTAATATGAGAAATTCAAGTTATAACTCGGATAATCTTCTGTCGCAAAATCTCAAATTTACTTACTCCAAAAGACGGCTGGTAAGTGAGAAAGAGAGAGAGGGAGAGAAAAATCTCTCTCCCCCTGTATATATATATAGGTTTGCCGATAACGAAGCGAGCGCGGAAAAACGGTTTAGTTGAAATCCGTGATTAACTCGCCTTAAAATAACATCGCCCGGGCTTTAGTCGTCGTTTACGTCGTTTATGGCTTTATTTCGCGCACGAGCCGCGCATTGGATTAAGCCGACCTGCGGGAAATGAGCTGCTTTAGGCAAAAACTAAATATGGATAAAAGGTTAAAGGATAACGAAGAAAAATGCGATAGATTTTTCAATATAGTATAGTGGTTAACAAATTTTTCTTTCCCTCATTTTCATTTTACTTTCTTTTTAATTTCTAAGAGAGTTACGGCTTAATCCTCCTATGTATTAGCATGATTTTTAAATGCGCCCGTCAGTATTTATTAATAGGTAGATATTTCATTAATGTAAAATTAATATCCTGGATATTGTACAAATGTTGAAAAGTGATATTATACTTTTATGTTTTATTGCAAAATCAAATGTATAATTAAAAAAGTTAATTAATATCCTCAGTAGTGCAGAGGATTTGCGTATTATACAAGTATATACATAGATGTATTAAGTGAACACGAAATTATTCCCTTCAAATTAAAAATTTATAATTATGATAATAATTTAATATGCCGAATTATTACGTGTGTATCGAAAGAAAAATAGGTCATCAATGAATAATAATGTAATGATTTGCAAAGATGTTTTCTAATACAAATGTTGTACTTGCAACATCCAGATTATCTGTAAATTATAAAATAAACGCCTATATACTGCACGAGAAAGATACTTCAAAATGTCTTACCATTAATCGATATAAATTCCTGAGATAAAATATAATTTATGTACATTGAAAGACGTCTTAATATACGCGAGTTTTAACGTAAATATCAGTACAGGTAGTATAGTATATATAAAATATTACAATTATCAAGTACGACAATTGAGTAGGCGAAGATATCGGAATGCCTCCACACGACGGTCGTTGTTACTTCGGGCCTCAGTTTGTCGCTTGCTACGATCGTCGATGCTCTACAGGTGTGCACTTTACGCCTCTTGGCAAAGCCTCTGCATTAACTAACCCTCTCTATTTTTTTTCGCCTTGCGCTTACACAAGCGTTTACTGAAAAGCCTCTTTGTCGAACCGGTCGAGCTTGCGAAACAAGCTTAAACGATAATTTCTAACACTTTAACAATTTTCATACAACACGTCGATAATCCTTATTGAATTTTAAGTTTTACAACTAGTCTTAATTATAATAATGTAAGCTACACATTAATGTCTAAACTTCTTTTTCATACTCGGTATTATTGTTACGAAAATAAGCTATAAATCATCACATTTTCATTTAAATTGTATTTCGTTTTTGAGTTTAACAATAAAAAAGTAATTTCGAACGTGTAATTGAAATTTTGTCTTACAACCATGTTACAAGGAATTTAATTTATATTAACTATATACAATGTGTATTATTTAAATACTGTTGCTTAACATTCCTTGGCGTGAAACAAATACTTTTCATTCGGAGAATCTAATATAACATTCTAAAGTTAAGTATTTCATTATACAACAATGTATTCAATGAATCGTATATAGAAACATAAAAAGCTACTCTTTAAATCAATTAGTAATAGCAAAAAATTTGCATTTATATAATTAATTATGCGATTAGATAAATTTTTTGAACATCATAATTATACGCGAATGTCTATTGTTCAAAGATTTAGAAACATATAGAAAAAACTGATTAATACCGGAACAAAAGCACAATAATTGTAGGCATATCAAACCAAGCGTGATGCATTAAAACCTCATTAGAATCGATAAACCACGTGGTCCGTAATTACTGAAAAGAATAAATGACGATCGCTTCCTCGTTGTCATTTGTTGTTATTGTTGTTATTATTTTTTTTCTTCAATCCTACCACTGTTCAATTCGATACATATATGCATATATATATGTTTATCCACACATACACACATCGTACTTCCGCGTTTACGAGGAATATAAAAGTGTTTTATCAAATATTTACACATGTCATCGTTTACAGTACGGGCCCGTTTAAATTTATACGCATTTCCTTCGACGCTCATGCGAATAAACTTCCCGACGACTTATCTCGCAAGCAATAAACTGACGGTTTCAAGGTTACGTGAGGTTACTAACCGCAAGAGAGGCTAAAAATTCAATTTTCCCGAGAGACAAATTCTTCTTTTTTCGGTTTTTTTTTCAACTTCTTTTTTTTAATCAGTGGATATAGATTTGGTCTTAATTGATGAATCGCGCCCGGGTAAAAACTCTCAAACTCAATGGTGCGCTCGCGGAAACATTAATTACTTTAATGAGCTTAATGGAAATCCCGCCTTTAGCGTCACTACTTGATGCTCCTTTTGGAATTGCCCATTTCCGTTGGATAAATTTATTTTATTCTCTCGCGAAAATCGTCGATTTAATTCGTTTTTTTTTTGCTTCGAATATTACCTTTGTAAAAGTGACGATTAACACTTGTTTCTTCGATTAATCGATAATAAATACATTTTTTAATTGGTTTCATAAAACCCAAAATTTATTAATTAAATGTAATTGTACAACAGTGTTATCTTTTATATAAAAACGGATGAAAAAATGTATTTATAGTATTAAACAAATTTTTTGTTTGTTGATACACAGCACTACTAGCATGGCGTTGCAAATAAAATAGATTCTGTTTGTATCAATCAGAATCCTGGATGTTATTTTTATAAAATCCGTCTGACTGATAGCTATGTTCATCTTTCTGGACCGACTAGTTTGATAAAAAAAATTTAAGTTTGAAGGAATGTATTTTTAAAAAATATATATCTGCATATGATGTTTAAAGAAACTACTTTTATACTTTAAAGTTAACAATTCTCTATAGTCATTAACGCGCTCAAATAGTAAATTGTATTAATTAATTTAATAATAATAGTTTTGAATATGTTATACTTACGAACCTCACCTCCCACGTTTATTGTAACAGAACAAAATTTGAATACGACATTAAAATTCTTAGGTAATTCTAATCAAACAATGAGAAACGATTTCAGAATAAAGAATAACTCTCGTAATACTTTGAGGTACAACACTTTAAAAATTACTCGAATATACGCAAAACAATTTGAAATTCTTAACCGAGGACAATGCGTCAACTTTTACATACATACGTTCTTACAAAGCACAGTTGATTTCCACGTTACCGTGCGTATTTTCAAAGCAAAGTTCAATAGCGTCGGAAGTGTTTGGAGTACAAAAAAAATCTGGAAAGAAAAAAGGAGACGAGGAAGTGTAAAAAAAAAGAGAATGAAATAACTCGTATACTCGCGGTCACGTAACCCTGCGAAACCGTTCACCTTGTGTAGCATGATGATTCACTCGTTCCATCTTCTTTCTTCTGTATGGACACATCGGTTACGTTCTCTCGCAAATACCAAACAATTTGTTTTCACACAATTTTCGGTACGCTACGTGGGTTGTTATATAAAACATTCTCGCAAGCGTGTAATGTTCGCTCTTTTTTTGTATTTTCTTAAATTAAGTTGTTGTAATAATTTATTAAGATTGTATCTTTAAATTGGTCGTTAAGTATAATTAAATGTATTTAGATAAATGATAATCTGTGCGTCGTCTGCAATCTTAAAAAGGCGGTTTTAACCACTCTTTTTATACACACCCACACATCCAGCTATAATTCAATTATAACACGTTAAGAATATATACATATATACATCGTATAATCGGTTTTCCAAATATTTACTTTTTAGTCAATATGTAACTTGGAAACTTTGCACGTACTCGCAGTTTCCACGATCAGAATGTTACAACTTAATCTATAGTGTATCATTGAGAAATTGGTTCTTAACAACTAATACGTTGACTTGATTAACGTGTTGTGACTTGTTAAACGTGTGTGCACTAAATTCAATTATTATTATCACTGACAAGGTTTATCGAGATCCAAATTACTTATTGTTACTTTGATATTTATTCTTCAAACAATACGATACTATAAAAAAACGTGTACAATTTGATTAATTATACAGTTTACGCGTGTAACATTAACCAAGATTTGCAGATCACGTTGTACAAAAAAAAATTGTTGTTTCAATCCCTACGTGTAAACATATTGAATGCCTGAACGTCAAGGGTTGGAATACAAACCGATCGGTAGTAGAGATCGGTGAATAGCTAATTTTCAAAATTACAGACCATCAACGCGAGCTAACAAAACTAAACGCATAAAACAAATAGAGAAAGGAGAGTAAAAAAAAAAGAACAACAAAAATGAAGTTTGTTAAACCGACGAGTGTATACGCAAACGCTATCAGTCGTGTGATCGTACAACCAATCGCGTCTATTACCTTGTCACTTTGCTTACATATACGATAATATAGTCTTTTTGCGTGAACGTTGACCAATTTAGAAAAGAATGTTGAGAAGCGAATAAATTGCCGAGTCTCGTGTGTTGCCGTCGTTGAGCGTTTACGCGAATTCTCATGACGCTAAACGGTATCTAAAAAATTGACCTTTTTTTAGTGTACACACACAGAGAGAGAGAGACACGAGTTAAAGTAGTGATTGATCATCCTCTGGTAAAATCGTTCGTAAGCTATTTCTATGAAGCAACGTTATACGGTGTAAATAAATCGTTACACTTATTTATTTCGCGTGTTTAAGAATGATACTGATGTTTAGCTCGCGTAGTCGCTATAAATTACATGGACTTTATGTACGTGTTCTATAAAGTTTTATGAAAAAAAGGAAGGATGTAATATATATTAAATTTCTTTTTGTGCGCTAACAAAAATAATATTTTATACCAAAATAGACCGACAAAACGGGCGAATAAATTCATCAGACAAGAGATTAGAAAAAATTAAAAGGTAAAAATAACAAACCATGAGAGTTCACCGTAATAATACCTCTACAAACGCGCGAGAACCACGAGAGGTTCTTTAATTCCGAGCATCAGCTGTTAGGTGCGAGAGCAACAAAAAAAACGAATGAACGAAAGAAAAAGAAAACAAGGAACAAAAAATAAAAGAATCGGGAAATCCACTTTGTCTATTCGCTAAGTGCGAGGTGATGTTTAATTCATCGAACTCACCGCAAAGTCGTCCGATGGTACAGAAGCACTCTCCCGCACGCGCGCGCGCGCGTGTGTGTGTGTGTGTATACGAGTATACAGTAGTCACGCATTATGAATATTTATAAAATTCGCCAAATCGAAGTAGTAAGTAGAGTTGCCCCTCGAAACGAAACGTTTTCCATTAGCACGTTCATACAATGTTATATCAATTGAGGAAATGATGATTTACTTAAATCAAATGTAACGCACATTTTAATCGTTTATACGTACAAGTACGTAGGTAAAAGTAAGAAGAAAAGTAAAAAAAAATGTTAGATATATTTACCGAGATTCGATAAAATTACGAAAACGTTCGATCATTGTTTGTCCGAGCATAAAGGATTCGGTTTAATTTATTAATGTTCCACTATTTGTCATTTCCCACGTGTGTGATGCGGTGGATATATCTATATAGGAGCAATTAAACGGGATCGAACGATCCATCATTCTTGGTATTTTTCTATACCGTGCAGATATCTCAATATAAGACGTAAACGTTGCGACGATTAAAAAGTCACGACGGAAAATACGTGCTCGTTCGTTTTGGATACAAAAAAAATTGTATATATATATAGAAACGTACGAAACAATGATTGATTGAGTTAAACTCATGGTATTACTTACTTTCTTTTTTTTTCGGGGATGTTCGCGATAAAGGGTGATTCATAATTATCGTTTTCAACGGCTGTCTCAAGGTGTGTATGTGTATGTGTGCGCGTATGTGTGTCCACGTTTTAATGAAATCCATCAATCAGTAGTCCATCGATCAATATTCCAAATCACCTTAAACGCGGGAAACCGAGAAGTTCGAATAAAAAGTCGAGGGTACAATTCGGTGTGTCTTGAAGAAAAAAAGGGGGAAAATCCATTGTTGTCTTTTGAATTATCGATACATATACATGTTTTCTGAAAATATTGTAAGCCCTGTGTTAGTATTCACGAAATGATTTTTTTATCAATTAATAATTTATGAAAATATTGTTGTTAGTGCAGAAGAAAGTTACAATAAACGTAAAATACGTTGAAATACTTATTATTACTCGATGAAAAGATTATTTTAAATCGCTTTACAATACTTATAACGTACGAATTTTATTTCTCGTATAAGGTTCGTTGTATATCGAATTCGTATGAATCACCTATGGCTGTAAGTATTATACGTTTAACCGCAAATTAAACCACTGTAAAACTTTTATAAATCTTGTTATTAAATAATATATTGATTCCAGTCAAACGAAATAAAATACAGCTAAAATTTATACACATATACGATCTTCAATTCATTTCGATTAAATTCAATTTAATTGAATTGCCAATTTTACTGTGTTTATATATACAATTTAAGAGATTCGAGGAAAATTAATAATTACTCATTTTTTTATGAATTCGTAAATGTCGGAAGTAGATAGTTAATAATAAATTTGGTAAAAAAAATTTGAATAAATATCGATTAATAGGATGATACTGGACTATTTTAAATAGTTGTATTATTAGGGAAATTTATACGCTCTAGTGGAATTTCAATCCAAATAAATAAGGAGAATTAAGTAGTTACAGACGCAGCACATAAACGACAGAGATATACCACGGCGAGACATTAAGAGAGAAAGATAGCGAGGGCTTTAGATTTAAATTTAGATAGCTTTATTAATGTCGGGATTTTAATGTACCTAAACACAATGGTTTTACATACTAAAGTATATATAAAGTATTAAATATGTCAACCAACTGATGGCCATGATTTATATTGATGTGCATCACGCTGACGTTAATACGTTTTATTTATGTTATTTTTTTTAACGTTTGCGTATCAGTCGATAAGAATTTTATTAAAAATCCACACGACGCCAACGCAGATCTAGATGAGAAGAATTAAATAAATTATTATTTATGTATTAATGATCTTTCAAAAAAATATGTGTATCATTAAAAAATAAAAATAACATACCGATTAAACGTATAATAAAATACGAAATACAGAAAATTCAGCTACCATAACAGTTCGCACCTTAAAATGTCGATTCACCGCGTTGTGCGTAGGGCTTAACTTGTACAAGGGTAGAGGTGGAAGAGGAGGAGGGGAGGTGTAGAACCGAGAAGCGCGGGGGAGAGAAGTTCGCGCGACCCGATCAATATCGCGCTTAGGTTGGGGAGGCGGTGAGGGGAATAGGGGGGGAGGCAGTACGGGCATGGTGGGGGGAGGGGGAGGAAGTCCGCCTACCAGTCGGGGGGTGCGCGCAAGAGCGAGAGAGAAAGGGAGAAGAGGAGATCGATGCCGGGTGAATCGGCCGGCGACAGAGAGCGCAAGCGGTGACCTTCCGCGCCTGAAGTTCGCCCAAGTACACTGACCTCGCCGTCGTCGGTCTACTCTCCCCCCTCCCCCCCTCTTTCTCTCTCCCTCTCTATTTCTCTCTTTCTCTTCATACTCAGGGGTTTGAAAAAAATCGTCGGCGATGTGCCCTATGTAAGAGGGGGGATATAAGAGGAAAAGTTTCAAGTTTTTCTGATTTATCGGGTCTAGTAGTTTGGGTGACTGGTTGTTTTGGTTATCGAATGGACATTAGTATAGAGAATATGTCTGTATATATACGTGTTTAGTTTTTTAAATTTATGTTGTTTTATGGGTGCATATCGCAGGTTGTTAATACTGAGGAAGTCAAATTTGTCTATTTGTAGTAATTAAACGTTTAATAATTAATGGGTTTAATTAGTATACGTTGTGTATTCGTAATTAGCGAGTAATTAATTATATTTATTATTTTAAGGATTATTAGTTTTGCACGTTACTTTTATTGCTTAAAATTGCATTTGTCACTGTCGCAATTAAAAGTTTATTGTGTATGCTATGTGTACATATGAAAGTTCTGGTACATCAATTATTGAAATGATTTAATGAATATTACCGCACGTGAAAAGCATTGTACAAATTATTTTCAACAAGATCATTTTCTAATAGTCCATAAAATTTATACTTTGTTTATTCTAATTTAAAGTACTCCCGAACATAAAAAATACAATATATATTAACCAAGATAAAATTAGTTTTATCAAATATGACATTAAAATAATTTTCTAGCTACAAGGACTAATTTTATAAATTCATTTTATAAATTCAATATCGTATAAATTAATTTTTTAATTAAAATTAGAATTATATTAAGTATAATACCACTATATTTAAACCCATAAATTTATTGATTCTATATCGTCTAATGAGAAGCTAAATACCAAAAATTTTAAACATGCACGGAATATATTCAATTGAATCGTGGAAACTTAGTAAAACGAGGTGAAATTGAGGATGACGTTGATTTCGAGAACGCAGTGACAATTGTATATACCTTGACTCGCTATCGAGATTTATAGGAAATAACATGTTTTATCATAAATCGTTTTAATTTTATGATAATTTTTTTTAATGTACTTGTCAAATTAATTAAATAAAAAATCGGAGATCATTATTTATTTAAATATAAGCGATCAAAAATTTAATCATATTAAATTTCCGTAATTCTTTTTTTATTTAATTAAAAATCATGTACGTTATATTCAACTTTTAATTAAACAAAATTTTTCATAGTATAATGACTAATCATTATTTATCAAATTAAAAATTTAGCGATGAATTATTTGAAACATCCATTCGTTGCCTCTTAATTACCATCTATTTTATATTTTTTCAGGTGAGTGAGGAGAACCACGGCAGCTTCTGAGGCAAAGTGATCGTCCAGGAAGGGGCAAACAAACACGGTATATAAAACATTTAATATATAAATTATTTTAATTACTATACATATAAGTTTCTTATACATTTTCATATATACTCACAGTCACAATAGTAATTTGAATTCTATATTAAAATTTTTTAACGTATAAGCATATGCATATAAAATAAATTGTTTAATCATTTTTCTTCATTCGCATAATATTATATTCCGTAATTTGACGTTTATCTACATTTTGCCAGCTGTTTTATTTTTGCCGCGCATCTCCAATGGAAATAAAGATTTCAAGTCCGGTAAGCGTTAATCGCGTACGAGATTATGTCATAAGATACTCAATCGTCTATATATATATAAGCGCGTCGTTATAAGAGCACGCAACTATCATTACGCGTGAAACACGAAATTTCCGAGAAAATGAGAACGCGCGAATAAATGATAAACGAGAAATTTGTAATGAGAGTTATATACACTAAAGTTCAGTAAAAAGATATTTGCTCTTTGTTATAAAAATAAAAAAATTCTTGAAAGGTTTGGTTGAAATTACTAAAGTTGGTGGAAGCGATAAAATAGATAGTGTATGCGTGTATAGGTAAAAGTCGATTCGACGTGTAAAGTTAAAACCTAAGATTACCTATTATTTGGTTCAAAGGAACACTTATGACTAAAGTTGGGTAGTGCCGTGAGTAGTAGACGTATCGATGTGAAAACCGCCTACAAACGCAGTGATTTAACGAGAAGTTAAAGTTTCTTACTTTGCGGGATGGTTAACCAACCCGATGATCCTCTACTATTCTATTACAATTTTTATTTTGCTTAAAATCGCAATTTTAATATATATATATATATATTCGATAATTAATGTATATACGATTTACAGTCTTATATTGAAATTAGTTTCCAGCTAATCTGTACGCGTAGAAAAAGAAATTGTTACAATTACCGGCTAATTAAACAAAACCAGAATGAGATCACGATAATAACTTATTCAAAGAAAATAACAGTAATGGTTAAAGGTTAATGAGCATACAGGTGAAAAACGGAGTACAAGTTTAAAAGGATAATCATTGATTAATATATTTTCTGAAAATGTTAAAATTCTAGTTAGATAACGATAGAGTATCAGAAATATTTGTATAGACTGTGGATACTCTGATACACTAGATAAAATTTCACTCGGTGCTGTAATAACAGTTGTACGTGCCGTACGGTGTGTGTTGCGCATACATAAAATTAAAATTATAATTTGTTTATTCCTATTATTATGATCATCGGAAATACCAAATAATATTCCATTAAATAAAAGTTTAATATATACTTAGATCGAAGATAATTAAAATGTAAAATAAAACTAAAAATGGATAATAAAGTACACAAACAGAAAAGTACTGAGTATGAAAAGAATTTTATATAATTTTAGTGAGTATAAGATTTACTATGCAAGCGCTTGTAAGAATAAAGGAGAAACTTCGCCAAGCACGTAAACCATCTAGATGAAATGAAATTCTAAAAAATGTATATACGTACGTATATATGAATTTAATGAAATAAAAAAATAAATAAAGTCAATTTGCAAAAAATAGAGATTATCCTGATAAACGAAGAAAAGTAGTATACAACACAAGGGAAATATATAACTTAATTAAAAAGCTGAACTGCGTTAAAAGTATAGACAAAGGAAAAGAGAGTTTAAAAGAGTAGTTAAGAAAACATACTATTTAAACGTGCGGAATAAAAGTCGTATAAATTATTAAAAAGTCATTGACTACCTTGCATTAAGCTATAGGTATAGTTCCATTCTTAACGTTTACACTTGCAATCAATTCAAACGTTGAATATATATATATCTATGTGGAAAATAATAAATATTGACTTTATGCTTGGAATAATAGATCCTAAATCGCAAAATAGAGTGGATAAACTAAACACACGCGTGTACATGTACTTTGATATACTTAATATTTAATTTACTTCCTGAAATTTGTAAAATTAATGGTATTTCAACGCGGTCTAAATATTATCATATCCGACTTATCAAAAATAAATAATTCGCACTGAAAAAGCTTAGTAGCAGCGCGCACCACATGAAAGAATAAAGTCAGTATACCTATGTTATTGAGTCATCTCAATGCTCCTCATCAAAACCCGTAAATATCTAATTACCGCAGGTGCACTGGAAGAAGGAAAAAGAAATAGAAGAGGAAATAACGAAGAAGAAAATAATGTCTTTCTATATAGCGATCGACACAAGAACGATTAAGATCACGTGAAAGCTTTCTCGTCACGCGCGCACATCCCAACGCGCGGGAAAACAATAAAAATAATTGCGGTTTAGGGGGGAGTTAGGTGGGTGGTTGGATAGAAACGGTATATAGGGAGGAGGGCGCCGGCTGCGCGGGCGCGCGTTCGTCTGCGTGCGGCTCGATCGATCGAGCGTCTAGCCAGCCTCCCTCCGCTACGTTTTCTCCCTCCCTCTCGATTTCGCTTGTTTTTACTCCGACGGCGTCCTTTTATATCGATTAGTCATCGCCGCTCCAGAACTCCACATGCTCGCCGCACCTATATATACACGTACGTGTGTCTGTGTCTCTGCGGTATCGTACATATGACTATCTTCGTTTGATCATCGATTCTTATCGATTGTCTTTGATGTGCAATTTCTTTCTTCTTTTCATTTGTTTGAGGGGGGAGAATCGATGTTGTTTTTTCTTAAATTTGAGATAATGATTTAAAGGGTGTTACTGGCTTTGTTTTTTTTTTATTTTGGATAGTGTGATGAAAATTTCGATGATTTGTAGGGTGAAAAAGATGGTAATTTCCCGAGACAATTTGCTTGCAATTGAATTTATGGTTAGAATATGAATCAGAAATTATTACATCATCGTTAAGTTATACATAGTGTAAGTTTTTACATAAATCATAAGTATGAAACGTGTGAAAACGTTTGCTGGTAAACGTTCGACTTTTAACACTATCGATATTCGAATAGTAAATTCAATCAGAATAATACATCGAATTATGAAGAAACTTTTTAAAAAACTGAAAATTAACTCGATTTAATCGAATAGCTTTTATCGCACTTTATAAGGTTTTGAAGAGAGTGAGAGAAGATCTACTTTGATACCAATAAAATAATTCACGTGCTCGTGCACACGTTGCGTCTTAGCCGTTCGACGGTTTTTAAGTGACATTCGCTACCCAAGTGACGTTTCACTGCAGTAGTCGTAAATTGAAGTTTAATAAGTCCGAAGTTTAAATTAATATCGTGAGCCAGATTACTCTTCAAAGTTTTTTTCACAACCATTACTTTGCAACTTTAACTAAACTCAAGCCTTTATAGCGGTGAAGAAAATAAAAACGCGTAAAATTCAAACTATGCAATAAAAACTAGGTCTCTTAATTTAGAATTTTTATCTCTCTCTCTCTCGTCCCCACCTTTATCTCGCTCTCTCTTTTCCCAGTAAATTAATGAGTTTCTATATTTTAATTATAAATTTTATTAACTTTTTTTTTCATGCACATTTCTTGGAATTTATTCGTGTATATTTTATTAATATTTTTAAGGTGAATTAATATAATTGATATACCTACCGAGAAACATTTTTTAATTTAACGTTAGTATTTTTATAATTACGCGCACATATATTTTTAAAATTTATTTGAAAGACATTTTGATTTATACTAAGAGCATCCAATTTAATTAATTTAAAATACATCTTCCAGTTTTTGTAATATCAAGTTATGAGAATTTGTTTGTATTTTTTTTTGTAAAGTACACCAAATAAACTTGCACATCCACCGCATGCCATAAATAGAAAAAAATGATATATAAATTAAATAAATCAAGATCAATGTAATCGTGACGAAAATAACAGCTCGCAATCTTTCTTGATATAGATCCAATTGATGATTTCATCGTATTATATCATAACACATAAGCAATGTTTTCGTTTTCTCTATCCATGAAGCAAAGCCAGAGAAATGAAACAAAGCCGGATGATGATCGTACACTCGATTTATCCAAGCGTGAAAATCGCCGGACGGTCTTGCTCTTTGCCATTCTACCGACGCGAATGACTTTAATGATCGTTGGCGTTATTGATTTTGTCACTCGTCCGTAACACACCGGAACCACTTGTCCATCTCTTTTATTTCTCTCGCGTAATCCTACGATAGCCTTGAACGTGCGGTTTTTCTTATGATTATTTCTTAAATCGATTTCAATGGTTCATTGCCATGTGAAGGATAAACAATTGATAATTATTTTACAGATCATCTCTCTCTTACTCTCTTTGTTTCATTGATCTTGAACAATGGCTTTACGATAGAAAAAAAGAGTTGCGGTTGACGATTGAAAAATCTTCTGGGTCGTTTTTTTTTCGCGTTGGAGTGGGTATAGAATTGATACCTATTGTAAACTAGCAGCTATGATATTGTCATTTATTTTTAATCATTTACTCTGTAGATTATTTTATTGTTGTACAATCTTGAGTATTTGGAAAATGGATTAGGTCGAGCGAAACCAACTCGTAAAATCCTTCAGGCTGTACAATTTTAGTTTAATCTTCTAATTTTTTGTCTAAAACGTATAACGTACCAGCGCAAATGCGTCACTAAATGACAATTTGAAAATATTTACAATTTTTATATTATTCATACTCTGAAGATTAAACATTTTATTTTAAATTTTACGAGTATCTTTTTAACATTCTTTTGTACGTAAAATATGTAATAATATTTTAATTAAGCTTATACATTAATGTATACTAAAGTAATTGAAAGTTAAAATAAAAAGATTACAACTAATATTACCGACACTTCGCTGCTTATCTTGTGTATTACAAAAATTCCCGGCTGTAAACGAGAGACCGAATGAATACTCACTCGACACAGTTCACATGAAAATTTATACCAAATTTTTCCAAATTAATTTTTTAAACGAATATAATTACAAAGTTTTAAACATAAAGAAAGAAAAGAATACTATTTTTACTTAGATAAAACACCATCGTTCACCGAATAATATTATCTCTAATATTATCTACTAACACCATATAATCAATTGTATAAAACAAAAATTAGCGGATAGAAATTTCACAAACATCAATTAAATTCAACAAATTCATAACCTCGAGCATTCAAATCTTTAGAATCTTTATTCATACAACTATTACGCAAAATATTGGTTCTATAAGGTGAACGAGATGGATATCAAAATTACTCGAGTAAAGGCGCGTGTATTAGTAATATATATAATAATCCTAGGTTATTTTTCCGGGATATAATTCCCCATTAAGACCGCCCCGTACTCGCACGCATTAATCACACACGCGTCTTGCTCCTCCCACGTAAGAGCATGCAAACAAAGGATCTACAACAGCTTGAGTCTCTTGACGTATCCTTCGTTCTCTGCAGCACCGGTATCTCAAAATTGGAAATTATCCTTGGGCTACTGTTAAATGTTCGAACGCATTGATATTTTCGATAGATTTCACTACAGATAATAAATATATAAATTTGCTATTTATTACCTTAATCCATAGTAAAATAACTATCATTACATCAATTCGCGTATATAATCCGTGTCGGAGATTATTTCATGTGTTGAGTTAAAGTAAATCTTAATTCCACTTAACAATCAACTCTGCAATGAATTCAATGTTAAAAAGTCATTCACCTGTAAACGCAGTGGTAACAAAATTTTCCAAATAGCGTGGAATAAATAAATAAATATATAGATATAAATGCATGTAGAAGCTCCCGCATCCCGTATCTATGTAACGAAGCGCTACAGGCTTACGAGTGTGTTAAAGTAAGAGAAAAGGCTGCCAGCAGAATGGCGGAACAGCGTGACCCTGAACCCGCGAGAGGCTTCCAAGGTCCGCGAGTGTCGATATGACGTCGCCCGCCTGCAGCAACCGGGAAGAGATTATCGTTCACTCGTTTGTTTCATTAAACCTACTTAGCTACTATTTTAAGTCCAATCGTTTACTTAACTCCTATACTTGTCCATACTTATCTGTCAAGTTTTTTAAATTGAAAATTAAAGACGCTCTTGGTTCGCGAAGGTTTGTGTGTATTGGTATAACTAACTGCATGTACTTTAATAAAAAATTAGTCTATAACGATTTTATTATGTGATCCTGCTGATTATCGAACAAAAATATTTGGGTACTTACTTATAATAATGCAAAAATATATTTAAGAATGATTTAAAAACGATAATTAAACATTTCTGTTTAATTGAGCTATTAAAAAGCGTGTTCAACCTTTGAGCTTTATGACGTTCTTTCATCGAAAAAAAAAGTTTCTATAAAAATGTTTTTTTTTCTCCGTAAAATTTAAACTGTTTATTTTTTAAACTTACATGTATTTATAAAAAATATTATCAATTTGTAACGGATTTAAATTAATAATTATTTTTTCGAGAACGCAGTTAAATATAATGCAAGAATACCTTGTAATAATCCTCGTTCATATTCAAAATAAGAAAATATTTGTATTAAGAACCAACCCTTTTTTAGAAATATAATTTCTGGGTTAAACGATTTTAGATTGAAATTGCGAACAATTTTATGTTGATATAGTAAATGGTTTACAATTTATATCATTACCTCAATAAGTGGTTTAATCGTATTATGTTATTTCAGAATATTAAAATGTTTCAATGACTTTAATGTAATAAAATGTTTAACTAGATTTGTTAATTAGGAATAAAAATAAATATTTTAAATCTTAGACGGATGTTAAAGTATTAGTACCGGAATAAAAATTATTAATACTATAAAATTAATAATCTGTAATAAAAGGTGATTAATATATCAAATAGAAATCTATGTTTCTATTAACATTATTCGCTTTTTGAACATTTTTCTACGTTAAGAAAACAATCGTTAATTCCAACACACCGAAATTTTGCTAAAAATGAATAAATACCCATTTCTCTACATTCGAATGAAAGGTTTTTTTTTCGCAATGTAAAAAAAACACATAAACAAAATATCCCCTTGTCCTCGTCAGACCGGAAGAAAAAATAAAACATACGTATACTTGCATAGTGGAAGGAAAAAAAATATATTCGAAATCGGTCGTACAGAAAAAAGAAAGAGAGAGAAGAGAGATAAAGAGGCAGAAACGACGTATACATAGAGAATGAGAGTGAGAGAGAGAGAGAGAGAGAGAAAGAGTCGTTCGATGGAGGCGGAAACGTAGAAGCGCGAAAGGGGCGATGCACCGGTGTTCTCCAGGGGACGCGTTGGAGCGCGCGGGGTTCACCCCCCGCAGACGCCGGCAACCCGGTCGATGTGCAGTACCGTCGCCATAGCAACGAGACGCTCCGTCCCCCGGCACCCTCTATATACACTATATACCGTGCAAAAAACGCCGCCGCCGCCGCCACCACCACCACCACTGCCACCGCCACCGCCGCCGACGGTCTATCTATCTTTTGAGAGCGCGACGCCGATGCACATTCAACCAAGTTATACTTGCGAACCGTACCAATTCGGGGGTGGAACCGGTTAACCGAGTTATACGTGTGGACCCCTAATGGAAAATTACTCGGTTTTTTTTACCCGTAAAGCCAGTTCTTTAGGGGACTTTTTTTACATTTTGTTTCAGTTGTCGATTATCGAAGCGTGAAGACGCATCTACGAGAAGACTGGCGGGAATGTTTTACCGAATTTGTATGGATATAAACATTATAATATTTTATAAATATCACTGGTACACGCCTATATGAAGTAGGTGTCTGTTTATACGTGTTGACTCAACACCAAGTTACTTAATTCGTCACCCTGCGTACTCTGGTCATTTGGCGACTAAGTATCTCGTAAGGAAAAGTGTCTAAGGTGTCACACCTTCCAGTTAAATTCCCAGTACACCGTTTAAAAGTCCAAGTATTTTAGCCGCGAAAATCGAGCGTCCCTTGGAAAAGCCTACATAGAGAAAGAGAGAGAGAGAGAGAGAGAGATACAGATACGTATATACGGATACTATTATACCTCTATCGAAAAATTCCGGACTCTCGCAGCTGCACCCCCGAAACCATTAAATCCCGCCGTCTGGCCCGTCCCTTCTTTCTCTTTCTCCTCTCTTCTCTCTCTCTCTCTCTCTGTTTCTCTCTCGCTCTCTCCAGGGTTTCGGCGCGCGCAGGGTCGTCGCGCGCCAGACTGTGCCGCTTTCAAGGTCTCTTCCGCCGCGCGCTCGCAGAGGGGAGAAGCCGGCTGCGCGCGTGTGTGTAGGTCCTGTGCTACTTGTTGGCGCACCACTGTATATATATTTGCCGGCACCGGCGTCCCCCTCCACTGCCACTTCTCTCTTTCTCTCTTCTCTTTTTTTTTCTCTTTCTCTTTCGAGAGTTTTTCTCTTCGGTTGCAACCTGGACCTTTACAATTTTTTTTCCCTCTCTCTGTCTTCTCGAGCCTCTTTTCGGCGGGGAAAATTTTTGGTAGCACCGTCGAACCGAAAAAAAAAGAGGGAAAGTCAATTGAATCGTTGGTCAGATCCAACTTTAATTTTTTAACGGTACACGCTTACACGTATAAGTGATATAACTATTAGATAATAATTCTACGTAATATTTTTACGTAATACGCTTCGGGCTGATAATGACGTTTTCTTTATATTTCTGGCTCTATACAGATATTTATATTTATTAATCAATATTGTTAGAGTTATGATCCTGAAGCACCGTAAAATTCAATTCGCTGATTCGTTACGTAAATAACAATTGATTATTAATAGAAAAATGTACTTCACAGCTCGCGGTTCGATTAAATATTTTAAATTTCAGACTGTGCCTAGTAGTCACGCATTGTACACTTATGATACTTGATAAAGTATATTGTTTTTCTTCCAACTTGGCTTATCAAAACGAATACCCGGAAAACAGATGGGTATATAAAAATAGTTTGTTTTACGAAGAGACGGGAACCATGTGTCTCTTCAAATTCTGGATACATCAAATTAAAAAAAAAATTTCATTCATGATTAGTGTATCCGTGAGCAGTGCGTAACGTCGTAAACTAAATGACTAAATTTAACCTAATACTCCGAAAGTTAATAACGTTATATATTCAGGCTATTTTAACATTATTTAATTTAAAGTTCAATCCACATTTAGTATAATTAATTAACTAAATCAATGTCTTTCGAAATTTTCAATAAAATTACAGTCACTCGTGGTTTTATAAATATTATAACACTATTTCCTTGATGAATATTATACACTATAAATTATCATGTAATATTAATTCACGAATCCCAATGGTATAAATAATTTGTAAATAAAATATCGCGCAGAATAAATGAACTAGATATCGGTGCGAGTATAAAATGATCAATAAGTGCCGAAAATTCAAAGTAAAAATAAAATAACCGGCATAAGAGTTTCTGCAAAAACATCAACACAAATTGTAGATAATTAACAGAGAAACGTTCAACGTCGATAGCTCACCTATACACCTTTCTGTCTGTTTCTCTCTCTCTCTCTCTGCCTCTTTTCCTCGGAGAATAAAAAGAAAGAAAGAAAGAACGAAGAAAAAAAGGAAGTCTGGAAAAGCAACGTTCCGGCAATATTCCCCGGTCAGGCATACACAGAGCATTTCTCATGGGCGCTCTCCATCGAGAGAGCGCGCAGCGCTCGGTCGAACCTTCCAGGTCCCTCTCTCTCTCTCTTTCTCTCTCTCTATATCCATCCAAGGTCGCTCGTGCGAACCACTCTCCATCTCTCTCTCTTCTCTCCGTCTATCTCTTTCTGTTTCTCTCTTTCGACTCAACCCCCTCCCATAGACCGACAGTTGTTGCAAACGGCCGATAGGAGTGAGAGAGAGACAGAGCGAGGAGTAAGGGGGGTTAGCGGTGGGACGAGGAGAGAGAGGGAAAGAGCGAGAGGGAGGGAAGAAGGGAGTCTACGCAGGGGTGACGCGAGCAAGCGCGCAAAAGACAGAGAGAGAGAGGAAAAGCCCGACGGCGAACGTTGGAACTGTTCGTATATATATGTATACGGCTACGGGTAGGGGAGAGAAGCGCCGCCGTCGCCGCCGCCGCCGCCGCTGCTGCTGCCGCCGGGGTGAAGGCTTCGACGAGAGTCTCGTTCTCTCCCGCTTTGCAGTTCTGTGCCGTACTCGGCGCGCGCGCGGTATATACACACATTGTACTCTCTCACTAACGAAACAGTGCCGGCGCGCTTAAGCTTTTTTTTATACTCGCGATTATACATACATAGATATATAAATAAGCTTTCGTACCTGGTCGATGGTACGACGATTGTTCATGTGCTTGTACATCAAGATCGAGAGGTGATAGTTGGTTGGTTTTTATTGTAAAAATACGTGCATTTTTATTGAGGAAATAAATATTAAAACAGTGCTAGTTGGACCGTGCTCGAAGGATACTTTTGGCTTTCAAAGGTGAGGGAATTAAGAAAATTGTGAAAATTCGCACATACGGTTCTTGAACGTAACACTTTGGTGTAATCCAAGTCTACATTTACTCGGATGTAATTTTAAACAATCGTTAGCATAGGCGAACACGAATACGCCGACAAACAAATAATCGGCGTTTATAAGGTAGGAGAGGGAAGAATAAGAGGAAAGGTATAATACGACGAGCGTCGCGCGCATCGATCGAGGGGTGCACGCACCCTGCACACGCACAGATGCTCATGTTGGTGCGGCGAGGCGGGTTTTCGTAGTGTGCGTGCGCATATGTCCGTTATACGCGTATACCCGGCGTGTGCCTGCCGCCGCCTTTTCAAAGCCTCGATCTCTCTCTCTCTCTCCCTCTCTCTCTTTCTCTTTCTCTTTCCCTTCTCCCGCCGTTGCAGCTTCGGTTATATATTTTTTTTTCGAGGGGGACGCGCCTGCCTTCGAGGAGAGGTTTTTCTTTTTACGGCCGATGAATTTTTGGGTATATACGGGTCTCTCTCTCTCTGCCTTTCGACGACGGATGTTTAACCGTAGTTTGTGAGTTTTATAAACTTTTTTTATTCTATAAATCCATTTATTATACATTTCGTTTTTACTGGAGTTTCTCTCTATCGTGTCTGTGGGTTTTTATTATTTACAAGTTAGTTTCAGTTGTTACTATATACTCCAACTGGTTCATTTTACTTATTCCACTGTTTTCATTTTGATACCGATGTACTTGCAGTTTATGTGCTTTGCCAACGTAATACAGTTTCACTCACAATTTTCCAATTAAAAGGTATATTCGTGTATTCAAATAATCAATTATTCAGTTTACATTCACATACTTTTCATTGTTAATTATGTAGTTTATAATTAACTATATGCAATTTTATGTTTTCTAACATTAAAATGCGCATTGTTATGATATAAACCAACGCAAGTACTCTAATTCATATGTACAATAACTCATGATGAAAATTTAATGAAACTAACGAAATTAAATTAAACAAATTAAATGTTATTCAAAAATCGTTGGTACGATAATTTAAATAACTTTTCGGAAATTTTACCAATACATATACCTTATACCTAATTATTTATCACGCTTAATGTAATTACTCTGAAAAATATTGAATCATCGGGAACTTTTTTAAAACCATTCGTTAAAAATTATTTTCGTTTTGAATTTCCTATTTTTTTCAAAGTATCCTCGTATGAATCACTATTTTTTCCGGAGTAACTGTATTATTAACGCTACCAAAGGAAATATTGATTCTAATATTTGTATAATAGATACGAAAAATACATTTTTTAGTACTGTGTTTACACGTAATAAAATAGTTTGCTCCGATTCATAAAACTGTGTCTTGATATAAAATATAATAATAGTAAACGACAAATTTAAATTAACAGTATCTAATAATGAACATTTCCATGCCATTCGACGTAGCGAATAAAAGAAAATTGTAAAATACGTATGAACACGTCATAACTGAATTTTCCAGCGCGAGACGAAAAATAAAAAGAATAAAGATCTTAATTAGGAAGGTACAACAGCAGCGCTCTCGGCGGGAAAAAGAAATTTCGACGGATATATATATATATATATACACTTATATTCCCGGCGAATTTTTGTACGCGGCATTGCGCAATACGGCACCACACGAGCAAACTGGTTTTCTCCCTACCTTGCGGAAGCGAGAGGTCGTTTTGGCTCTTTCTTCCTCCTCCTTCCTCCCCTCCTTACGATATTCTCACGAGCGTCTATGGCATAGGTATAGAATAGATAAAGGATGGATAAGTATATACATATATATATGAAAGTTCAAAGTTCGGTAATGGAAGCCGCGTCGCGAGGGTGTCTATCGGTTGTTCGGATGAAATTGAAATAGTTGTGGCTTTATATCTAGTTGCACAAGTTTTTTTTTCGTTCTAACAAGACTTATAAGGATAGATTATTTTCTCCATCATAATTCAAAATGTGCATTTTTATTTCATAAATGGTATATCGGTTATTAAATAATAATTGTTCGTTTGTAAATGTTGTTATACGGCTTAATGAAGATGATCATTAAATGTAAAGTAAGACATTCCTTCTTTTTTTTTGAACGTTTCACTGTAATCTAACCATGTGAACATCAAAGACTTTTCAAGTATGTACGTTCTCCTTTGATCTTTAACAAGTTTTTCCGAAAGCTTTCTTCCGTACTCCTGGGATTATAAATGTTTATTCAGTCATGCCCGGAAGATAATGGTACAATTTTCAGTGTTGTAATCTGTAATAACAATAATATTGTGTAAGAAAGGTCGTTCACATCGTTTAGTATAAATATTTACAATTTTAAAATGTCATTAATTTAACGTGCTCAATACGTTTCTTTATTCATAACGATTAGCTTCGTATTAAATTATTAAAATGAATAAAATCTTTTTAATAGCGTAGGCTAATAATATTTGCTCTTGATTAAGACAAAATTATTATTACCGCATACTTCTATATTTTTTTTCGTAATTTTGAAAAAAAATATTTTTTTTTATCATTTGTGTACAAGTAGACTGTTGGCCCACAATTAAAATAAAAATTTGTAGACTTTGTCTATCTGAAGTTTTATCTATTCTGTATTTGTGTCGCAAGCACCGGAAGGAAAGTAAATGTTCTCTCAGAGGATTATGACACTGACTTATCTTGAATGAAACAAAATATAAAAAAATGATAATAATTTGTCGAGAATGCGTATGGTTAATTATGTTCTTAGGGGTGATCGGAAAAAAAATAATAAACTTTAATAGACGATTAAATAAAAGGCAGTAATGTATACAAATGCGCGATTGAAATCACCGTTTAGTATACGGGAAGGTTGGAGCTTAACTCACAGAGACAACACGAAAGCATCCGTTTTATAGTTACATATTTTACCATTCGCAATCGAATAAGAAAACGAGGGAGGTTAACGTCGTAATTTTGTTCGGAGAGCCGTTTAAACAACGTCCCCTCGATATATGGAGTCATGTAAATAGCGCGGAATCCGCTAATTAAATAAATTTGAAAAGGCGGAACTGTAAGACGAAGATCGGGAGAAGGTGAGCGAAACGCGGATTAATAAATAGAAGTCGGTAAGAGAGAAAAGAGAAGAGATAGAGGAGGGTTATACACGTAAATGTAGGTATATACATAGGCGCATATACATACGGAGAGGGCACGGAAAAGGTGAGGTTATGTAGAAGCAAAGTTCCCGCAGGAGAGGAGCGTTAACCTCCCTTATCGGCCGCTCGCGATCGGAATTCCAGCACGAAGCCCGCGCGAATATCCTGGACGGTTCCCTCGGCTCTCGTTTCCTCTTCTCGTAGGTACTCTCCGTCTATACGTTTGCCACTCTCTCTCTCTCCCGCGCGCATAGTCTCTTTTCTTGGGCCGCGAGCTCGCGCTCTTTGTCCTGTCTCGAACGAATGAAGCGCCTCGTTTTCCGCCTCGAGCCGTCACGGATCCGATCCTTGATCGGCTCGAAGGGTATATATACACTTTATAAACGCCAACTATAGGGACTTCGTGACCGTTCTCGAGGTCCATCGCTTTATTAGTTTTTCTTTATACCTACCCTATTTCCTTTTATTCTTCCTTTTCTCGAAACTCCACTTTTGGGGCTGGGATCCTGAGAAATCGTTCAACAACTTCTGTTTTTTTTTACTTATTTTTTACTCATTTTTACAGCTCGTTTTGAGTGACTTTATTTATCGGATTGACCAATGATAAATGTAACTCGTAACTTTGAGCGCAAACATTCTTATAGTTTTGACTTGTCATTCCATATCGTTCATTTATTATACACACATTCCTACAGTTTTGATTTGTCATCCTACATTATTTATTCGTTAATATATTTTAAAACATGTTATAACTACAACGTATAAAGTTTCTTTACTAATTTGTCGCGTTATCACTAAATAATTAAAGAAATTCGGGGTTTCGGAGCGTAAAGTAAACTTTGGTACTTAAACCCGTGAACCTTGAAGCGGTCACGAAACCCTACCTATGAGTAACTAAACTAAAGGGCGACTGCTCGGTATGGTTCCCTTGCTTTACTTTGGAAAATTCCACTGTGGTTTCACGTCGTTATTACTAACGCTCGCTCGGCAAGAATTTACTTTTATGCTCATCCTACTACAGGATTCGTATATGTTAATATTCCTTCTAACTTTTATTTTTAACACTTATAAAAATTAATTGAAAGTCTAGTTTTATCCAATTATTTCGTTCGTAGTAACCAGGTTTAACTCTTAAAAAGTGTAACAAGAAACGATCCTCTTATGTATAAAATCTTAAGATATTCCAAAACGCTCCGCTCGTTTTAACGAAAACCCATTAATCTCGTAACATAAAACTATTTCGCTATAGTCAAACTATATGCGCAAACCTCGCAAATATAACCTTGTACGAAATGAAAGAAAAAAAAATTAATCCACCCAAAGTTTTACGGTTCGTCGCGTTTCCGCGAACAGGCGGCTTCCCCATTCTTTTTTTTTCTTTTTCTTTTTTTTTTTATTATCAGGTGGACGTATCTGTTTACGCGGAGCGGAACCGAGAGAGCGGACGAATGCTAATTTTCACGGGCGAAGTTGGTCGCGCGGGTTTCTACGAGGTTACGCGGATGGTTTATAGACTCGCCGGAAGGGGAAACGTTTCATTAGGATACTGGCTTGTTTAAGAGCTCGATGTGCTAGCCGAATAAATTTTCAATTTCGTGATTCGAAACTTTTCTAAGTGCAAAGTTTTTCATCTATTTTAAATACACAGCTTCTGATTTTGACATTAACTGAATTTTCTTACGCGTGTATAGACGCGTGTTAAGACGAGACGTTAACTAATATGTTATAACGGATAATAAATACACGTAACACCTCGTGCGCGATATTTGATGAAGTTTAGCAAATTTACACTTAAGCTGCTTGGGAAAAAAGTTTGATTAATTACTTATTTAGAAACGTGAAAAAAGATTAGTTGATTATATCGCTAAGATCACATTGATAGAAAGACTGGGAAATTGATTTATCGTTTCGACAAGAAGATAAAATTAAATCGTGCACAAGAAGCTTATTAAAATTCTATTAGAAAAAAAACTAATTTCACAACAACTTACACGTATCGACTATGACTAAAAGTATAAACAAAAAAAAAGCGATATTTCAATTAACTGTTGTAGAACATTGGTCAGAACCTCGTATCTCGGTAATAATTCGAATGATATAAAAGAATAATGATTATACTACATATAGTTAAAAATAGTAAATTACGAATATTTTAATAAGCCAAGTGCTGAGAAACGGTTACCCCGTCAGTCTCTCACATCAGGTATTCAAAAACTCGTTCGCTGACTCACCTAGATCAAAGAGCGTGTTGACGATTAAAAAAAAAGAAGAAGAAAGAGAGATAGAAAGAATGGAAGAAAGAAAAAATAAAGAACCGACGACTAAAAGAAAAGCGGGAAAACTCATTCGGGATGACTAATCGAAAAAACGTGTGAAGAATGCGATTCGAGAAAACACTCACACACACACACACACACACACATATGCATACCCTACATCAGCTTCTTTCTCTCTCTCTCTCTCGCTCTTTCTCTCCCTCTAGCGAGCAAATTTTCACCGCGCACGGCATTTAGAGTGTAACAACCTCGGCTGGAAAAAGGCAAAAAAAGACACAAACTCCAAGGTCAAAAGCCTTCCCACGATATAATTTTTCTAGTTCCTCGCACGCAACGTAAACGCGTAATCGATCACGTAAACGAGAAGTCGACGGAGGTCATTAACGACTTATTAGACAAGAGGTAAAAAAAAAGAGTAAAATAAAAAAATAAGAAAAACGCGAGGTGCGGAGAGGTGAGGAATCGGGCTACGTCACGATTTCCTTTGTTACACCTGGCTCACGCGCGGAATATCACCGTACAATGAACGTCGCGCTTCAAAGATCACTAAATAGTCTGGTGTATGGGAAGGGGAGAGGAAAAGAGAGAAAGATAGAGTGAAAGATGGATACGCGCGGGCAAGAGGAAGTCACTTATGTGTATATACACGGTTTCGTACATCTTTCTTATTTTCGGGGTGAATGTTCTTGTAATTTTTTTTAATATTATTGGTAATATGAAAAAAATATCGACAATTGATGCTTTACGCCTTACACGTGATATTGCTTGGTCGAATAGGTATTCAATCGGTTTTAGTAAACATGTAAATCCTTATGTTTAATCAACAAAATTTTCTTGTCAAGTAAGAAAAAAAGATCGAAAAATAATAAAAGCGCATGAAGTGTATACCGAGTAAAAAGAAGCCAGGCAAATATAAATGTACATACATATAAGCTGAAACACGTTTAATAATAACGAACGTCGCATCGATTTATCCAAACGCCATCCTAATACCTACAATTTAATTCCATAAGATGGTGTATATGTATGTATCTCCACTACATGTACCTTGACATACCAAATACAGCACAACTCAAGATTCCAACATCAGATTCATCATGCTCGACGTCATCTTAATTATCGAGTTTTAACGTCTTACAAAACGAGCACCTTAAACTCGTGCGCGCTCTCTTTCTCTCTCTCTCTCTCTCTCTCTTTCGGTCGATCCCCCTTCTCCCGGTTTGTTTCTTTTTTTGAACCAAAGAAAATTGATTAATCATTCGCGCGCTCACCCGCGCCTCGTTTTCCACATGGTATATAACTCTTATGGAAGTACGAAAAAGCCCGAGGTCTCGCGGTCGTCGACCTTCGGGAGGCTAGGCGATCGTGACCTTGGTAAAAGATAGAGCGCGCGAACCGAGTGAAAGACCGTAGAGCGCGCGCGGCGCGATTTAATTCAAGGGTCGCGCGCACGCGGGAGGAGTTCTCTCTTCGGAGTATATAGAAAGACGCACGCGAGATTTCCCGGGTTCGCTTCTCCTAAGGAAAATCCATGTCCTCTATACCCAACTCGGTATATCTGTATACACGAGAGATCGATCCGATCTCTCGAGGTCGGACATTGTTAGTTTGATCGTTTTGTTATATATACAGGTAAATCCTGTTGAGAGTGAGAGAGGAGGAGGAGGAGGAGGAGATCGCACCGATCGCACCGATCGAGAAAAGTGAGACTCGTTCTCAAGGAATTGTTGCGTTGCTTGCAAGCATTACGTTTTTTGGATACTTGGAAGGTAGACGTCAAGAGTAAGGGAATGGTTATTGTATCGGGAGTGTTATTAACAGGATTTTTTAGCGGTCTTGCCAGATTAAAGAGCATTATCTTTGATTACATTTTTTTTATCTTTTTTTTCATATTAACTGTTTCTATGTCCTCGCCCAGTAAAAATAACTCGGTTAAACTTTTATTTTTTAATTCAATAATGTTAAATGAATCTCATGTCGGTTCGGACGAGATTTTCATTCTAAGAAATTCGATCCTCCGGTGTGGTTGTCCTGAATAATGTTAAATTATTAGATAGTTCAATATATTTTTAAATTCATAAATACGTATCTATCGTGTGCTTTTAGACCCAATAAATTATTTATCATTTAAAACAATATTAGATGTATGTATAATTTATTTCGTAGATTACGAAATAAGCCACACGATTCGGACGAAAAGTTTGCTAGTGTTTAGTTCAATGACCTTAGTGGCTTGATATTATCTGATTCAAAGATCGTTTTATTTTTGTACCCACAGTATCGCGAACTTTACACTTATGTGTATGTGTATATATATATATACATTTTCACATTATTGAGTTTGAGTCGTTAAAATAATTACAAACCGAGAAATAAAATTTGTACAGTCGTAGATGGCGCTTCGGAAGTCTAAAGTAATCTTAAGTCAATATTATCTCAACAGATATATACAAGTTGATGCTTATGTAAATTTAGTAGACGCTTTCCAGTATATTTTAAGTTTTTCCGATAGTGACGATTTGACTGAATCTATATACTTTCCTCTGATTAAATATGATTTTGTGTACACAAGTATCATTGGATACATTTAATTTAGATTCAACTTAAATTTATTTTCATTTTATTTTTATTAAACGAATATAGAAAGAGTGGCAGTCGGAAGTAATGTAGACCACAATTTTGTCAAGACGATTTAGAAAATTTTTCTTTTTTAGATGACTAAAAAGTTATTACTGTTTTAAACCAAGATATTCATATTCATTCATATTATTATTTGCGACACATATGCGTTATTTTAGATTAATAATATTCAATTCCAGATATAAATAATTAATAATCGGCAATTTGAAATTATGTTACAAGATTGGTATAATCTGCTTTTTATGGAATCTAATGTTAAAACTTAAATCAATAAAACCGTATTTATCGAAAGTTTTATACTTAGAATCAAGCTACTGTAACGGAACAAGTTAAAATATCAACTTGTACTCATTAGCTATGGAAAGTAAGCATTATATCACAATAATTACCCACATGCTTCGATACACGCACTGAAATTCGGTGTAACGTAATCGAAAAGTTCTCGTAACATATATGTACATAGGAGAGAGAAAAAATTTTACCGGTAAAACGTAACATAAAAATCGCATAAAACATGCAGATATAAAGAGAGAAGGAACGAGAGGGGGAGGGGTATTATATTTTCCCGCGGAGTTAGAAAAAAGGAGCGTAAATTGCACTGTTCCGTATAGGTTGCGCGAATCGCGGCCAGGAATATATAGAGACAGGCGTAATAGTAAACAAGACGAGCCCGATTACGTCCGTGGGAATTTCTTGGTTGCTCCGTGAGCGCGCCGTCGATTTCATCGCGCTCGCGGCTTTTCTGTCTCTCTCGCTCTTTCTCTTACACTCCTTGGAAACGCGGAGCTATATTTAGACGCGAAGCGATTGACGACCAGGCGATCTCGATTTATGTTGGAGCACAGAGCTTAATTCGATCTTCCCTCTAATGATCGACTTGCTCTCGTATTTCTCTCCCCCCGATTAATCCGACTCTTCTTCTTTTTCTTATTTTTTTCTCTTTTTTTTTCATTACTCTATTTTTCTTTTTTAAATTTTCTCCAATGGGATTTTTCCGGTCTTCAGCTGATTGACCGATTACACGGCAGAGAACGTCTATATACCTATAGATATATACGTACACTATTGTGACTGTGGGTTTCTTACATTTTTGCTCTAGTCATTACGTATACCGATGGTATAAATCGTTAGGTTTTAAACGACTCGACAACTTGATTTTAATCGCAGGAACGTATGATTCTTTAGAAAATTTCGTCGTTTTAATTTCCAAATTAATGTGTTCGAACGATAAATTATTCAATTTATTACGTCATCGTTCAAATCATCGCATTATTATTAAAGTCTATAATAAATGGCAAGCTCATTATTATACTGTTAAATATTTTAGCAGGATTATACGCAAATGTGCATGATAACGATTAAAAAGAAATTAAAATAAGGTAGTTTGAATTATATAAATAAAAGAGAGCAATGTATTGTTCTTAATGCGTGGGTATATCAAGACAATAAGGTTAAAATGTTGTAAAAAAGCATCGGTAAAGAAAATATTCTATACGATAAACGATCGTAAATGTTTCTTATATACGAGTATAAGTGTTTGTACATTTGCATGACGAAAGCTTTGGATTCTTCAGATTCTCGTTATAATTATAATTTTTTTGCTAGACTATAATATCTTGTTACTATTATCTGCTACTTGTTATACAGTATATAAGTAGCAATAGCTAAAGTTCTAAGTATTTCCGCTTATATGTAGAGAATATTGATTTTCTCCTCGTGTTCACTCGTCGTCTAGAAATATTATGTTTTCTCCTCTATATTCTTACAGCTTAAACTACTTCATTTCAACGGGTTATTATTACAATTATTTAAAAGATATAATTTTCACTAATTAACAGAATATGTCAATACAAAGTTTTTCATTTGCCTACAATTATTAACGAATTTAACGTATGAGGGGAAAAATTAGTTAGAATTGCCATTTACATGATCGATAAACTGGATAATTAAAACTTGCTATTCATAGATATTATTCGCTCCATCCTAGCTTTACAATATGTTATTATGAAATATTGCATAAAAATAATTAAGTAAATGATAAATAAAACGAATCCAGTAATCTAATGAGAGGTAACGAATTTGTGTTGCAGGTATGCCGGTTGACTGAAGATGGCCTCGCCGACACCATCGCTGGAATCGCGCGCGAATTCCCTCGGTTCCCTGGCCTCGCTTTCGCCGCTGACAGTAAGCGGCAGCTCGCCACCGGCGAGCGACTCGGCCATCTGCGACGTCGACAGCTGCGACTTGTGTCTCGACGCACCGCTCGGCAAACCCGGCGACGCGCCCTGCCCGCGGTGTCGACTCGGCGCAGGCGGTAGCAGCGTCTCCAGCGGTTCGACGAGCACGACCAACAACTCCGGTACGAACGGACCGACCAATCAAAACAATCAATCGCCGAGCCAGACGAACACGACCAACGGCCCGACCGCCAATCCAACAGCCAACGGAGGCGTACGGTGCACCGGTTGCAAATCGACCGAGTCCGACGCTGTTGCGAGGTGTTTCGATTGCGCCAATTTCCTCTGCCCGAACTGCGTGATGGCGCACCAGTTTATGCACTGCTTCGAGGGCCACCGAGTCCTCAACCTCGGGGAGTCGAAGCTCGCCGAAGCGAGTCCAGGTGCGACGACAGAGCCCAAGAATCCGAGTCAAACCGCCGGTGTGGTGCAGAGCCTCGTAGCTGGCAATTCCCTGGTGATCAACGGAGGCACGGCCAACGGTGAGAAGACCTTGTTCTGTATGCGACACAAGACCGAGCTCCTCAAGTACTACTGCCGCATGTGCGCGGTACCTGTCTGCAAAGAGTGCACGATATCCGAGCACCCGAGTCCGCTTCACGATTGCGCTCACATATCCGAGGTAGGACCCCAGCAGCTCGAGGCGGTTGCACGAGCGGTTCAAGAATGCCGAGCCAAAGCCTCGGAGATACGAGCAGCGGTCAAAGCTGCCGATCATGGAGCCGCTCGGCTTCAGGTACAGTACCACAAGGCCCAGAACGAGATCAACGACACCTTCCAGTTCTACAGATCGATGCTCGAGGAGCGTAAGCAGGAACTTCTCAAGGAGCTCGAGTCGATATTCTCTGCGAAGCAGATATCCCTTGGCGTGGTCACGCAGAAGGCCAACGAGATGGCGGACAAGATACAACAGACCTGCGAGTTCGTCGACCGATTGACCAAGTACACGACGGTCACCGAGGTTCTCATGGTCAAGAAACTCCTCGACTCGAAGCTCCAGTTGATGATCAGTTATACGCCCGACGTTGGATCCCAGGCGGCCGATCTCGAGTTTGTCAGTAACTACCAAGCGATTCAGGTTGGCGTACGAAACACCTTCGGCTACGTGCGCAGCAGCACCGAGAGCAACGCCGGTCCAAGCAAACAGCCCCCGATCGCCCGACCCACGGCTATCGGAGGCACCGGAGGTAGCGGCGGTAACAGCAGCAACGCAAGCAGTGGACCAGGCAGCGCTGGATCACTCGGAGGTCTCCTCCTCGATCGGCCCTACAGCAACGGCCTTGTCTCCTCGGGCTCCAACTGCCCTAGCACCTCGCCCTCGCCATTCGAGAACACCGGTAGCGTCATCTCCAAGCGGTTCTCTTCTGCCAACAGTCTTGGACCATTCTCCACGACTATTACCGATCTCAATCTCAACGGAATGAACAATCCTTACGAGAAATGGAGCAACGGCGGATCAGACCCGTACCCGGTCTCTGTTACCGCAGGTGATCACTTCCCCATGCCAACGGTCGCCGCTGCTCAAGCTGCTCCCGGCGATTCTGTTCTGGATCTCACGTCCAAGCTTATGCCCGCCTCGGCGATTTTCCCCCTTAAATCGCAGATCAAGCGGCAGAAGATGATCTACCACTGCAAGTTCGGTGAGTTTGGAGTTATGGAGGGACAATTCACGGAACCCTCGGGAGTCGCTGTTAACGCACAGAACGATATTATCGTCGCTGATACCAACAATCATCGCATCCAAATCTTTGACAAAGAGGGTAGATTCAAGTTCCAGTTTGGGGAGTGCGGCAAACGGGACGGACAACTTCTGTACCCGAATCGCGTAGCTGTTGTAAGAACCTCGGGTGACATCATTGTAACTGAACGCTCGCCAACTCATCAGATTCAAATCTACAACCAATACGGACAGTTTGTTCGGAAATTCGGTGCCAACATCCTGCAGCATCCTCGAGGTGTCACCGTCGATTCAAAGGGCCGAATCGTCGTCGTCGAGTGCAAAGTCATGAGGGTCATCATATTCGACCAAGCGGGCATCGTGCTTCAAAAGTTCGGATGCTCGAAGCACCTCGAGTTCCCTAACGGTGTGGTAGTAAACGACAAACAAGAGATCTTCATAAGCGACAATCGTGCTCATTGTGTCAAGGTGTTCAACTACGAAGGCGCTTATCTGCGACAAATCGGTGGAGAAGGTATAACCAACTACCCGATCGGTGTGGGCATCAACGCAGCTGGTGAGATCCTGATCGCAGACAACCACAACAACTTCAACTTGACCATCTTCACCCAGGACGGACAGTTGGTATCCGCCCTCGAATCGAAGGTGAAGCACGCCCAGTGCTTCGACGTCGCGCTCATGGATGATGGAAGCGTCGTGCTAGCGAGCAAGGATTACCGGCTCTACATCTACCGCTACGTGCAGGTCCCGCCGATCGGCATATAGAGCCGCGTTCAGCGACATCGATGACGCGCCCATCCCAGGACGCGGCCACCACCGGTCACCGAGACAAGTGCGTTTGTATCGTAAGAAGGTGTCCTCTCGTTTCTCCGCGATGCTCGCTGCTCTAACTTCGGCTCCCTTCTTTCTTTGTCCTCATACCCTTTTATTCTTCTCTAAGTGTATTGGCTTGGTTTCTTCGATATTTGCGGCCCTTATTCGCGAGTGATTTTGATGCGGCCCATTATCGTTGATAACGAAATGTGTGCACGAGGGACCGTCTCGCACGAGGATGCAGAAAACTTTTCGAGAAACCATCGCCCCCAATCTACGGAAGACTTGCGCGACTTCTTTTTTTTCTATTGTCTTTTTTTCGGTTTCAATCTCACGAGAGAAACAACGGAAACTACATGTTGCGAGAATTGGAAAAGAGACGGAAACGAGAAAAGAACGATAAGAAGATGTGAAGATGAAATAGACGCGCGACAAAACTTACTTGTTAATGTTGTTATAAACTGAAAATACTGTTGTTGTTGTTTAGTTGTAGAGCTCGCCGCCGCTAGTCACTTTCCCCTCTACTCTCCCGACCCCTCAATCCTCGCCCCTAATTTTTTACATTAATACCCAAAAACCTTTCGTCCCTCAAATCTCATTACTTCACCACACATCCGAAAAAAAAATATTTTTCATCCTTCCGGAATCTCTCCCGTAAGTGTAATCTCTCTTTTTTCCTATGTGTGTTTATTTCTTTTTATTTGTATACTTTGTATGTTTTATTTTTTCTATGTTCTGTTGACAACTTGACTGTGTACTCGAGGCGCGTTCGATTCTCGAAAGGCATTGATTTGATGAGAAAAAAAGAAGCGCATTGTGCGAGATTTAGATTAAACAAAAAAAGATTGAATGAGAACGAATGTAAGAGGCAATTTGCTCCGTTACGTTATATTTAGGTGGCGAATTTTGTTAATATTTTAATTCTCTTTTTTTTCCAATTCTCTTGCCTCGAAACAAACCCCCGATGCACGTGCCACGAAAGTTTTCGCGTATCTTCTTGGCGAATTGGGATGACGTGTTCGAAATGATAAAGAAAAAATAACAAACAAGAAAGACAAGACGAAAGGACCGAAGTGACGCGGTGATGAAACGCAAAGAGATTTATCTTATACGTGGCTCTTTTTTGCACAGGATTGCATTTGTAACAATCGTCGTTAATTATTGAGCCCCTGTAATTACGATCATTTGCACCATATCTATTATCATTATTTTTATTATTTCTTATTATATTATTATATTTTTATTATTATTAATATTATTATTATTATTATTGCTGCTATTTTTATTGTACGACGTAAGTAGTGCTTTTTGCGTACGTTCGCATTTAATTATTATTAGTTAGTTTGTACTTTATTACGTAGTCGTAATCGACGATCGCCAATTTACGTGCGTAAACCCGAGAAAGAGATGTGTGAGCGTGTATGAAAAAACAAACTCAAGTTTGATCGTTGTATATGAGAATGTGTTTACCTTTTCTTTCCGTTCATTCATTTTTTTACTTGCAACGACTGTACGCGAAACAACTGAAAAAAAGAGAAACACGTTAAAAGAGAATAAGCGGTAGATTTAGCAAGTTGAAAAAGATACGGCAGTCCCACCTTGGACTTGACACGGGGACGTTATCCGCCTATGGGAAAGAAAATATGCATTTCCTGCATTTAATATGTATTTCTCAAAAAAAGAACCGCTGCTCTGTCGTACTTTTTTTATTATTACTATACTTTTTTTTACGCGACTGACTCAATGCGTGGTTATAGATTGTTTTTTCATCTTCATATCCCTATTGTCTATTATTTTTTTAATGTTTGTGCGAGAGTCGCCGGTTATCGACTTCCGAGTCCCCCTTGTTTAACATTTGTACCAAAATTGTTGTGTAAGTTGTAATGGAAATTCTCAAGACGACTTAGAGTTATAGCGACCAAGTAGTATTATGTAAATTAATTATTTTTGTTTTTCTTTTTTATCGCGAAATAGCGCGAATCTCGAACAATTTTTAAGGAAACTTTTACAAATTTGAGGAGCAAATAATTTCTCCGCACGCTTGGTGACAATCATACGAGACAAAAAAAATTATCGTTCTTTAAAATGGTAAAAGAAACGAGTTACCAACTGTAACGATCGTGAAATATCGATAATATGCGGCTCCTACACAATTTCGAATTTTGCTACAAAAAAATTAAAGAAAGAACGAAAAAAAGAGCGGTGATCGTTTTTTCGTTCCTTTTTAACTTGAATTGTAAAAAAAAGGCGGATGAGAAAGGAAGTAGGGAAGGAAAGTTGTAACTCCCAGTATTACGCGCTCGTTCGACGTTTTCTAAACTCTCCGGACTATTTTGTTTCATGCGTCTATTATTTGTATTTTTTTTATCATTAATTAATATTATTTCTTAGTGTTCAAAGTAAAGAGAATGAAAAGAAGAACGATCGTACGAGTTCGTGCTTTTGTCGGCATTACATTTTTTTAATCGAGAGATGCGCATTTGTTAAAGAAAAAACCCAGCGATCGTTCGAATTATTTTTTTTTTCTTCTAATGCGACGATCAACGAAACTCATATTTGTGTACGATCCCTTTCCTGCACATCCGTTGTGTTTTTTTCTTTAATTATTATTATTATTACTATTATTAATATTATTTTTTGTATGATTATTAGAGACCTCTTTTTATTATTTTTTTAGTAGTATCGTAGTCAAATAGTGAGTAACGAATTGTACATTTTTTTCACGTAAGAGTTAATAATTTTTTTCTCCTACTCTTTATTATTTTGTCTGTTAACTAGGTTTTTTCCTCTATTTGTTCCATTTTGTGTTTATTTTAGTTTTTTCTTTTTCCGTTCATGTTTCTCGATTATGTTTTTTCCACGACGTATTAGATACCAAGCGAAACAACGAGAAAAAAGAAAGCAAAAGTAATTTCTAACTCTTTTGAAAATGACAAAAGCGGTCTCTTAGTTATTCGAAATTCCGAATACATTGATCGAGCGTGTTCGCGCACCTAAGTATTAATACACGACATACGATTCCTTCTCTTAGTTTTTTTGTCATTATTATATTGTTGGATGATGAGTCGCGCGTAAATTTTTGCCCTTGCGCCTATCGACTTAACGCATGTTTTTTTATCAAGCGATTTTATGTCGTCTTCATTATTATTAATTATTACTTATTCTTTACTACTTATTGATAACTACCCTTCTCCGTCTCATTACTTTTTTTGCGCGTCATTTATCTTGTACGTCGACTACAGTCTATTTTGTACTTTTTAACTCGGCTCCGTGCAGAAAAGGATAAGCATCACTGCCCGAAAACTAAAAAGAAAAAAATTGTCGATTCAGCGGGAACAATCTCGGTTCGTTAGTTTATTAATTTTTCACACGTTAGGATAAAAAACGTACGAGATTCTATTAATCGACGACACGTAAATGACCATTTGTTGGAGACATATGAAACAAAAAAATCGAGAACAACGAAACCGTTTTTTTGAGGGGCGGTGAAATTTAAAATTCGAGCAGTGTCGCAACTAAACTTTTTTTATATATTCAAGGTGAATTCGCACATTTTTATATGGAATTCATTTTGAATATAATTGGATGGGGAAAAACGAAAGATATTAGTGTTTTATGGGACGGTGCTCAAACAACTTTCACGACTTCTTAAAAAAATTTTAAGGTTTCCGCGTCTGTTTTTATTTACTTGCCAAACGCGCGCACAGCCACGTACTTAAAATGCCGTGCACTAGTTAATTTTAAACTCAACTTTATTAGCTGCTAATTCACGTGTTACAGTCTATTTGATTGAATATCGTACGTCAATCCTTTCGATCGCCTCAATTAAATAATCAAAAATTTAATGATAAGAACTTTGAGTAACGTATTCGAGATAATAAAAATCCCGCTCGTCGATTTGTTTTTTTTTTTTTTAAACTCACATAAACCCCGTCGATTCAACCATAAAATGTGACGCATTAATTAATAAATATATTATAGACGATTGAAACTTTTTTCCTTTATGTACAGTGATATATAAGTTTCGTCGAACTGATTAAAACGGACGTCTCTTTTTTTAATTTCTATTGCGTCCTCGTGTACAAAAAAAAGATGAAGAAGTTGAACGATGCGGATACACAATGAAATTTTTCCGTCTATATACATGTATCTATATATATATGAGCCACGCAGACACCTTTTTTGTAATTATATCGTTGAGTAGTTAGACGTGCGGTTTGCAGATTAACAGAATGATACAAAACGAAACAAAATCGTATTTTTTATTAATTAAGTCTATACAATTGTAAACAATACACATCCACACACAAAGACACTGACACTCACACAAATACATCAACACTAAACGATCAATCGAATGTACGACGGATTTTTCCAAAGTGTCGCGTAGCTTCTTTTTTTTTTCCTCTTCGCGAGTCGATCCGATTCATTCCATAATTGCCGATTACGAAGCGCGAGAACTACAATATAAACAGAAAGAAAGAATAATTCACGCGATATGAGGTAACCGCGATAGGATTTATAAACAAATATATTTTTTTATTTAATCCGCGCGCCACCTTCGTCTCGCGAATTCGCTGTCGTGTATCCTCTTAAAACACTTTTGTACGTTTTAGTTGAAAGAGCATGTTTTTTTCTGCGTGATTTTGACGCGAGTTCCGAGATAGAGAGAGGAAGCGTTTGTATAGTCGAAAAGGAGATGAAAATAAAAAAAGTAAAGGAAAAAAAAAACACTATATAAGATGTGTGAAAGTGACTCCGGAGATTATTATTTGTGCGCACGCGACACGATTAATGGGAAAATGAACGCGAAACACTACTGTCTCTCTTTTGTATGGTTTGTTATGTTATTATTTTAAATGATACAACCCGATTGTTCTTAATTTAAATGTAAAGCGTATTTTTGTTTGTTTTTTAGTTATTTTTTTGTTGTAAAATGCTTTTTAATAATATTTTCAGTTCACATTATTCCAATGACTATGTTTTCTTTTTTATTTTGCCTGTGTTTCTTTTATTATTTATAGTTTGTATCTATTCCTTCAAAATAGTATCATCCTTGATCCGCATCCTTTTTTTCGATTTTCCTACCTACCGATATCTGAATACCTATGTGCTGGATCTCGCTGCCAAATACATTTTTCAGGTTGTAAAGAGACTTGAAGTTTTTTTCTTTTGTAATGAGTGAATCTTAAGTGGAAGAAATCAATTCTTTCAGAGTGAAATTAAATCATTAGAATGGAATTGACCTTTTTTGATATTTTTTATCGAAAATTATATAGGTGTATATCTATATTGAAATAAGTGTTGATCTTGGACCTCATAAAGGATCGACAAATATTTTTTAATTATACTTTACAATTTCACTCTATTAAATGATACACGTTTAGAAATTTAAATCTAACCAAATATTTTGGTGCTCAAAAAGATGTTATGACATGATTAATCATACAGTACATATATCCATTTTGTAAACAAAATCATCGAAAAAATTAACTCAGTTTACTTCATCGTTAAATTCTAAACGTGTATTCTACAATTACAGTGCAGTTAAAACAACCTGTAAAAAGTAAATAGAACATTCCGCTAGTAGTACACAATATTGGCGTCGAGATCCGAGCAATATAATAATGAAATAGTAATCCAATTGAGGGAGAAACACAACAGTCTGGAGACGATGAAAAAAGACGAAGGCTCTTATAACCTAGACCCAGAAAAAAAGGTAAAAAAAATAACATCATGTCTAACACATTCCAGATTCTCTAGTGATCGACGAGTAGCTGTGTTTTTTCTATGTAAGCGTATAAAAATTAACGATATTCAAGCGAATTTTTAATCTAAAAACCAAAATAGTAACGTTGTGTGTATATTTATAAACTTCGAATACGCGTTTCCCTCGATTCTACACCATCGAATTATTTTCACATATCCAGCGGAAATTCTAACTACTCGTGCACCAAAAAAAAAACGAAACGATTTTGAATCAAGCATGGTAACAAAAAAATTGTTTATTGCGTGATATAGTTACGAAGATAACAAAAAAAGGAATATTTTAATTAATGAATGAAAAAAAATGACGAAAACTGAGATATAACTATATAATTTTTATAATAAAAGTGACGAGAACGAATAACCGTTGGATAATACACGTGAATTTCGAATAAGAATCGACACCGTTGTTATGAAAAGGAACAAAACTATTTTTCATTTCGCCCTTGATTTCACGAGATAAAAAAAACGACGAAATTCCGTTATCGAGCAACTTTTCCTTTCACATATCACGGGAGATATACGCGTAATAAGACTGAACTCAAGGGAGAAACTCGTCGATTCTTCTTAAAAATTTCACGTAAGCGAAAAAATTTTTCTATCATTTCATGTGGGAAAATTTTTTGATTACTTTATACATGCATATATATATATATAGATATATACATATAAATATATGTGTGTGTGTCTATATATATATATATATATAATATATCAACTTTTCGAGTCTCGCATATCAATTGTTAAAGGGACAACGAAAAGTAATAACGAGGAAACGTCGTTTCGAAGTTTCAAGCGGAAATGTTACATTATTCCGAGGCACTTAAATGTACGGCGATGTATAACTTTGACGAGACCGCGTAATTTTTAAGGACAAAAAAATAATAACAACAACAACAAAATGAACAAAAAAAAAAGTAACTAACGTATTGTGTAAAAACAAATTAAAAAATTAAGATACGTGGCGAGGGAAGAAAGAGGAGAAAAAAACGGTACGATCAACGCTCGTCGATTGATTACTGGTTATTAAAACTAAAATGAACAAAGGAAAAAAAAAACAAGTTTTTAGGATTTAGCGTTCGGATATAGATAACACATATATTTTTGTACGTTCGCAAAATGCGCGCCAAAAAAAAAATACGAGCGCTTAGCGTTTTTTTCTCTTCGCAGAAAAGAGGAACTCTTTTTGTTGACATCCAAGCTGGTACAATTGCAAATTGCAATTAAAAAAAAAATATAATGTGCACACTATTCTTCCCGGGCCCAAAAAATAATGTTATACTTGTGAAAGAAAGAAAGAAAGAGAGGTGAAAATCGCGTGTACAATTGGGAGGATTTGCATAGTTGATTATACTATTTTTAATTATTATTAATTAATATTAATACCACTTCGTACATTGTATTGTTGCATGCCTAGTTAACGTATTAACGAGCGCGGACACGCCAAATTTTCGGTGGTTAAGGCGATCTAACATGTTAAGGATCTTAATAATTATAAGACAAAATACATATATATAAATATGTGTATATAAATATTTATATATGCATCAACATTCAAACACGTATACACACGTACACGCGCCACACACACACACACTCACACACATTCACACACACGCGCACATGCGCACACACGTACATAATGATACACAAATTCATACAATTTTCGCTTGTAGCGCGAATAATCGTTTCCGTTATTTTCTATAATCTTAAGCGAGAAAGAGAGAAGAAAAGAAGAACGCGCGCGCGGAAAATAAAAAGTCCGACGTCGAATTTCGATGAAGTGAACTCCGGGTGTAGAACCCCGTGTTTCTAAACCTAACCGAGACTTTGTACGCGGTGACGCGATATATAAACAAGGGGGAAACGATCACGTGTAGATTGTCGCCAATGATAAATTAAGAACGCGATATATCTCACAAACATATTAATATTACACAATTACACGACATCGAATATCGATATATCGATCTTCCATAGCACGATCGAACATAATGAAGTTATTGAAGGCATCAAACAGCGAGTGCTGAACCAGGATAAATATATATATATACTTAAAACAAAAAAAAACAATTTCTTTTGTTCCGGTAAGACTGAAAAATCAAACTTAAAAAAAAAAAGAATACTAATACTGGAATGGGTTCGATCGAACGCCTTCCACCCCGTCAATCAAATGAGTAATATACAGTTAAATGAGAACGCGAGAGTATAAGCTTCCGAGTGTCGGGGTGCGGAGAAAAAAAATCTTCTCTTTTTTTTTTCTCCGCGGAAGAATATATAAAGCTGCGTTATTTTTCTCGGAGTTACAGAGACACGTTACATACTCACATACATACAGAGAGTAAGCGGTCCGTCCATGGATGTGACTACCAAAGTTGAAAAAAAAAATTATGAAGTGAAAAAAAGGGATTGTATATTCCTTCTTTTTTTCGCTGTTTTTTCTGATCCCGGCAAATGGGACGACGTTACATAATTGTATATCACACACATGTTGTTGCACAAAATTTCTTTTTAACGGAAGGAAGCTGTGTTTCTCGTCGCTTGGTGTATTTTAAAACGCGATGGGATGGCGATAACATAACGAGACGACAATATGAAAAAAAAAATAATTAAAAAAGAAATCTGTAATACCCGCCGGTCCCACGCGAAAAGTTCACTGTTGTAAAAATAAAATTGAAGAAACAAGTGTTAAATGACTAGGGGGGAAGCTTCGAACGAACGCGTATTTTAACGGTTGGCGGGAAATCCACTAATACGTGTGTACAGTCAAATAATAAATTGGGTGTTAAATAAAACAAACGACAAAAGGAAAAAAAAACAACTTATGGTAAACAAACTTCGTAGAACTTAGCAAGTTTTTTCGCTCGCACGTGGAAAATCTGAGGGCGCGTATTTTTTTCGCTAATTCTTATTCCCAAAAAAGAAAAGAATATTTGCGAACCAAAATAAAAAAAGAAAGCTCGAAGGAATTATTATATATATTAATGAAATATATATATAATGCCCGCACTTATACTGAAAGTAAGAAAAACACAGTAGCCTGAGGTTAAAAACGTCGAGTGTTTTTTCGTCGGCCATTTTCGTGGTGCCGCCCGCCATCTTGTTATTAAATTTTAAGTGTATACTTATACATACATATTAATATATATAACGATTGAATGTCTAGTCATGGCCTCTTGAAAAAAAAAATAAAATAAAATAAACAAACTTTGCTACTTTGTATTGTGCATACCAACAATGTTGCACATAAAAAGGGATATATTTAAAACTAAAAAAAAATACTAATTAACTATAATAATTACAATAGTCAGTAGGCGTAAACGGTTAATGATATATTCGAATATATCGCTGTAACCATACTTTATTTATAAGTTATTAATGCTATTTTTATTAACTATTTATTATATAATATTAACATATTTTGGCCATTTAAAAAAGTTTTTCTTTTTTATACCAAGTCGTATAAATTATTGTTTACGGTCGAGTTGCATCACGATGTATGTATATATCTTCTATATATATATATACGAAATATTTGCAAATTTTATCGCCAAAGTCACTATTATTAATATTGTAAATGATTATTATTATTGTGATTACTATTATTGCTATTTATTATTACTATTATCATTATTATTATTACTATTATTATTACTATTATTATTACTATTATTGCGATATTGCTATTATTATTGCGAGTTCTATTTTTCATTGAGACACGAGATAGTGTGAGAGTATGTGCGAAAGAACAAATTGCGAGAAAAGGAGAGATTAAAGAAAAAAAAAGCGAAGTTACATTTAAATAATTTATTTTTTATTACCACGTAAGCATTGTCGTGATTCGTTCCGTCAAACCTAAACTCATATCTATAATTACTAACTTTGTAAACATGTATTTAAATATTTATTATTATTGATAGCGTTTATTAATTATTACTATTATCAACAACAACATGATGAAGAAAAAAAAAACTATTATTATTGCGTGATGTGTACGCGAGGTACATTAATAATAAACATTAATTAATATTAAGGAAAGTTGACGTAAAGAGATAGAAAGAGAGAGAAAAAAAATTGTCGCGAGCGGATTTAAAACGAAAAAAAAAACGAGAAAGATGAAGAATGCGTTGTTTTGCATATTAAGAGGTCGGGCGTGTGTGAATTTAAGCAAACAATATAGAAAAAAAAAACCACAAACAGTTGCGCGCACAGCAAGGTCGGAATCGAGATATGTATTTTTTTAAATTTTCAACGTAAACAAAAAAAACTAAAGCGCGCTAAGGGACGAGACGAAAAAAAAAATATGCAACCTGGGAACAGAATAAATAAGAGAAAATAACACTATTTGTAGGTTTATAGGATTTAACTAAAACCCGAAAGACCGCTGCTGCCACACCATCTCCTTAGAAAATACGGAATTTTAGCGCGGTGCGGAGAGTGGAAACGAGCGGGGCTAATTGAGCCGAGATGAAAAAAAAAGAAGCGAATTGAATCGAATGGTGGGAATGAAAAACCGATGGGGGAAAATGCAAAATGGAGCAAGAAAATCGACAGGGAAAGAACGTGGGAACGATTGATTGGTCGAAGCTCGATCATTGTTTTTTATGTGTATGTATGTATATACATACACACATATACATTAAGTACCTTCTCGGTCGATCCTTATGGAATGCGCATCCTTTTTTTTCAATCGCGTGCAATTTTTTTTTTCGTCCCTTGCGAGAAACTCGTATGTTTTATTTTTGTATAACCTCTGTGGAGAACAATAAACAATTTTTTAAAACAATTTATGCCTCTTGTTTCTTGTTTTTTTTCTTTAGTTTTATTCTTTCCACTTACTTTATCATTATTATTTCTTTACGTTTTTTGTTGTTATGGATTTGTCGTGCTTCGACCAAACTAACACAAACCAAGACGCATAACAAAGAGCTGGATTACGGAAAGTGGCAATGATGAACTTCAATGTTTTTTTTTCTTCTTTGCTTTAAGAAATCCGCATTTTATTTTCAAAATAACCAGGTGAATACAAAACAAGTGTTTAAGAAAGTATACAGTTTCAACAGGACGGACGAAATAGTAGAAATCCCCAAAGATAATAAAAAAAATTGTTGAAGCGGAAAAAAAATACTGGGAGATCGTCGACAGACGCGTTATACAACTATATTAAAGTATATATATAAATATATCTTCATGTCAATTACTCTAGGGAACATCACCGATAACAAAAAAAAACCTCGAAATATTGTTCGCGAAATCCACGCCGGAAATACGCTCTTTTTATTGAACCAAAATAATTAAAAAAAAAACGTAAAATAACACACACTAACCACTTTCTTGTGAAAATCTTTAGTCGCCTCTATATACACTGCTAAAATGATATGATCGTACGTATCTTAACACCTCCGTCAGACAAAAAATATTTGAAAAATAAGACATAATGGACCAAGCCAATTTGACCGCGGGAAAATTTGAATTAAAAAAAAGAGGTGGATTAATTTACGATCTATATAACGAGAAGATAATCGAGATGTTGATAAACTAATAAAATGATATTAGAAAGAACGATCTAACTAATCGTTTTTTTTTACTCAACAGTTTGCTAGAAGTCTTTTACATGTAGAGATGCTGTTCTTTCTCGCTTATAATGTAAAAAAGCGTCTCCATAAGGTCGGATGTTATAGGCGGATTTTCGAAAACGGATAAGCTGAAATATATTAAGAAATTCGTGACTCTGGTATATACAAGAGTGTCCGTTTGGCATTTTCTTTTACATCTTTCAGTCTTTTTATTCTGTTTTTGATACAAGACAATTTTTCAATGAATACACAGTAGTACACTTGTTAAGTTTCAACATTTCCTTTTTTAATTCAACGATGTCAATTATTTAATTGCTAAATTAATGAATAAGGCTCAACTTCACTTTGATATACAATGTAAGGAAAATAAGCTACATTTACTAATATACAAAATAATGGCTACTTTATTACACTTGAATTGAAGATGTGTTCTAATAAATAACGTGTCTTCAAAATGTACTAATAACAAAATCATTAAAACAAACGGAACAATTGAATTAGTAAAAGTATTCGCTAAAATATTCTTCCTAAAATATTTAAGAACAATCAATCATTCACACTACCACAATCACGCACGATGTATCCTAGAAAAAAAATTCGCCATTATTGCATTCACCTGTGGATATTTTAAAGATGATGTAACGTAACGGAATGGCATTTTCTCGAAATAAAGAGGTATATAACGTGCAAAAAAACATCAAAGAAGAAAAAACTGTATGTATACATATATATATACGTATATAGTTCTTTGCGCGCATTGCCCGTGAAATGACGACGCCGTGCGAATTTGCACCTTCCGTGGTCGTTGTAACTTGCGGTATACAGGATGTCGCCGGCGTTCCTTACGCTTCCGTTGTTCGTTCGCAAGAAACGAGGAATTTCACGAGGATATTGTTTTTCGACCCAAGGATGCTTTTTTTATTCGGTTAATTCATTCGTTTCGAAATTACAAACTTTTAAATGAAACGAATTATTATTATTTTTTTTTAATTTTGTTTACGCTATACGCATACCAGTTTCAATTATTTCGAAAATTAAAAAATTAATTACCGGTTCACCCTACCGGTAAAAATATGTTTTTTTAAAATTTAGTTACGCGTAAAATTGATCGAAATTCAATTAAAACGTGAAAAAAAAAGAACCCATCGAGTTATCCTTTGCTATACATAATTTGACGGTGAAAAGCAAAAGAGGGGAAAAGAGAGCGGGGAAGCGTATAGCGGCGCATTTACGAGGCTAGGAAGGTGAAAAACATATAAAGAGAAGGGCCTTTCCTTTGTCAGGGCCCACCAACCGAGACAATTTCGACCGTGTTGGCGTACATACTGCGGCGTCGTTATTATTATAAAACGTGCTCGTTGTGTGTGCGATCGACTGCTAAATTTATTAACATTATTTTCATTCTAATTGTGTTTTTCAAGCATAACGGATGATTATACAAAATGACTTCTTATATAATTATTTTAAATAATTAAACAAATTTAGCATGCAGATATAAAACAATAAAAATACATTAATTATATCGTTTCACCTGAACTGTCGATTAAAATTTAACTCGATAAATAATCAGTATTCACTTAAATGTCCGTGATTACAATAATAACAATCAAATATATATATTATAATTTGATAAATTGAATTAATTATTAAAATTAATACTGACAAATTGAAACGACGGATGATAAATTTACCGTAAATTAACACGGTCGATCGTCACGTACGTACATCCGTAAGAAAAAAAAATGTTGCTAAATCGAGAATCGAATCGAGAAGCAAACTTTACCATCCGAATGTTCGCGTCGATAGAGAAAAAAAAGAACCACCCATAAACCATGACATACCTATGAAACGCATGTATAGAAAATCGGAGGAAATAACTTTAACGTGGAAAATAGCTTCTTTTCCCTTTAACGTGACCCGCAAAATATACACATTTGCCAGTACGGAACCGATACATTTTCTTTCTTCACGACTACTTTTCATTTTCTTCAACTCTTAATATTTTCTCCCCAGCTTGAATGTAACATAAAAAAAACAGGAAGCAAGAAATGTTTCTTAGGGAACAAAAGTTTTTCGCTTACATTTCCTCCATTTTCATTACGACAAATTGCAACGCTATAGAGATTTCGAAGCATTGAAGTAGGGAAAAGAAAAGGACCTTATTAAAGTAAATATAGTAAGGTCGGAATACGTCACAATGTATAACAAACACACACATACAGACACACAAATGAGTGTACCGAATGGATAAGAATTTTTATATTGTTGCGACGAATTATATAAGAGAGACACGTATGTATAATGAAACGCGTGAAATGATAAGAAAAAAAAAAGTAAGTAAGATGCATTAACACGGGGGATAAAAATTATTTTCGACACGTGATCAGATACATACAACACATTTATACAAAACTAACGCATAGTGTAATTAGTTATTAATTAATTATATTCGTATATAGTATTATAACGTTTGAAATGAAATAATAATAATAATAATAATATAAACGTGTATTGTAAAGCATTTGTATTTTTTAATTGACTATAATTAACAAACAAGAGAAAAAAAACGGTACGGTAAGAGGGTTACGTTTTGCTCGTGTTGGACGATTTACGGCGGTTCGTGTTATTGAATTTATGGTGATATACGCGGTGGAACGAGGATGAAAAAGAAAAAATAAATGAAGTCGAAACCCCCCAACCCCATCCCAGTAAGTGTAACGTGAAGCGTGGTCGGTCGTGTTTCCCGTTTTCTTTTTCCTTCTTCGATCGTTGTTTTAGCGACATTCCAATACGTAAAATACGAGAATAAAATAATGATAAAACGAGAAAGAAAAAAAAAAAAGAAAAAAGATGCGCGTTAAAGTTCGAAATCTATTTTCTTCCTTTTATACATATACGTTGATAAAATAATGATAATGACGCAAACGCGAGGTGTGTGATAATGTAATACTTTGTTATATAAACCATAACGACGAGACAATCGCTGCGAGCTCTGAATTTTTTTAAATGAATCGTTTATATATGTACAATCTCGTTTCAATTGAGAATCTGGATATATGTATATACAGATATATTTTATCTTTCGTAACGGATGAGAGCGAGCGGGTGGTTTTCTTCACTTAAAAAAATTGAGAGTAACGAATTTTTAATACGAGGGTTAAACTAAAAAAAAAAAAATAATAATAATAATACCAAAATAAAAAAAAAGCGTTAACGTCAAACGTACCTCTACAGTCGGTATTTGTGTCAAAACACTACAATTTCGTTATAACGGAATGAAATGTTAATTATTATGTGCGTGGTACTCTGATCGAGGTATATATGTGTATATATATACATCTGTGTATGTATGTACGTTAGAAACACGACCGACCGATTTCACGATTAACAATTGCCATTCGATCTCGAATGCACCCTTAGAAACGCACTATACGGATGCACGCATACGCACACACTCACGCGCGTACTTACACACATACACGTTAGATGTAACTTTCATTTGCTTATTTAAGGATTAGCAGCATCTGAAAAAGAATTTTATAGAAGCTAAATATTTATTTATTCAACTTCATTAAATACACTCACCCACATTCACACAGCCACACACACACACACACATCTATACCGAGTTCATCCACACAATGTTTACGAAACGGACTGTGATCATTGCAATCGTTTTCTACTCTCACTCAGGCTGAATTACTTAGGTGAGCGCGTGCGTCAATTTATAGAAAGTATAACGTCGAACGACATTAGCGAAAATCAATCTCCGAATAGTAAGTTGATGCACGCGCGATCCTTCGAATGGCGTCTAAACAAATAAGGCACGGAAGGAAATAAAAAAAAAGAAAATAAATTTTAATCGTTGCTTGTGTAAATCAACGCAGGGATCTAATTAGCACCAATGAGAGTGATCCTTTACAAATTGTTAAAGTTTAACACACATTTTTTTAGTATCACTGTGAACAGTAATAAACCCACAGCCACACACGCGATACACAAACTCTAACAGTTATATTTACGCAAGGGGTAAGACGTACAATGATGAGCACAATGGTTAAAAAACTATAAGTAGAGAAGGGAGTTGTAACCAGAAAGTATAAGGGTGTGAGAGAGATAGAATGAAGACACTCGATGTATATTGTGATTTAACATTGTTGACACTCCACTTTATTACGACTACGTTTTCGTCAATATTTTCGTGTAACGTGATAAACAGTTGGATAGGTTTGCGCTATTTTTAGTTTAAATTCCGCGCACTCGCACCTCCGAGGATGAGCATTTGCGTTATTTTCTCTTACACTACGATAAACACAGTTAAATAGTAACATAATTTTTACTGTTCGAACAATTTAATTAATGACATTGTGAAAGATATGAATTCTAAGAACGTTCGTAAATTGCTTATATAAAGTCTTTTAAAATACCATTGAAAGCTGTTATTGCATAACATATTTAAATATAGTACAGGATTTCTTATTGATCGAAAATAAAATAAAATAAAATAATAATAATAATAAAGAAATATTGTATCGTGCAGATATACAATAAAAACGAGAAAAAAAAAGAATTTAGAATTAGTTGAGTAATTTTATAAGTGATTTAATGAGAAAAAAAAAGAACAATCGCGAGAGTAAAAGTAAAATAACCAAAAAACACGTTGTTTCTTAATATATAAGAATAATAATTATATACGACACTTTTCTTAATAATAATAATACAAAAAAAAAGCCAAGTAAGAAAGAAAATTGACGATAAAAAAATAATTCCTCTAAACTTTTATTCGACTGTGAATTGTTTGTAGATTATAGCAAAAACCTCGTGATTAAATAATAATGAAAGAAGAAAAAAATGAAGTAAATAAACAAGCGAATAATAAAATAATAATATTTTTCATAAAGAGTGTAAAAATATTTTAATACTAGTTGAACGTTGAAAAGTGTAATCGCCTTCAAAAGTATTTTTCTTCGATGATACACCGCTTTGTGAAAGCTTATTTTTCTTAAAATATTACTATTGACTGTTACATTAGAGACTATAAAAAGAAGATAAAAAAGTAAAGCTAAAGATATTAATAATCCACAGGGCAGTTTTCAAAAAGAAAGTATCGACATTTTTCGTTAACTCTGAAAATTCTTTCTACGATTCTAAATAAAAAAAAAAAAATAATGGACGAAATCAAAGATAAGATAATCAACGACATTTATTTACACTGCTCATCCACGTAGGTGTGATATTGCGCGTAAAACCGCCGTATTCAATTTTTTTTTCAAATTGTTTCAAAATGTCCAAGAAACTATATAATTGTATCCCCATAATTAATCAATGCATAAACAAAACGACGATAATATATATAATTAGAAAAAAAGTCCGTGTCGAGCTATGGTCTACTTAAAATTTAACGTTGTGTATAAGGAATTAAAAACAGTGTGAATGGTACTTACACTTGTAAACGATGAAAGAAAGAAAGAAAGAGAGAGAAAAAGAGAGACCTTATATAAACGATAATAACGCTGTAACAATGTTATTAACGACTTATTGCACGTAATCCGTTAATGTCGTCTTTGTAGGTAGGCTTTTTTTCTTTGAAATGGATATTACGTAGAAAAAAAAACCATGAAAAGAACTGTAAGTGAACACCAAAACTGTAATAATATTTAAACGCCTGCTGACGATTTAATCCGCATATTGCTAAATAATGAAAAGAAAAACATAATTAAACAAGATTAAACTGCTAATTATATCAGTGTCCGTATTTAAACCAGTTGAATAATAATGAGGATACTTTTGATTAATATCGAAAATTTCATACGAGTTTCGAGTTATCGAAATTTTCTTTCTCAAAGACGACAACATTTATTCGTAAACCTCGTCATCGTAGTTTTTGTTCTTATTTTAAAAACGAAGAAAATAATAAAATCTTCGATAAACAGTTATCGAAACTATACGTAAATTTCGATTTTGATCAGAAGAGCCTAATGAATTGTAATAAGAGAGGGAGGTGGTTTTGAAGCAGAATAATAAGTAGGGATGTGAGGGAAAAGGATTTCGTGGCAACGTCGAGTTGCGACTTTCGACGCGTTAATTGTTGTTCGATGCAAATTTATTTTATACGACACTTTTTTCCGCTTGTTCGCCACAGTTTTCGAGATTAACCCTCAGAAGCGTGTTAACGTTTTATGCGAATGTTGCGCGAGGCCGATGAAAAAAAAAAAATAATGGATGAGAGATGAAAAAAAAATTTGAAGACCGACGCGTGTAGTTTTTTACGACCGAGCGATTTTTAATAACGATTTGAAAAAAAAAGATAAATAAATAATTAAAGAACTTACACACATAAAACACGTTATCGAGGTAAAATTGCACTTGTTTAATTGTGAAAGGAGAGAGAAAGAGAGTGTATGAGAGTGAGAGAGAAAGGAAGAGAGGACGGCGTTGAAAGTTGATTAAAAACGAAGAAACTTTGCCCTTGGACGATTTCGATTTTTATATATATATAATATAGGTTTCGTGTAAGGTACTCACACATACATGCACACACGAATCCACACGCACACGCGCGCGCGCGCACGCACGATCGCGCAAACACGCACACTTAAACACAAACGTACACTACAAAAACACAACCATGTACACACAATACGCGTACCGTAATAAATGCACATGGAACGACGAGGAGGATTTTTTCTACTGTAGCGATTACGAATTATCGAAGGCTAATGTTGTTTCGCGTATATGAAGAAAATAATAAAAAAAAAAATAAAATAAAATAAAATAAAAGAAATGGGATTTACCAATTACCACCACTTCCAATATTATTATAATATATATATAATGTGTCAGTTGTATAAAAGATATAAAAAGTGTATTTTCAATATTGAAACAAGTCTTACCAATCTCAAAACCTATTTCTACTGAAACACGTACAAAGATTAAACAATATATATTCAATTGATTTATACACAATGTTAGATTTCTTTAATTTTAAGCTTCTACACAAAAAAAATGAGAGACAAGTGATGAGAAAGGATTATACGAAAAAATCATTGCAGAATGTTTTTAAATATGTGTTAAATATTTTAAATATTGTGAAGACATTTTTTAAACAATAAAAGTATTTCAAACAAAAAAAAACGTTTTACACGATTACCTACGATACGTTTTACTTTTTCTGTCATCCCCTTTTTTACGTCATCTAGTGTTTGATTTTTTTTACTTTGTCAGTTTATATACGATTTTCATTTGTTTTCAGTAGATAGTTGGTATTGATTTTTTTTTCGTAATATTTGGATACAATATATTTGTTAAATCTAATGTAGTTAGTATAATTTTGCTTTAAATTGAAGAAAAGCGCATGGATCTATTATTTCAAACATGAATAATTATACAGTTATTTATTTTTCTTTGGATTGTGTAGTCTAGCAACTGAGTATTCAGCATTGAAGATGTACAAAACGTTACTAGTTAATTGAATTATTTTAATTTTCAAATTAAATTATTGATCATTCCATTATTAACATAACGATCTATAATTCACTCAATACGCATTTACATTTTTATTTACTTTTATCACATACAAAAATAATTCAATAAACAGTTAATTTGACGTTTAATTGTAATTGCAATAAATATAAATATTAAGATTTTTTAAATGCAACGTTGTGTAGTGACGTATATATTTGAAAGATTGGTCAGAAAAACAGGTTGGAAAACTCGCGATTCGTGACGGCTTATCGGGTGCGATATGGATACGCGACGCGTCGATTCCAAAAGGGAGAAAAACGGCTTGTTGTCACAGCTGCTAAGGTACTCGAATAGTTCGCGGCTTCGATATACTGTGGCTTTATACGCATCGATTGATACTTTTTATTTTCCGTATTGTCCACGGACATTACTAACAATATGTCAGTCATTGCTTTTTATTAAAACTGTATTTTTTAGTAGCTGTTTTTTTATAATATTTAACGTTAACTTTCTTATCAAGGTTGGTAATTGGTAAAGAAACCATAATACTTCTATTTTTCAAATACTTTTCATGATGGTATTCTACCTTTTCAAAATGATTTGATAAATGTAAACATGAATTTATTAATTATGTAATATGTAATCTTCAAATTTATTTCATATATATTTACTTGAACGTTATAAAAAGAAATCTTATACATTTGTGATATAATTTATCGTATTTTACGCACAACTTTCACATCAATTATAACTTCGCTCACTTGATATACCAACACTCGTTATCACAGATATAATATTGATTTTCATTCAAGATACACTCAACAGCTCCAATTCTAATATACCGAACCCGTCAATTCCAACCTACATATTAAAAAAAAACGCAATTAAATTCACAACAACAGCAAGATACAACAATCTATCTCTCTTTGAACAAAGGAAAAAAAAGGATAATTACACACACCACCACGAGTTTTAATACAAAGCTCTGCGCCTTCGGAATCGCCGGTCTTGAATCCCTCCTTATTAGAAGAAATTAAAATGAAAATCGCTCGCGCACAATTCATTGAAAGCGTGCAAAGGATATATAGAACGCGCCGCACCCTAAAGCACAAATCAATTCGCTTATAACAGTCACACATATATGTATGTATACGCATATGTATATGTATATATATGCTCGAGGTTCAACGCTCGAAGCTTATACAACTTGTTGACGTCGAATATGCGACGATAACCCGTTCCATCGAAGCTTTGCACGTTTTTCATGCTTGTAATAAGTGTTTTCAACATTAGTCATTAACAACAAGAACAACAACTATTGAAAACACTCATAGGGTATAAGAATTTTTTGGCTGTTTTGTTATCGATAGGGTACGTATTAAAAAAAACGTTTGTAACCCTTGGCAATATATATAATAATTTTATTTTTTCTATCGATATAAACCCGATAAAAATTGATCGTCGGTGTAATAACGTTATACGGTTAGGAGGCTTGTATAAAGTTATTATCTTTTTTTTATTATTATTTTATTTTTTCATACAATGACAATTCTCTTGTAAACGTGTGTTGTTATTAAAAGAACCTCTTAAGATACGCAAGTGTAGTTTCTAGATTTAACTTTAATCATTCATATAGGGCTTACTTACATTATAATTAAGAGCATATTTAATCATTTGTATATCACGCGTACGTATATAAATAAAGATAAACCTAAGTTTCTTCTATACTTTTTCTCGTGACATTAATTGACGAATCGATGTAGCGCATATTTACTTTGCATCAATTGTATAATTTATTTTTCTAGTTGCTTGATAAATATTAAAAGTAACTCCGCTTATTTGTTTTATTATACCGCAGAAAACCAATTATTTTACCATGAAAAATAGGAATTTTAAATGTACTGTTATTTAACAAACAAAGAAAAGTGGTATCGAATAAATTTAAATTACTAACTAACCATCGATTCGATCAACAATGTCACGATGCACGCAGACGCACACATAATCATCAAAATCGCACAATACGTTATATATACTTATAATATTACAATATCCGCATGTATATCGGATGCATATAAATTTATATATGTAAAACACCTTTTTTTCAAATAGTTGTGTATTTACCGCATACAAATAATTTTGAGTGACCATAGTATTTTAGTCGGTCGTTATTAGGGGCGCTATGGACGACGTGTGTAGCTTAGCAATAGTGGTCGTAGAAGTAGATAAATCATTACAAAAAAAACATGTTAATCAAAAAATAAATAATAGCGTGTTTGAAGAAAAAAAAGCATCACCAGCTTCCCGCATAATAGTCATCACGTATATTGTTATACACAATATATATTGTTGCTTGTAAAAAGCGACATAATACGTGTTATATATATATAAAAAATAAAATGCTAATTGAATAATAATACACATACATTTATAAAATTAATAGTTAAAAGTTAACAAAAATCGATCGAATATCTTGCTTACTTTTGCGAGAATACGATCGATCTTTGTTTTTTTTCTGATGATAACTGATCAAGTAAATATTTATATATCACGTATGTGCATATAATATAGTAAAAAAAGTTTTAAACTCATTTAAATTCATCCCTTGATCGAAGAGTCTTGTATAAGTAGGTTTCTTCATAGCTATAAAAATTTTGATTGACACGCACACCTCCTTGCACTCAACGTCTTTGTCCTCCCATTATATATATACATAATATACCGAACGGGTATGCCCGCACTGAGAAGCACGCAATCTATAAATTGTCTTTGTCAATTTTCTTTAATATAATTAATTATGTATTTTTTTTATCGTGTACTATTGTTTCACGTTAAATTTCCATCGTTATTTATCAAACGATCGAAGACGATGGTTTTAATTAAATTTTCATTATAATCTCGAGTTTATTCGAGCTTAACGAGTATTTATATTAGTGTAATTTTGCATCAATGCATTGGATATTATAAACATTATTTTTATAAATAATTATTTGCTCACTCGGATATATTCAGCTTGGTTATTATTACATATAAATATACTAATTAATTTGTGTTTCGTTTTATGGTTTGAATCAATTATAACGAACGTATTAATATTATTTGAAGCGCACGAAATAAATATACCAATTTCTATAAAACGCACTCTAATATATTGGTACACGCGTATTGATAAGTGTTAAAAGAGAAAGTGAGACTAATGATCGAATTAAATTTTGCTTCTCAGAGTGTCAAGGAATCATCCCATCGCGCAATTATCACGCAAACATAAACACGTACACACAGCACTTGTATGCTCTTATTCATATTCTCTGTTGAAAATATAAGATGTACTTGTACAGAATATATATACATATAGATGACACGTAACATTTACAGAGTAAAGGAGAGAGAAAGTGTGCTAAAGAGAGAGAGAGAAAGATAAATTGAATGGAAAAAAATTCTAAAAAAAGTATATAATTTTGTATACCATATGGAATAAAGTTGAAAACCTAGAACTAAACGTACCGATGTACGATCAGCAAGCGCAATCAACTAAATCGAAAACGTTCAAAATTAACGAGGATTTATCACTGAGATAACCATTAAATCAATACAGTCACGCATTACTCGCCAATATACTCGAAACTTCCCTCGTACTTACTCCACATCTTAAATTTCAAGGTTTCGCCGAACTTGTTGTTTCTCGTATATTCGTTATACAGACATATTTATGTACCCAGACACTCAACCCCACACACACACACGCACACACCAGCTCTGCGCGTATAAATAATCGGCCCGTCATTGTTGAAGATTTCATAGCGATTGCGAACGTTGTTGAAACAATAAAAAATAAACCTACGATGCGCAAAATAATAACAATAAAAAGAAGAAAGAGAGAAAGAAAGTGAGAAAAAAGTGCCTCGGAAGGCACAAGAATTTTACGATCGAGTGGGATTCCTGAGTATACGAGAGAAAGAAGGAAGGAAAGAGAGAGAGAGATAGAAGGAGAGCGCGAGCGTGGAAGGTGGGCGGGCAGGGAGCAGGGGGAGAGGGTGAGAGCCGGAAAGACGTAATAAAAACGAGGCGTAAACCGGGAATTTCGTTTCCGCGAGGTGGAGGAGGCGGTGGAAGAGGAGCGAGTGGAGAATAGTCGATATAAGGAGGAATAAACGACATTCTCGGTTTCATCCCTTCTCCTTCTGGTTTTCGAAATTCTCGCGTCGTTGTCGTCGCTGTCGAGGGAAGTAAAATGGCCAATTTACTCGCGCGGAGAAGGCGAGAGGAGGGACGAGGGGAACAGTGTGGGGGGGGGGCGTAGGTGCGGGCAGGTGGCTTATTATACGTCGAGGTGCAAACACACGACAAGAGATAAAGAGAACCATATAAAATGTCACGCGGTACGTTCTAATTTTCACCTTTATATATATTTATCGATCGTATGTATAAAATTTTTCTTTTCTTTTTCGGATGGTCCGAATTATTGATACTGCTAGTGTTTTCGATAAGAATCTATTTTTTAATTTTATCTTCTCTATTTAAAGTAATAGCTTTTTAAGCTACATTTTTTTCGCAGTGCGTAAAAAAATACAGATGGAAAACTAAACTTATCAACCATTATTATAACAATTTATTTTTCATTCTTGCAGTGAAATTAAATTGTAGTTTATATTATTAAAATTTATGTGTTTTAATGAAAGCAAAAGGTTTATCTATAATTAAATATTATCTTTTTCAAACAATACACGTGATTGACATTAAAATTTACTCTATATATAATTTTACACTAATTTAAAATGAACTCCAATAACGTCGTATACAATATAAAACAATAAAAAATATGCGTACCAGAAAACAGTAAAAATTGCAGAAACCGATACTCATCCCACGATACCATTCGTATCCCCTGTGTAGATATATACACTTACATGTGCACGAAAGAAAAGGCAGAAAATCCGTAAAAAGTGTAGGGAATCCAAAAGTCGGAAATAATAAAAGAGAATGCGTGATACCAGTGTAATCCGAGTGCGCCAAGATTTTCACCCTTCTTCCTATCCTCCAAGACTGACTGTTTCTTCTCGAATACGACGCGCGAATCTCTTGCGTGCGCGTCTTTCGTGATTTTTTTCATATACATACACCAACGGTTATAAACGAAACCACGGCGAGTTTCCTTTTTCCGCTCGAGTTATATTTAATGGAAATAATAAAAATGCTGAAAAAACTATACATATATATAAAACAAAGACTTTTGCCAACTTTGACGTTGATGTGTATAATCTATATTGTATACTATATTGCTCTTGACATTTTTCAAAAAAAAAATTAGTGGCAGAGAGAGAGAGAGAGAGAGAGAGAGAGAGAGAGAGAGAGTGAGAGTATGGAATGTGAAGTTTTAAATCAAGTATAATAGCGGTTAGTTTAAACAAGAAACGAGATTTATCACGCGTAAAAACAAATAGGCACTTTTACATAATACAATAATTGTATCGACATGTGATGTACATCCTTACTAACCTTCGAAGAGCTTCGTGAGATACAAATATATACATTTCTTCATGCAAAATTATTCATTTTTTCAAAATTTGTGTATCGCTAACTTTAACGAATCGTACAGTATTTTTACGAAATTAAAATCCTAAAAGTTAAAATCGAAGAAATAAAGAAAATTGATCACGAGGCTCTTCTCAACCAGCTCACAATATACATACGTGTACACCTAACTATTATCCCCATTAATATAGAAAAAAAAATAGTAAAAATAAACCAAGTCACAATTATAGAAATGTTTAATCTTGCGTATATAAATTCATAACACCGATCTCGAGAATTGTTGTCCTCTGCAGCAGGTTGGCTCGTGTTCCAATTTACTTAAAAAAATAAATAAAAAGACAAAGAAACAAACAAAGAATTCATTACGAATATTATTCTGATATAAGCTTTTTTAAGGAGAGGTGATGGATTTTAAAAACTAAGGATTTAAAAGTTAAAAATAAAGTAATAATAATAATAAAAAACTGTTATGATTCAGCACAAATTAACGACGGTTCATAGATTTAAAAATATAGTATTCTCAAGGACTCTATATGCTTTTTACCGTGAATAAGGCTCTAAACCAGTGTATTAACGAAAAAAAAATAAGAGAGAGAGAGAGAGAGAGAGAGAGAGAGAGAGAGAGATTAGAGTGCTTGTAATAATAATAATGAACAAATTACACGGAGGTTTCGTACTTTTGTGAAACGTGATGATGCGAACGTCGATATACTGTTTTCTTATTGCGGACATAAAAAAGTATGTCATAATGTGTGTTACAATTAAAAAAAATTAAATAAAACAGTGATTAATCCGCGAGAGTTGATTTTTGTACCGATGCGAGTAAAGTCCAAGTGTTTGAACAGAGAATGATACACTCACAAATACATACACGCACACACACACACACACACACACACGCATATTAATCGTTAATTATCGCGTTGAGTTTGAACGATAATGTTGAGGTAAAGCTTGGGGTAACCAAAATTAATTTTTTCAAAGGTAATATATATATATATGTATCTATATACATGGATAATGAAAGAATTTTGGTGGTGTATCAACACGGAGCTATTATAAAAAAAAATAAAAACACGATAAATATATAGCTGTGTATAAAATAACATTTTTCGAAGCGGAACTTAGGCATTCCAATATAATGCGATATATACATTTAAAGGTAATTGATAACAATGAAAAAAAAAATTAATTCTAACTCTATTCTATCTCTATATTCTTCTACCGATTATATTTTTCTATTATATTTGTACGTTGAATTATAGACTCTAATCGACCAAGCGTCGTGCTTGCGGTAATGCAACGTTGATGAAGATTAAATAAACAAAAAAAAAAGTAAAAATAAAAGTGAACGATGAACGCGTTACGTTTCATTGGTTTCAAACGGTTTTTCCATCTAAATTTTTATGATTATTAATCTAGTTTTAGATTGATTTAGATTAGTTAACACTTTTTTACGCATTAGTTAAGTATAAATACAAAATTTCCCGAATTTATATGAATAAGATAAGAAAAATAATACAGGTAATAAATCGCGTAAAATTATTATTTACAATTAAACGGTGTACATAACGACAAATTATCACGTTTCTGCTAACTCGAAGAAGAAATAATTTCAAATTAAGAACAAATAGAATAGTTCGATATTTTAATCAATCCCTCTATTCTAATGAATTTTCTCTTTATATACACATTTATATATATACATACGAAATCAATTTTACTTCGAAAAAGAAAATGCAAGCGAATGCTTATAACGAAGCGCGGCTTGAAAATAATTAAATAATCGCTTTATTAAAATATCGATCGATTCAATTCGTATTATTCGACTATACATAAATACATACATTTCAGAAAGAAAAATATATTGAATTTTACATTCCGTTAAATTTAAATGAATATACAATGGAAATGCCATTTTTCGTACGATAAATTAAAACGCATCAGTTGAATCTGGCAGATGCAATTAAAATCAAAATTATACAAGTATGTACGTATGACTATCGAAATACTGATAATTATTTGTCAAAAGGCACATCATTACGTATTCACGAAGGAATATCTAACGATATTTCGAAAATGACGTTATTGATTGAGCTCGTATAGAAATCAGCAAACAATATTTGATCAATTACAATCTGCATATAATTCACGATATTATCAAAATCAAATCCAATTTGTATATGGTTTCGATACAACGAAAGAACAAACATTTTAATATCCGAGAAAAAGAAAAGTGGCATTTTCACTCTTACTTTTAAACGTATCGTACGTTCGTCGGATCTTACCAAGCAGGATAAACAAATAATAAGTAAATAAAAGATTTCTTCCGAAGTTCCGGATCGCAAGCCGAATAAAACAAAATAAATTTCGAAGCGATGACGTTTCGCGATAAATTACAATAAATTCACGCGAAATGAAAAGAAAACGTATGGATAAAGAAACGTCTCCTTCTATACACTTGAACAGCAACAAAGAAGAAAAAAAATAATAATAACTCTTATATACACCTTTTTCAAAACACCTATGAAAATGTTTATCTCGACCAAGTTGCGAAATCGCACCCACCGAAATGAATCAAGAAAGCAGACACAATAAGAGAGTGTAAATTAACGAATTAACGAAAGAGTCACGCAAAATCAAACTTTTGATCTAAAAATAAAGAATGGGCGGACAAAAAAAGTATGAATTTAGAAGAAAAAAAAAGTATCGATATACTGTAAAACCGTTAAGGAGACATTGGGGGTTGCGCGCGAAATTTGAAAAAAAAGTAAACACGCCAACGTATTTCTCTGTTATAACTCTTTTTTCATTGATAAAAAAAAATACGTTGTCGAAGGGATAGCCAAAAGTAACAAAGCGCAGCTCCCAATAGTCGATTCACGTTTGTTTGGTTTTTTATTATCAGAAATTTCTATTTTTCCATAATATTATACGATAATAAGGGACGAATATTTACTATTGAATAAGTAAGTGAGTGCGACGAGTGTTTTAGAGGTAAGGGATATTGCGACGAAAAAAAAAATAAGAAACAAATAAATTTGCACAAGGATCGCCAATAACGTCGCGATCATCAATTGTCGAACGAAATAAAAAGAATAAAAAAAAAATAATGCTTGTTGTTAAGGCAACGGATGATTGTGAAACCATTGCGAATGTATTTGCGACAAGAGAGGGGAGAAAAAGACAATTTTTTTCTTGTTATGAACTAAGTGTGCCTAGTCAATAGAAATATATCTGGTCAATTTTAATATTACATATATAAATATATATATATAAATATTATATATTATTACGATTGTATTATTTAAACTTGATACCGTAATTATAATGTGGAATAACAAAATAAAAAAAAAACCTATCGGAGAGATAATGAAAAAGAATAAAAAAAAAAGAAATCAAGTAAACTTAAAAATAATGATACGACAATGATTGTGCTGTGTTGTACTACGAAATGTTGGCCTGTGACTTATATTTGTAGCTATATACAATACGTACATTAACAATATATTGTAGGTTGTGCCATTTTTGAACCGTCGATCAAAGTTGATGATAAAAACTTCGAGTCGGATGTGTAATAGCGTTTTTTCAACAATCCAACAGCAAACTGGATTTTGACATTATACGAATGAACAAAACATTTTTTGCAAGATACCGAGGAACTACGTGAAAATTTCGCCAGAAGCCGGTTTTTGGTTCCTAAAAGTAAAATAAACAAAGAGAGAGAGAAAAAAAAAGAAATTCTGTCGAAAAAAAATTCGTCGGTGTTGTTCGTAGTGTATAAAGCGAGGCACGAATATTTTTTCTATGACTCGAGATATCCCCTCTCCTACACATTATAACTGCCCTGAACGTCAAGTACCCTTGTACGCGAATTTTCTTCGTGCGTCCCCCCCATCCGCCCCCACGGACAAAAAAAAACGAAAAAAAAAAGAATCACCCTGTTACTTATGCAAAATCAAAGATGTTAACCGGTTATATTGGCTCGTGCGCCCGCGATGAACGTTAAATTAAACCACACAGAGATAAAAAAATGAAAAAAAAATGTAAAAAAATGAAGTTTTGCGATTGTCATATCAAGGTTGATTATATACAATATAAAAGGGCTATTTATTTAGGATATGTATAAAAACTAAATGGTCTGTTTTAATGTGTCACGGGCTACGCGTACTGTACTATAATATCTAACAATAAAGTATTTTGTTTGCTTCAATGTGACGTTAAATTTTATTGTAGATTTTATTATATACCCTTACACGTTATCCTTTTATTATACGCACGTACAATGTGTGTACACGTCATATTTCGAGCGAGTAATAAATTCAATAAACAAGGTAAGTTTCATTTGTAAATTATACGATATTATAATTTGATTAATCATTATAATTGTATTCAATGCAAAAATGGATTCGTTATATGTTTTTTTAACAAAACAATTTAACTGCCGATGTTGAGAATTATTAAAACAAAAATAGTTAACTTTACGAAATTTTATTTTGAGTAAGTTTATTCCTACTCATTTACGTTTTACTTTTAAAAAATAATAAATATAATTTATTTAATATTTTTAGTTACTAATTAACATTTTGCATAAAAATTTCAAAGTTGTATTAAAAGTATTTTTATATCGCACATACTTTAACTTTGTTAATTTTGATAAAGAAGTATTTAAAACTTTGTATTAGTTCTTATCAACAACTAACAAAAACAATAGGTATTATGTGATAATGCACGAATTAAGCAACAACAATAACAATAAAAATAATAAAGGAAAGAAAACAAATACTGGAAAACACTATTTATACAATGTCGAAGAAGCATTGAAATAAAATATGAATAACTTGAGTGAAAATAGGAAAGAAAGTTTGTCGAAACTCGTCAATATTTCAAAATGAACCATCGAAATACTTTCGATCGTGAAAAATCGGATAAAAAGAGGGAAACTAGTCGGCGATCACCCCTTGAATCATTCAAAAGGTATACGATCGCTAATTCACGTCAAAATAAAATAAAACGAACGAACGGAAAATCAATGCCACAAAGTCGAGAGCCAATGCATTATTAACTCACGCAAAGAGAGGTGGAGAGAGGTAGGGAGAGAGAGAGAGAGAGACGCGCCGAAGTAATTTTATTCATCGGGTAAGAAAAGAAGAGCCTAAGGGGCGATTTCTCGAGCGAGTATAGATATAAAAAGAAGCCGAGGGAAGGGCAAGTGGGTATAGGAACGTAGTCGCACCAGCGTGTTTCGATTTTCCTCGCGCTGCCACGACGGTGTAGCTTAGTGATTAATCGCGGACGGCCAGAGGCAGGGAGTCGTCATCGTGTACGTGTACACACGGAGGGTCCGTATGTAACCGACCCTCGGAGGAGAACAACCGGTCGTGGGTCAATGGCACTGCTCTTTCTTACGCCATAAAGAATGAGAAAGGGAAGGGAGAGTATAATCGCTCGGTCGATGCTTGTTGCTGCGACCTTCTCTTCTTCATCGTTCGAATGAGCCTCGAGGGGGTGGACAAATCGACGGTGGGAGGACATTTTTCGGCTCTTAGATCTGATCAAACTCGTTTGTTGCGCATACGTACTTGCTATTCATCTTCTGCGCCGTTCGTACAACTTTTTCCCTTTTCCTTTTTTCCAATATTATTATCTTATTTTGCAAGATTATTTCATTTGATTGCAACGCGCATATGCAACCTTCAATAAATCAATAGTTAACGATCAACAAATTATTTCGTATACCAACTCTGTTTATTACTTTATCATAAATTAAAATTATTTTATTTATTATTACTTTACATTTTTACCGATTTCAATCACGAAACTAAACGAAAAAGAAAAAAAACAATTACTTGAATAACCGATGAAGCAAAGTAAAAAAAAAGAAAAGTAGCCCAAAAACGTAATAAATGATAAAAATAATATCTCGGGGTAACAAAAATATCCCGTCCGTAATCGAAAAAGATGATTGAGTTTAACGAGAGGAGTAAAAATCGAGCTAGGATTTGGTCAACGGCCTGGATCGTATCGCATCGAGCGATCTACGTCCGAGCGAACGTCGACCTCGACTACTGGTGGAACTTGCCGGGTTACGCGTTGAGTCTTTGCGCTCCCGTAAACTTGGATCATTTGGATGAAGAGAGACGTGGAAAACGATTGTTATCTCTTGGTACACGCGGTTATCCTGCAACTATAACAAGATATAACTCGTGTTTCTCTTACTTCCGCTATTTACGTGTATCCGTGGTTCGCTTGAATTTAAATAGTTGAATAATACCATACCATTTACTGGATTTAATTGACTTTACAGATTTTACCTCCAAACTTTTAAATAGTCTATTTTCTTTTTAAGAGCCAATCTTTACTTTTTATTGTATTTAATATTTAAATAATCCGGGGTATCGATCTCTGTGTAACTATTATTTAATGCGCGATTAATATAATTTATAATCTACGAGTCTAAAGATTTAAAATATACACCAAGTATAAGTAATATTAGATCTCGTTACTAGGTAAGAGCGCTGATTAAAAATGAGTTAATTTTAAATCGTCGTCTAGCTAGAGACTAATTCTATACCTATATACATTTATATTTAAAATTTGAATGACTTTCAATTTAATCTTTTAAAATGATTTTCGATCGTTATAACATATAATTTTATTCGAAATAATAATGCATTAATCTACATTAACAATCTATTTTTAAACAAAATTTGATTACATCGAAAGCAGTGTTACTATACTTTCTTAATATTAATCTTTCTCCGGTAAAAATAAAATCTCTCTCTAACAGACTTGAAAAGTGACAGGAAGAAAATGACCCTCGAAGGGACGTATATAAATTCTGAGAAAAAAAAATTGATCAGCAATGCGATTCTAAATGAAAAAGAGAGAGCTCGAGCTTATCAACAACGGGTCATTCAACCCTCGGTCGAACCCTCGGTTTTACACGTATACGATGCTTCTCTCGGACGATTTGTCCGGAATCTCGCAAGCTCGCTCCCCTTGTATATATACATCGACTTTTCCACTGTCCCGTTCATTATCGCCTCTCCCTTCCCTCTCAATTTCTCACTACTTCAATCTCTATATATATATATATATACATATATACACGTTTTCTTCGGTCTCGCTCAAATGTTTGCACTCGAAGCTTTTCTAGCCAACCCTTCACGTCGATTTGTATAGTTTACATACGAGCTTTAGGGGCGTGAACGATATTGCATTGGGAAATTGTGTATCATTAATTCATCTAGACTGATACTTTTGTCAGCAGTAATTTAAGTGTTGCGTTTTTTTTTGTTTTAATTAATTTTTGAGGTATCAGCGCGAATTTTCACAACTATAGTAACATTTCTTGAAAAATTTCTTATAACAGTTATTGTGAAAATTTACGAGAGACGTGAAACAATGCGTAACAATGACATAGTCGTGTTTATTCATATCCCTGCGCGTTAACGATGAAATGCATATGAATATATGAAAAAATTCCTACATTTTTTATACGTTTTATCTTTGTATTTTGCTTGTTCCACATTTCCATGAAAATTAAAACAACCAGAATAAAAATCTTTAATTTTTTTTAAATTTTCTATTTAACAAAGTCTAGTTACACACGGAGAGGTAAGTTAAATAAAAACTACTCAAAAGTTTGGGGTGAAAAACTGGCGTATGCGAGGTTCTGCAATTTTTCCCAGACGAGTGTTTTGTTTCAGAATTTCTACCGCACTGGCTCTACCATTTTTATCCAAAATTAGACAAATGTTCTCTCCGTGTAGTCGACTAATTCGAGATAAGTATAAAATAGTTATATTCGAATCCCAAATTATCGGAAGATTTCGTAAATCGTATTAAGTATTCATCCGTCCTTCAAACGAATTGATTAAATCGAAAATAGCATGTACCTAGATATCTACGAGGTGGTGCGTATAGTAATCCAATAAATAACTGACACCTTTCGATTTGCGGAAATCTTAGTAGAAAAGCTTTGTTAAATCGTTTTATCCCGATCTTAGCCACATTATTTCTCATTCGTTCCTTCTCTCTTGATATATATATACACCTAGATTCTCGTTCCCCTTCGACCGATGATACACAGAAGGGTTCGAGTGAACATCCCAGAACAGGGAGAAGAATCCAAGTCTCCCTCGTTCTACGGTGTCTAAATGTGAGTGTACGTATATACGCGGTCGCTAGCGATACCGAGCCAAGCGAAGCTTCAATATTTGTGGGATGCTGGATGCTCGATCGATTTGTACTTTGGAATGTGATTATACGTCTACACCTTCTATTGACTATAGGAATTTCAACATTTTTATTTAATCGTATATACCAATAATACGTTTTTTATAGATTTATATTGCTACATAATTTCGTGCATGTAAATTCAATCACTCCATACACCACGGAGAAAAATTTATGCAAAATTAGTATATTGCTTAATAACGACTGTGCAAACTGTCAGAATTAAAAGAGTACTGAATTCCGTAGTCAAAATTAATAGAAAAATATATAATTATTTGCTACACTTTTTGTAAGTTTTACATAGAAAATACACTAACTTTAATTAATTTAGCCAGTACTTTCATTACTAGACAATATATGCATTTTATAATAGAATGTTTTTTTCTGAGTGTAAGATGTGTAAAAATTGCAGAATATCTTCCAAAACAAATAAACTTGTACCGTTTACCCTGTAAATAAAAATTAAATAAGAGACGTAGAAGAAATTTCAATTTTTCTATATTCACGATGCAAAAGCGACACAAAAAAATAGTACGAAAAAATCGATTTTCTACCTCGCGGAATATCCGTGCTAATGTGACAGGCGTCATGAACAAAGTGAAGGCAAGATAGAGAGTTATAGAATCGTCGTTGAAGTATGTAACAGGAAGACAAAGGGACGCGACATGAAAAGTATCGAAGATAGGCATAGAGAACGTGCTCCAGATGTAACCAAGAGGTACCTATAAATTTATACGTATAGACGCACGAAAAATGTGATTATGCAAACATGTAATTGACCGTGTGCTAAAAAAAAATTGTATAATAACATTATATTAAATCGATTCATCAATTTTTCATTGTACACATCTTTACTTACCTTTTGAATAATCTTCAACGTAAATAATTAATATTTTTTTAGACCAATCGTAATTGATATTAATTGTGTAAATAAATAAACAAAATAAAATTTAAATTATAAATAATTTGATTAAATTAAATGTCTCGTTTTTGTAAAAACAATTTGTAATAAACACATAGATATATGGATAATCATTATTTTGAAACAATCTTATAAGTATTTATTTAGCCAGCGATAGAAAAAAAATTTACACTGTACATAACAAAGTACACTTAGGCCCTTATTCACAAGTATGTATATATATAATCTATTCTGTATTATTCGAAGCTACGCGCATTATTCTAGTTACTACATAGCGATGAACAACGGACTCTAGACGTTCATTGATTACCTCTATACTATACCTTATATATAAAATTATAATTAAACAATTCGGTATTTCGGTGTGCCAGTAAGAAGAAAAAAATAGACAATCAATTTTCATTAATGGATAATTATTATTTAAATTAATACAATCTCAGTCAAGTGGTTTATATATCCTATGTTCAATTTAATTGATATGACATATACCGTTCTTTTTATTCTTTATCGTCTTAAAAAAATAATCATTGCTAATCCACAATTTTGTTTTGTTTTTTTTCCCTTATTTTTTTTGTTTACTACTACTTATTACTTTATACCTTCTTAAGCTAGTATCACAATGGCTTAAAACAGTCAAGACTTCTGTTAATCGCTTTTATTTTCTCAGCTTGAACTTGTGTAGCAGCCTCGTTAAAAACAATTTGAAGAAACGTAATTATCCTGTCAACTAGTGATTTTTTGCTTCGTATTCAAAGCAAAAAATATAAGAGATTCCTTAATATAAATGTGGTATTCACTAATTAAATAGAAGTTAATTCAAACATTAATGGCAGTTTCATCAAAATATTACATCATTTTTAAAAAATGTCCTCAATTTTACATCGATGAACGAAGACCCTTGTATTAATGACAAATGAAGGCACTGCCTTATATTTTATGCCGAGAAATCACTTATTGTTCGTTCGTATGGATACATAAGTACTACACATTTTTTCTTCGAGAAAGCAAATTTACATATCAATGCTCTTCTTTTTTTTCGAGTTACATACAAAATGACAAAGTAACGCTAGTTTCGACTACGTCTTGTCGACGAGAATAAATTATTACATATTAAAGAGAACAATTGGTTTGAGTTCTATATTTTTTTATACAAAGAACGCATCTGCTGTGATGCAGTTTGCAGATTGTCTATATTCACTTTCTTTTTTTTACACGCAATAGAAGCTTGCACTTCCTGTCGGAGAGAAAAACTAATCATCGCTTTTACAAGCAGTCGTCGTATTACTCATGAAAACGGTATTATGATCAAAACAATTGTCCCATTCGCATCTGGTGTCACACTATATGTACAGACTTAGCAGTAAGAAAATTTAATTTTTTTACATTGTAGCGCTCAAAGTATATCGACGCTTGCGTCGCTTTATTTGTATAAAGGAAAAGGATTATTAGGTCCTGTTTCTCTTATTATCAAGAATAAAAATTATTTGTCAAAACTTGACTTTACGTAGAATTAGGAAATTACATCTACTAATTGTAACGTCTTAATTATATGACATGCCTCCTTTCTTCCATGAGCATTTATAACGAACTTTCTTACTTAAAAGCTACAATATTTTAGTTCGTAACTGAATGAACTTTCTTATGAAGTGATTTACCAATGATTACATAAATTTGTGGTTAAATAAACATTTTTAAAACCATGACTTGATAATACTTAGACATGTTAGCATGCAATTATACATTATTATATTATTACCTTTAATTAACAACTGATGACAATACAACATAAATAAATATTACTGCATTTTTCTTCGTGTCCCTAATTGTACATACATGCATTAAAAAATACGTAAAGAAACTTTTAAAATACTCATTTTGGATTCTATGTTATTTAATAATTCATATTGCTCAACTTTTCTCTTTTGTATATTCATGAATATGATACTAAATGATTGTTTATTTATTGAAAACGACAACTGTTAAATATCATCAATAGAACTTGTAAATTATCATTATTCTTCATTTGTAATAAATTAGTGGATTATGATTTATTACATTTAATACATTTACATCTACAAAAAGGGTAACAATACATTTTGTAGCAAGTGCCAACAATAAACATTTTTCAGTAAAAGTGATTAAATTATAGTATACCCGTATCGTATATTTTGTATTACTTTTTCATAATTTTCTATTATGTTTATAACTTCGTACGAAAAATTATGGAGTATTTGAATGTAGTACTTTGAGTTTATTTAACAGAAATCATTGATCGATTTTTTTAATATTTTAATTTGATACAGATACTATTATTTTGTTTCAATTATTAAAGAAAAATAAGTTAATTATAAGTACAATAAAAAAATATATATATATACAAAACACTAAGCAAGTATTATTTTTAAATTCGCTTCTATTTAATTGATAGTAATAATAAATTATAAGTTGTTGATTTTGACTATGGTAATCAATAATTACATGAAAAGTTAGTGCATAACAAATAGTGTTACTCATTACACAATTGTTTTCTCTTTTCTTTAAAATAATCCCATTGCATCAAATTTATGCAAATATTATATTTACAGTATAGTTCCATAGTTAAAATAAGTAATTATTATTTATGTACATATATCAAAAAAAAGTATCGCAATTGTAAGTAACAGATCTTAAAAGTTTGATGAAAATCCATTCCTACAATTGTCTTTATAATACACAACTATAATGAGTTTTTGTCAGTGTGTACACAAAATATTCTGAAATTAGGAATTTGGTGTTGCCCATTGGATCTTTATCATCAGTACATTAATACACATAACTATTGACTTTAAGTATTCATTATTTGCAAAACAAGAAAAGTGCTATACCAAAAATAAGCATTACTATCCAGCTGTTTTTTAAAATAATATTACATAGTCATCAGTTATTTTGGCATCTTTCGAATTTGAGCCTTTAATCTACTTTGCAAACTTGTATACCAATTATTCTTAATCTCAAATTTTAACGCAAAGCAGACATAGCCTTCGGCGTCATTTTTCTAACACGTCCCCGACTACTGACACTAATTCCAAGTTTCATATCCTGTCTTCCAGTCACTCCCGGTTGACTCAAACTTTCCTCATCACTCGCCTCACCGTAATACGGCCTTTTTAGTAACCTCCTCGTTTTAGTAGTCGGCCTTCCACTATAACTGTCCTCGTCTGCATCTTCTTCATCTGTATCTTCGTTGTACCGCATTCGCTTAGCACCAGTCCGACGAAGATGGTGTTTATTCGTACTGCTACTACTTTCTGAATCACGTGAGATACGGAATTTTCGAGTATGTGGATATCTCTGAACAGGATTACTAGTGGGCGATTGATTGTTTTCCGTCGTTTCGTCATCATTGTTATCATCCAGTTCTTCTTCTTCGTCTTCTATTTCACTTTCTATATTTTCTTGGTTTTCCTCATCGTTTTCATCATCGTCTTCTTGCTCAGCATTTACTTCTTCATATTCTGGAGAATCGTCACCATTTTCTTCCGGATTGTCATCCTCCTCCTCGTCGCTACTTATCTCCTTTTTCCTCGCGATCATATTTTGTCTACGTCGAGCAGTAGTTTGCGTGATGACTTCTTCACTCTCGTCACTCTGTTCTGCAGCACATTGATCATCATCGTCTTCTTCGACATTGTTAACTTCCTCCTCTTCCTCCTCATCCTCTTCCTCTTCTTCTACTTCGTCATCCTCATCATTATCATAATACCGTTTTTTTTCAGGTGTTCGATTTGGTCGAGTTTTTTTGCTATTCTTAGCACGATTATTGCGAGTTTGTTTACCTCTGGGACTCGGCTCGTATGCTTCATCAGAATCACTATCGTCATTGCCATTCGCGATCGGAGCTAGTGAGCGACGTGATCGTGTCCGTCGTTTCGGTGCGCTATCATCACTTGAATCACTAGGACTGGCACTAACATTATCGCTTTCTTCTTCTTCATCATCATCATCCTCGTCATCATCGGTGTTTGGTACTTTTTGTTTCACATGAACATTACGTGGTCGAAGACGAGACGATGACTTTGCAAGACGCTTAGAATGACCGTTCGTTAAGGTTGAGGGACCTTTACAAAATTTTATAAACAATTATTCATTTTTTAATAAAATAAATTAATTTAATCAATGAATTCAAAGTTTAATAACTAAAGTCTCATACCTGGTTCATCGTGGTTAGTGTATCTAGTTGGCCTCTTACTACGAACTGATTCTTCCGATTGATCATCATCATTTTCATCGTCGTCATCATCACTACTATCTGCTTTTCGTTTAGATGGACCTTCATAAAAGAAGAAATTAAGCTTTGTAAAATTAATAACATTAGGCGTTTATAATTATTTGGAATCTATTATTCTCACCAGCTCCATTCGTAAGTTGATTCTTCGTAGGAGAACCTCTTTTACTTCGAGTTACACTCTTACGCACACTTTTACTTTGACTTCTAGTTGTACTTCTATTGATGTCTTTGATTCGTGCAGATTTCAACTTACTCATACCTTTGCTCATAAGTTCTTCAAACATAGCTGATAATCGTACAGTCATCGAGTAAATCTATAAAATACAATGATTTAAAATTGTTGGTCAATACAATCAAATTGTTAAAAAAATTTAATTAATTTTTTAATTACCCTTGAACGATTATTTGTATTGTAATTTTTACTGTTTGTGAATATGAGTCTAACGTCCTTGGCAAATTCAGCGGAAGATTCATAATTACCACCCAAAAGATCCTCTTTTACGGTTCCCAAGTCCATTGGTGTATCAATAACTTGATGATAGTCCGGATGTTCTAAACGATCTACCGGTTCCCTATTATTTTAAAGATTTATGCAAATTAAAATATGTATACATGATATAATAATTTAAAAATAAACGGTATGAATAAGCTGAAATGAAGTAATCTAAATTAATAAAAGAAACCATTACCTAAACGGAATTGAATCTTCGCATTGCCATAGCGTATCTAGAATTTGTCTACATGCTACCCTCCAATCCGTAGTCATTTTCTGTGAATTTGAATTTCTAGCTGAAGACCTTGTAGGTCGCTGAGTACTTGTAGATGGCTTATTAATATCATCCTCTACGTCAATTTCTGAATCCGAAGATCGATAAGCATCAACTAATTCATGATATAACGATGTTACATCGTGTTCAGTAACGTCCCTGTCAATGCGGTTAAGTATATAAATAGAATAAATATAATTTCGTAATTATACAAATAAGATATACAATATAATACGCACTTAATAATTCGTAAACAAATTTCCGTTATTAGCCTTGCCTGTTTAACAATTTGGCTGTGTCTTTCATTAAATTTTTCAGCATTTGTTGCTAAATATCTTACATCAAACTGAGCCGCAGCTACTCTGCGGTAGAAACGATTTTCGAAACGCGCTTTAATCGTTGATAAATCAATAGGGTATTCAACGACATAAGCGTATGCTGGATAAGTATTGAGATCGACTGGAGCTATGAATGGTTCAGCTATTGACAAAGTCATAACTTGATCAAGACCACGTATAATTCGGCGACATACGGCATCTCGATCACCCATTGGCCATTCTTCAGGCTGTGGTTGGTACAACGTTTCTTGAATTTCTTCTGGGAGAACAAGCACAGCACCACCTAACTCCGTCGGTAACCCTAAATAATATAAATTATTTCGTCTTATAAAACATTTCTTTAAAGCAAGTAAGAAGTGTAACTAAATGTTATTAATTTGTAATTAATAATAATAAGTCAATTACAATAAAATAGTTGTTTACTTATATTTCTCACTTTTAAATAAATTAAATTTAAAAATTAAATAATTTGAGTACATACTTTGTTCATCTATAGGTTCCAAATCCCAAGGACTCATAAATTCAGTTTCGCCACTGTCCCATTTAATAGTGAAGCACATGAAATATGAATCTGGAAATTCTTCGGAAAGTGGCTGCACCGATATTATCTGGCCAGTCCACCAACCATCATCGATCATGCACCGAAATCTATTACCTTCTGACCAGCTGCGTTCTAAGGCATTATTGAAAGTTTGTCGCAGCACGAGAAAATCTAATACGTCCGGTATATCGTGGTATCTAATCGTAAAATTCACTCCTGTTAATTGACCCTTTTCATCCATTTGGGCTAATTTTAAACGGCACAATCGAGGAGGTCGGATTTCATATTTGATTCCTATAACTTTCACAAATTCTTGCGCCTAATGTAACAAAATGCGTTGTAATGAAATAATGTAATATTTATACAACTTACAGAAATATGTAAATGAAGCATATTTAATTTACTTATAAAATTTTGTATTGCACATACTTTAAGATCAATTTTACTCCAAGGCTCAATGGAACGACTAACGTCATAAATCTTCTTTGCTTTAACAGCATCCAAGTATCTTTTGTGACCCTGTCGGAAATATACAATCTCGTCTCCCATCTGTGGATAATAAGGTGCTTTCCTTGGGATGACTTCGCTAAGCCATTCCGATGGACGGTAAATTTCAGGTACTTCAGTCACAGAACTTTGTTCTGCTATGGGCATCGGTTGTGACTAAATAAAATGAAATATTGTTAAAAGATTGAAGAAAATAAAACATAGTACACGAATATACAATGATTTATATTTACCTTCTTCTTTGGTCGTTGGCTTCTTCTTCTATCGGTATCGCTAGGAGGGGTCATAGATCTTTTCTGTACAGGCTTTCTTTTACTACGCTTTGGAGGTTCTAAATTAACACCATGATCTGCTATCCAATCTGAATATTCACTACTTGTATCGGAGGATGAACTGTCTGAAACCATTTCTTCATCTGAAGAAGATTCATTGCTGGTCCCTGAATTTCCGGTATTGTCAGGATTCTGAAAACAAACGTAACACATATTATTTATTTTTTTTTATTCTTGTTTGTGCCTGTTTTTGGCAGTTCCTTGCCGTATACTCTTGTCGGGTTTTTATGGCGTTCACCCACCATCTCTATGTGGGTGTTAACCCCTCCTTGAATAACTCCACCGCCTAGTATTCACCCAGGTTTATACCCGTAAGAAAGGGAAAACCTATAATTATAGAAAACCCTTTCCCGAGACGGCCGGTGTATTGAAACATTCTGTCGTAGGCCTAAATATCGATACCAAATGTTCGACACCTCTCGATTACGTGGGGTAGGGGAGAAAAAACCTAACCGACCCTGAAAGCCGTACGAGAATGGGTCGCCCATTCAAGTATTGAGCGCAGAAAAAATGCTGCTTAAACTTTCGTGATCGGCCGAGGTGCATTCCCACCACTCTGACACCACGTCGGTATATATTATTATAGTTATGTTTTTCATAAACTATTAACTCTTCAATTTAATAGTGTTCCGCAAATTAAAAAAATAGTTTGATTACCTCAAACTCAATATCATCTTCTTGTTCGTCACCTCGAGTGGCTCTTGTTCTATATCCATGTCTAGCAGTTTGGTTTCTCCTATTTCTAGCCGAAGATGCATTTTGATCTGGCGTTGTCGCGGTACTTGATACTTCAGGTCTTCTACGCATTTCACGTCGCCAAGATTCTAATTCTACTTCTGCCATCGCATTTCTAAATTAAAAATGATATTGTATATTTAATACAAAAGATAAATAGATTTTTCTGCCCTCCGGCCGGAAAGCGGCAACTTCCTGGCCGCTACGCGAATTGAAGTTGCCGATTTCCGGCTACGTCGAGCTGAAAAATAGTATACACACCTTGGCCAGTAAAAAAGAAAGCCTCAGATCACATGTTCGTCAACCTCGGCTTCGCCTCGGCCGACAATTACATGTGATCTGAGACATTTCTTATTTTACTGGCCATGGTATGTAATATACTATTTTTTATTAATTTATAATAATTAATGTTGATACTCAAATTGAACAAATATTAAATTTCAAATTATAAAATTGATCCATCAATTAGTGTTATCTTACATTTGACTATATTGAGTTTCGAGAATAGCAGGATGAAGAGGTTTTGCAAGAATTGGTTTATTCCATGGAGTCGTATTATCCCGCTGCCAGTTTCCACTACTTTGTCTGACTCCCTCGACGTCCCCAACTCGCCTTAGTCCGGGTCTACTACCACGCGGACTTGCAATCTGGCGTACTGGCTGCTCCTCATTTTGTTGTTGTTGTTGTTGTTGTTGGAGCAATTGAAGTTGTTGAAGCTGCTGAAGTTGTTGCTGTTGTTGATTATCAAGTTCTTCCTCGTTTCCAGGTTGACCGTCACCTTCAGCGTTAATCTGTTGTCGTTGAGCTAACTGTTCAATTAAACGGTCGATGTTTGATCTAGGTTGTTCTTGTTCTGGTAAACCTTCGATAACTTCTTGTTGACCTATTCAATTTTTAATTTTTATTTATATTCATTAAATTCTAATTATCACGAAGATAATATGATATTAGAGTCAAAATTAAGCTCTAAAACATTATATTGACTTTGATACAATAAAAATTAATGTTATTATCTTTTGAATTGTAAAATAATATCTTACCACTAGCCCCAACTGCGATGTTTGGAACTAGTTGTTCACCGCGGCAGTTTTCTCTGCCTGGAACTAATCTTTGTAATGCCGGAGGATAAGGATTACCATCTACATCGACAAGGAAGGGTGGTGGCATCAAATGTGGTGCTGTCTGCGTTTGTTCATCCAATACATAGTTGTTGGTATCTCTAATTAGCGGTCGATAGTCCGTATGGAAGAATAATTCTTTGGGAACCTAAAATAATGTATGATTATTAAAATTTAAAAAATTAATTTTTTCGCATTGATTAATTTTATACTTTTATTTTTATAACAAGACGTTATTCAAACAATTATTCTAACTTTTAAATTACATTAATATAATACTCACAATTTTGAGTTTATCTACTCCAGATCCAAAACTGTACATCATAAGGTATCCATGAGAATCTGTAGCAGCAAGCATTGTACCATCAGGTGACCATTTAGCATCAAATACTGCACCATTTCCTTGACCTTCAATGAAATTTTCAAAACAAGCAATTGGCTCTGTATTTAACACATCCCAAATGATTAATTGTCCATCATGACCAGCGCTTAAAATTACTCTTGGATCAATTGGATGCGATTCTAACACAAATACTTCATTCTTATGAGCTCGCAACACTTTTACCAATTCCGTCGTTTTGGCATTCCAAACTTTTAAAGAACTATCGTTAACAGCAGTCACTACCCACTCATCACTAACGTCCCAACAAACCATAGTCACTTTCATTTTTTTATTCGAGTCGTCTTCAGATTCTGGTTCACTGTAAAATATTCTTTTAATACTATAAACAGTAAAAAACGAGTACAAGATACAAAAGACATTTTATTTACAAAATTTTATGTTAATAAAAAAAAAACTATCATAATAAATCATTTTACCCAGCTAATTTGGTAGTCATATAAAGTTTTTTATGCATCCATTGCTGCTGTTCAAAATTCCAAAGATTAGCAGTACCATCTTTGGATCCAGAAATAAATTTGAGACCACTGTGAGCCCATTGAATGCTATCAACGGTATCACTGTGAGCCTCTACTTCAAGAACTCGTCGTGGACCCTCTTCACCCAACATTGCATAGACGCGTACATGATGGTCGGCAGAACCGGCAGCCATAAACGCACCACCCGGACTAAACGAAGCGCAAATCATCTGAGCTTGACCTGGTCTCATCTTTTCGTGATATTGAATTGGTTTCGGCCTAATAAATAAAAATAATTAACAATTTTTAGGTAAGGTTGTTACACGGGAATGCCTTATATTTATTATGTTCAGAAACCGTTAACAAACCGAAATTTATTTGTTGCGTGTAATGTAATACTTATTTTACTTACTCAAAGATAGTTCTTTCGTTCTCTGGTTTACTATGTGACCAAAATGCCACTGAACCATCGCCACTTGTTGATACCAAATAATTAACACCATTGCACGAAATGGGACAGAAGTTCACAGATGTTATCATACCCGAGTGTCCTGATAATACAGCAATCTAAAAATCAATAAAATCAATCACGCGTCATGATTATTTTAAAATTTAAGCGTTATTAAACAATTCAATAAAGAATACATACCGGAGACATAGTTTGAAAACACCAGACCCTCAAGATACGATCAAGACTAGCAGCAGCAAGTAATGTATTATCAAAGTTAACAGCAATATCCATAATTTCTGAAGAAGCACCACGGAAAGTAGCTAATAATCGCCCATCCGTTGAACTCCATACTTTTACCAATAAGTCATCAGCTCCAGTAATAATGTATTTTCCAGTTCGATCATATAATACACAATAGACTGCCGATAGATGACCTAGAGTATGCCTGTACAGTTGAAGATTCTTATAGAAAGATGTAGGTACTGCTTCACGTCTGCTTAATGGCCCTGAATTTTCTCTACCCTGCAGTACTTTTACTAAACAAAATTGTATGTATTTAAATAATGGCATTTTTAATAAATAAATATTTGCATTATACAGATTTTCTTTAAATTAATTTAGATCTTAATTTACCTATACTGTGAGGTGGAAAATGACCAGGTGGATTTATGATAGGTTTTCCTCCGAATCTTCCAGAATAAGTAATAATACTCCGAAAGTATTTTAGCATATCTAAATAATAATTCATCAGAAAATTAGTGATAAAATTTAGTATTGATTAATGCAGATAATAAAATATTAAAAATTCTTAAACACCTTCTTTTGTGCGCAATAAAGACTGTTTTCCTGCTCCCAAGAGGGAAATAGCCCCAGAAACACATGGTGGCACTTCTTTCTCCAAAACTGGTCCAATTCGTGAACATATTTGAAGTAAATGTTGTGATCCAATATGCGCATACTTTTTTTCCTAAATAATTTAAATTAATTCATTACTTTAATTGCCAACAACTATAATCCATTACTTTTACTAATTAATATTCTATTGAAAGAAAAATTCACACGCTGTCTTGCAAATAAGTGTAATAAAAAATGTCATATTAATTAAAAAAAAAAAGATATTTGTAGAGTTTGAGATAAATTAACTTTATTTAAAACGATTCCCAATAAAATTTTAAAAACTAATAGAGACCTTATTGATGAGAAAACAACTGCAGGCACACTTTTCGTCTATAAATATATGTTAAAACTTAAAATGCAAAAGTTTATACTCGGAGTCGTTCATATTTGTACGCGCACATTCGCAATCATCGATCACGTCACAAAACAGCCACAGAGAAGACACATGCGGTAAATTCGCTCGCAAGCTGATTGGACGGCTTCTTTCGAAAGAGGGAGGATCGAGTGAGCTAAGTATTCTCTTTCATACCAGCTGGTGGGAGATTTGCGAACCCTTTTACACTTCCTTTTACAATTCATTGTCTAACTTTCATCAACGTATTTTACTAAAAATTCTATTAATGAAAGTAAATATTAAACATTTTAAAAGAATAGAGTAACAGATTCGTAAAATTTATATAACAATAATCTATTAAATTTTTTAAAGTTAAGTTGATAATTTACTTTTTGTTGTAATTATTAAAACAGAATATATAATAATTATAAATTGTCAATGTAAAAATATGCAAAATAATACTATAAAATGATTTAGATATTTTCATTTTTTATCAAATATGTAAAAAAAATCTTTAATCGTTTGATGCATTATTGAATAAAAAATTAAAATAATAATTAATAATTTAATAAATCATTTGAAAATATTAAAATGAACAATGATATAAATATTGTATTGACAAAAACTTTGCATGATATTATTAAAAATGAATTTGAAAAAGCGTGGTAATAAATAATTACGATGTTGAAATATGGTTTCAAGCGTGTAATGGACTTGGCCTCCCCACTCTATAAGTTCTCCCACTCGATTCCACTGGATAAAGCGGACTACGGAGAGGGGGAGAGAAGTACATCGAGAGTAGGGATAGACATCTTTAGGGGAAAGAGGAAGAAATAATAAGAACTTGTATAAGAGAAAGAGAGACAGAATTAGGTTTCATTTGCCCGAGTGAGTTCTCTATGGTGGAGGGGGAAATGGAACGAAGCTCCCTCACCCAAGCCAAAGCGAGGGGTATAAAAAAAGTCTACCCTTTTTGGCGATCCAACTGCTACCGAGCAATTGGATCTCCCAGTGTGAAATTTTCCCAGGACAATTTTCCAAACAATTGCTTACCAGCTCGTCGAAAGTTTGACCATGCTCGTTTCCCAGCCAATCCAATCTCTGCGGCAGAATCTACAAATACAATAAAACACATAATTAATATATTTTCCCGAATTTCATTTTTTTGTAAAAATCAAGGCAGATCATTAAATAAATGAGAGAATCGCAAAATTGACGTTTTTTCGTAAATGACGAAAATTTATGTCTTTAACAGGTTTAAACCGTTAGTTTACGACGAGTGGTACTCTCGGCTTTGTTTTGACACAAGCGCAGAACACGAAACCACGTGCAAACCATGTGGAAAACGTCAACTCAGCGGCTCTCTCATTCCCGCGAATTTCGTCGCCTTACCTTAGCTTGCTCCAATTCCGCCTTTAACACCTGGTAACAAAAGGAGAAAAATCACTGATGAATATCGAGGTCCGAAAGTCATATTTACGCTCAAAAATAGTTAAAACTAACGAGTGATTAAGAGAGTAGAAAAAAAACTTACGTCTGCAACAGCACGACATGGCCCGTTCGATAGGAATTTAACGATGAGGAAGTAGAGCTCTGAAAGCAGTACACACGAGAGTGAGCGAGACGGAGTTATCGGTTGAGCGAGGAGTGGAAGCGAGACGGAACGATTTTAGACCACAGAGACAAGGTAAGTCGCGAGGTTTTTTCGTTACCTCGTTCCGTAGGCTACGTAATATCGAAGGTACTCACCTCCAGCAAGGCTCGACTCGAGCCTCGATACGTCGGCTTCCATTTCACTCCTAAATGGAGGTCAGCCCGTTTAGGTTACAGCGATGGACGAGTACGTAGGTTCTTGTATCACGGCTCGGCTGCATCCTCCGAGCGCAGCGGCTCCATTTTACTCGCACTCGCGAGAGCTTTCTATCTCTCTCTTGCGACGCGACGCGGTGACCGTCACTAACCGTCACTCATCTCCAATACACAGTCGTACACACTCGAATGATATTTTCACTCGATTCTTCTTTATTTTCTTCGTTCTTCTATACGCTGTCAACAAACAACAATAATTGCACATACCCATCCATTTTACATTTTTAATCCTACGTTTACTTCAACTTTTATTATTTCCCGCGATTTATACATTTATTATTATTATTCGGAAGGAAATTAATTTATTTTGAATATTCAATGATTCGATGACCGTATTCCCGTTTGGCTAACCTTTACTATATGTTGTATACGCGCGACACGACGACCTTCTGTACCACCAACTACTCATTACATCGTACGCGTATCCACACACACGGGATTAAATTATTCAAGCATATGTTTCGCTATTAATTCAATTTTAAATATTTAATATTTTTATTTTTATACAATTACTATTTCTGCACATTTTATATACCATGTGATAAATCGATGTATCGAATAACGTATATACCGTTATCGTACAAGGGGGCCATACTTACACCACCACTACAGGTGTGAATATCGAATTAATTATTAATAATTCAGGATATTTAATTAAAACGCCAAAATTCTAGTTGTTTAACTGATATTGTGCAATCAAATTTACGATTAAGTTCATTCATAATTTGGTCGAACAAACGCGCGTTCGAAAATTGCGTTAATTACGATGTTAAACAATTAACTTGCTAATTAAACCATTAAATTTACCCAAATTAATTAATTGCATATTACGATTGATTTGTAGTAATACGGCACACACGTTGACCAATACCATTTTTATTGCGAGCATATCGTTTAAATTGACGAACCTAATTAAAAAGTGCTCGGTAAAAAATAATAATTGTATATATACACAAGTCTATATATACATAACACTAATGATATTACTACTCTCAATGTAATTTGTTCACCTTTTTTTTATATCCCGTTTATGACCGTCACTCGCACATCACACACACACATCACACATACGCACACACATATATATATATACCTTACGATCCTCTAGACCAAAAATGAGTTTATAACCTCTTCACGCATTCGTACCCAACCCGTGAAACGTACATATATCTATATATTACCTCCGCGAGCGCCGATCGAGTCGCTCATTCACGCGATACCTTCGACCCAGAGATCAACGACTCTCCGTGTGATCCGGTGGTGTCTCGAGATCGGTCGGACGAACCCACGAAAAACTATACACGTCACCTTTAAAAATCTTTCGCGCATCTATAAACCGAAACCACAGTTTTGTTTATACTTTACATTATAGGTTATAATACCTTACATCATATTAGATTATGCGTTCGTATATAGGTATACACCGAGATAAGCGACAAAAAAATTATTTTTTTTTTCTTTTCCTATGTAGTGATGTAGTTACTCACTCGAGTTTGTACAGAGGCGACAACATGTATATACACGACGTTCGGTTGGGAACGCGCGCGCATCTTTCTCTATATAGTGACGATATCGGTTACCGTCACGAGACGCCTTAACCATGGTTGCTTGGCGTTCTCGAACGAAGAAAATGTTGCTTAACCCGTTTTGCTTCTATATTATCGTTTTTTTTTTCTCTCTTTTTTTTTAACAACAATTGAGCAATATTGCCGAAACAAACGGGATAAAGTAAACGCAACATCTTTTTTCGCGGATTAATCGTTTGCATTATTATTATTATATACTATTTAATCGATAATCGCAATTAAGGATTAAATTTAAAAAAAAAAATAACAATTTCTTAAATATCGATACTATTGAATCTATATTATTAATTTTTAAAACTCTCGATGATTCGTGAATAATGTATATACAGAATAATAAATTTTTAACGTTTATATGGGATTATGTTAGTCGGATGTAAACGAGGACAGTTGCGCGTGCGCAAATGAATCACTCGTGATGGATAGCCAAACGATTTATCAATAGATGTTATTCTTATGTATACATATGATTAGAACATCTTATTTTTCTGTAAATTTCTTAGGGTTAATAATTCTTATGTAGATATTGTGCTCGTCGATGAGAAAATTCTTTCTTCCTAATTTTTCCGTATGCTGATGTGAATCTTACGCGACTTTCGTCGTGCGCGTATACAGCTTGTTGGTATATAGAGGGTGAAAGCGATGAGAAAGAAAACATTGGGTTATAATAGTATAAGATTGCGCATACACGAGTTACTATGCTCTATATGTATATTACAATTTTAGATAACGACAATTTACTTTTTTCCAATAAATATTAGCAACATTTTATTTTTTTTTTCAAGATATCGATACAAAGTATCTATTTATTAAATTAAATACTCCGTGTTTACATTATGCAGGTAAATGCTAAACAACAGTTTGATAAGCAAATGCGCCTGTTGTAAAGTGCAATAATTAGTATTCGTGGAATTCGCATGTGTATGATTAAAAAATTTAAATTTATTAGTCAATTTTTATTCTTCTATTCTATTTGAGGATGTTAGATAATACGTTCGAATTTAACGATTTTTCAAATTGTGTACAACAATTTTTACGAACGAACGCTTTTTTTTTTTTAAGAATTAAATGCTTGCAAATAAAAGTGTGTATATTCTTATATGTTTTTGAATGCACGGGTGCACGTGTAAATTAATATATCTATGTTATCTATTTTTAACAACCTTAATGTACTTAACCGAACTAATACAAATTCAAAGAGGAAACTTATGTGCGTCTATTGAGGCTATTATTTAAATTTATTTAAATTACGTGCAACATTTCCGAAAGAAATTCCTTTAACCCTTGCGAACAGTAGATGTTAAAATTTTTCTGTGCTATTTATTTTCCACGGAAGATTTAGCGTATTATTTTCAATTATTATTTTAGTAAATGTAATAATTGCAATAATTTAATTTTTCAATAAATCCAAGAAATACTTGGGTGATCAATTTAATTAGGTTCGATTTACATGTATATATATATATAGACCAGTATATAATGAATGTATAAATTATAGGTTTTCATCATTGTCTTTTTCGATCAAACTATTTTTCTATATATATAATTGATTCTGTATTCGTTTTAATAAATATTCAAGATTTTTTAAATTTATATGAAATAATTATTATTATTTCGTGAATATATAAAATATTTAACACACTAGAAAGAAAGAAAACAACACAATTAAGTGCATTTAAAAGCTTAAGGACGCACGGTATTATAATCTTTTACTAATAATTTTAATAAAAAATAATTTGTTGGTTTGACTAATTGTCGTCGAGTATGCGGGGAAGGCCGAATTTTCGCGCATAAAACAATAAAGTGTATAGCTAAACAAATAGATAAAAAACTAATTAAAAACGATAAAATAAATTATTTCCATTTAAATTTTTCCTATACGTAAAAATGTAGACATCAAAATATATTGTTAAATTTATATAATGTATTAATGCGGAAAAATATATTACTTAAAGTATAAATATCGAACTTGAAAAAAAGAAAAATAATGTGCAAAACAACAAAATTAATATAAAAAAAATAAGTAAATAAAGTAAAACACCTTATTTAGAAGAAAATAAAAATTGTCGGGACAATTGTCTTTGATTGCATTAATAAAAATAAACAGCTTGGGTTTTAGATAAAAGTATATAGAGGGATAGGGAAGCCGAAAATTGCACACCTTGTTAAATAGCCCTCTTAAAACACCCCATTTGAGTCATAAGCAGAGTATAATTTTAAGGAGAACGTCTCGCTCGCTTTGCTTTTCTCTTTTTCAGCGGCAGCATTGTAAAATGGTTGGTCGGATTCCCGCGGAAAGGAGAGCCGAGAAAATCAGGTGAACCTACAATCTTGCCACGTCCAAATTTTGGGATTGCAATAAAACTGATGGATAAAAAAATGAAAAATGAAAAAAATGACGGAAAAAGAGTATTTACTAGTAATAATCGAGTAAACACCTGTTGGTGTAGATCGAGTATTATCCTCGTTAATTGCATATACGTTATCAACAAGGTTATCGGATCGGACTATTGTAACAGTCGCCTTAGCCGGGCGGTCAGATGTTCGGACGTGTGGCTGAGTGCCATTCGCGGCTACGAGGTGCGCGCGCGCTCGCACACTCCTCGCGAACGAAACTCCGGGTGAGATATACATGTGCATATACATATATATATATACATCTAAGAATACAGGGGAGGTTATTAAATACCACTAATGACAAGGTGGTTTACAGTCGAACAACCACGGACGCGGACGCTACGAGTAATACACGTGACTCCCAACGTGACAGCAGAGGTATACAATACATTGTCTTGGGTCCATTTATTTATTAATTATGATTTAAATACACCTCTGTTGACACTCTGACATATACCGTGTTTTCAATGTGTCACATGGGCGTAATATTGCTACGACTTATATCAGTTTCTATTAGACTGATAAGATAACCCAAATCAATGGATACTTGTTAAATTGTTAATTTACTGTTATAAATTACATTTTATTCAACTATTTAGTTGAGTACACCTAAGGTTTTACTATCGAGCAGTCATATGCTTCCAAGGATAGACAAGTACCATTGTAGAAAATATGTCTTGGATAACAAATTGTACTCTAACGTGGCTTCAGTCCATAGCTATTAAAATATTGAAAACCGGACATGTGCCCAAACATTTAGCTATTATTATGGATGGTAATAGAAGGTATGCCAAGAGTGCTGGAGTTGCAAAGCAGGAAGGACACAAGAAAGGGTACAATTGCATCATAATATTTTGTTTAAATTCATTTTTTCATACTTACATACAAGATTTCATCCACTTTTTTAATTCATACACATCTTAATCGTTATTTAGTTTATTTACTTTTAAATCAAAATATAATAATTATATTAATTTTGTCTTTTATAGATTTGACAAACTCACTGAAACGCTTCAGTGGTGTTTAGAATTTGGCATTCCAGAAGTAACAGTTTACTGTTTTAGTATAGAAAATTTAAAAAGGAGTAAAGATGAAGTTGACAATCTCATGGATATTGCTAAGGAAAAATTCCAAAGAGTATTAGATGAAAAGTAATGGTTTCAATTTTTTAATTTTGCCTTGTGTTATTTTAATTAAGTGTTGAATATATTGTTTAATAATGAAATTATTAATTTCCAGAGATAAATTAAAAGAGCACGGTGTATGTATTAGAGTTATAGGTAATTTAACTTTTGCACCTCACGATCTTCGCAAGCTTATGTTAGAATCTATGCGTGCCACTAAAGATAATAACAAAGTATTTTTAAATTTAGCATTCTGTTATACGTGTAAGTATGAGTTACTATTTATTCTATATAAAATTTTTATCATCAGATCATTTTAATTTTTATTTTAAATCAAACTAACTTTTACTTTTCATGCAAACTTTTCCATTTTATTTTTATAATATGTTTACAGCTAGGGATGAAATTACTGTCGCAGTAAAAGATGTAGTCAGGAGTGTAAAAAAAGGTGACATAGCAGTAGATGATATAGATGAGAATCTTATTTCCAAGTGCCTTTATACGCACAACTCTGAAGATCCAGACTTACTTATACGTACATCTGGAGAGGTTCGCTTTAGTGACTTCCTAATGTGGCAGGTATGCAAAAAATAAAACTAAATCTATTAGATGTTAATTATTTGGAAGACTCTATTAACTATTTAAAGAATTTTTTCTATTTCAGACAAGTTACACATGTGTTTATTTTACAAAAGTTTTTTGGCCCAAATTTAGTGCCTGGGACTTGATTTTTGCAGTGTTTTATTTTCAAAGGTGTTATAGTGATACAATAAGAATGAAAACTGACTGTCAAGATAAAGTTTCTACATTAGATTATAGAACTCGAAGTTTTGTTAATAAAATACATCAAGAAAGGGAAGTAATGTTAGAAGGGATTACAACTGCTGCGATAACGAACTGAAGATAAATATTATTTTTAAATAAATTGTTGGTGTCATGTTACTGTGTGCATTATATAAAAATATAATTTAAGTAAGAATGAAACCAGTAAAACTTTCCGTTTGAAAGCATGTAAAGAAGGAATGTAAAAATAATTTATAAGACTTTTAAAAGGTGAAAGAAATATCCATTTTAGTAAATTATTAAAATCGGTATATTTTTACAACAATATACATAGTTCGTGATAAAAACTATATATATATGTATATATATATATATATATTTTTTTTGTAATAAATTTTGTTGATTTCATTTTGTATAAATATCATGTATTAATTATCTTAAAAGGTTAATTTTTGTTTATAAAGTATAATTTTGAAAAAAGTGTTTTATGATTTATGTACAGATATATATGATTAAAAAAGAACTTCCACATTTGTAATATTTATGTACAATAAATTTTTTTTTTTTCATAAGTTTTTCTTCATAACTTAAAAATTATGATTCTTAATAATATTTGCAAAAATATGTTGAATAAAGTACTAAGAATCAGACAAGATTTTTCGTTATTTTTTTTACTAAATATTCAAATTTTAAATTATACTAATAATTTTAATATATTATTTAATTCAATTTAATTTAATATTTAAATATATTATATTGCAATTAGTAAAATTTTATATAAATTAATATAAAAATGAATAAACAAATAATAGAAATTATAAATGTATATACTCTTAATTTGAAACAACGAAATACATCTGATGTTCAATTGGCTTTTTAAATGTGTATAAATCAATGATTTTAGATATTAAACAAATGTTTCAATATGTAAGTTGATTGGTATAAATATGTACATGTACTATCTTTCAAAAATAGAAAGTTATATTGTAAATAGATATTTTTACTGGAAAAGCAAAATAAAAATATTATACTATAAATATAAAAACAAAATAATTCGTTGCTTTCGCAGGTATACAGTAAAGGCTGGAAGCATTAGCTATGTAAACAAAATTAACACATTAATTATAAATAAATATAAATAATAGTTACACATACATGATTCATTAATGGTTTACATTTGAAGATTGGAAAGTGTAAAAACAGGAATAAGTTTTTTAATTGGATTTACAAATACAAATTCATAATCCAACTTTATACAAAAACGTATAAATTAAAATAATAAATTTTATAATTTACAAATATTTTTAAAAGAAATAATTAAAATAATCATTTGTAAAATAAAAATTAATTGATCCATTCATCAGTAATTGATAGTAACATTACTTCATACAATTAATTTTTCATTGAAGGATTATAAAAATGATTTGTTTTAGATGAAATTTCTGGTAATGCAGAGAAGCATTAACAGCTAAAATATTTTTGTGACTAAATTCGAAATGTAAACCCCTGTATAAAAACGTGAATTTTTGTGAAAATTCATCTAAAAATATGATTTTTTTATAGATTACTACTTAATCATGCCATGATTTTAGATATTTACAATCGCAATTGTTCGAAAATACGTGCATTTTTTAATAAAGCAAATATCAGCTATCAATAGTATGTTAAGAAATATTAATAATTCAAAATAAAATGTCACAATTATTCACATTTTTATCACAAAGATACCTTCACCAGACTAGTTTACATTACAGACGAAAACGTTCCCATAATGTCGTTTATAGTGATTGTTAGAAACAAATTATTTCATTTGAATGATCGTAACAGGTCTATCACTCATTTGGATCTATAATCACGTAATAAATCACATTACAATATTACATAAGTTTGTAAAGTTACGATACAACAGTTTTATGCAAGATACGTTTAACAAAAAATAGCTACTTAGATATGTAAAAAACAAATAATAATCTTTAAACCAAATTAATAAATATATGATCACTTATAATCAAAACTTGATTCAATACATAATAATAAATATTCAAAAATTACATTTAAAAATTTACTAAAAATTATTTTAAATTTACTTATGTATAAATATTATACATTATAAAAAATTATTATTTCGTAAATATTGAATTAAAAAAGTATTAAGTCGTTAAATTTTATAAACCGTATGCCACAAACTTACTTTAAAGACACTGATACTATATATCAGATTTTGTAACGTAATTTAATTACGTGATTGCTTTAATAGAGTACAATAGTTTCTCACTGAAATTATCAGAAAAACGGACACAATCAGTCCATTTTTCATGATTCAACTATTTAGAATTGTACGTCGAATAAACCTTCCTAGGTGTAGGTTGTCTTTGCCTAGCTAAGAAAGATTGACCCTGGCCTGAGCTTAATGTTGCCAACCTTTGGTCGACGGCCTCACGATGTCTCGTTAAACCGTACTCATAAAATGCCGAAATCATGAGCTTTTCTTCCATGTCCCTTATCATTTTCGACTCCTTATAAGATCTTTCCATGTCTTCAAGCGTTTTACGTTTGTCGACACTGCCACTATCACGATTACGCAACATTGCCATGTCTGAAGGTGATTGAGCTGCACTTTGTTGCAGTTTTGGACCAAAAATATTTATAACACTTTTGGCTTTTTCTACATACTTTTTGTATCGCTCTTCGAGAGAAGCAAGTTCGCATTCCTTACGTGAAAGACTTTCTTGAAGGCTAACAACTTTTTGTTTTTGACTTTGAAGACTACTTTCACGTTCCTCATTCAGTACATTCATTCGTTCATATTCAGTCTGTAGTCGACGCAACTCATCCTGCAAGTGTTGGAGTTTATGCTGTTCACTTTTTGATTCAGAGGCTTGATTTCCTGTTAATTCTTCTAATTTGTTTTCTGAAAGAAATTAATTTATTTTACTTTAATTTTACATTTAAAAACTTTATAAAATATCAATTTTAATAGCAATTGATTTTCATAATAATTCATCATATATAAAATAAACACATTTTTTACCTAATTCAAGTATTCTCTGATTAGCTTTTCGATTTTGTCCTCGAAGATTATTTAATCTTTCTTCTGAATCTTCAAGCAAGGCTTGCATTGGTAACTTATCATCACTGCCTTTTTGTTGATTTAATTTTAACATTTTGTTCTCATGCTGCAAAAGTACAAGTTTCTCTTTGATTGCTGGTGGAATAATTTCTGTATTAACTACTGCCTCGTCAGCTGTCAAATTTGTTACATTTTCTACTGCATGCAATTGTGTACATTTCAGTTCTTCATTAGTTTCTTTTAAAGCATCACGTTCTATAATCAATCTATCTCTTTCACGTTGCACGGCGCCTAATTGAGCTTCAAGTTTCTTTGCATCATATTCAAGTTTATCACATTTGTTACTTTGTTCATCTAACTTGTGATGGGCTTCAGCAAGCTGCTTTTTACAAAGTTCTAAATGATTCCTTAATACACCAGCACGCTTTACTTCTTCTTCGTAATCAATTTTATTTTGAAGGTATTCAGTATTTTTATCTTCTAAAATTTTTACTTGCCTTCTTAAATCACTAAAATCTTCCATTTTCTTTTTATAAGATTCAATAGTTAATTCATATTTGGCAACTTTATCCGCTGTTTCTCTTAAGGCATCAACTTCGTCTTTAAGAATATTGGCTTCATCTGCTGCCTTTTGAAGATCAACTTGTTTTACTTGAAGTTCGGATAATTCATTTTGCAATAACTCTACCTTTAACCTGTAATCATCTCGAGATGCTTCCAATTTGAACATTTCATCTTTTAAAAATTCTACTTGCTTTCTCAAGCCAGAATATTTTAGACTGGTAGGTACTCCAGATTCATTTGGATTTTCAAATTCATCCAACCTTTCTTGCAATTTTTTATTTTCAATTTGTAAAATATTTCTTTCTTCTTGTAAAAGACACAATTGTTGATCAAGTTCATGGCATCTTTGAGCCATTTGATCTCTTGAATCTGTAGCTGCTTGTAGTTCATTTATTAATCTCTGCTGAGTACCATCGGCTACATCAAATGATTCAAGATTTAAACTTGCTCCTAAGCTAAGTCGAGAACCATGAACACTATTTTCTAATTCTTGAATACTTTGCATGATTACCTAAAAATATAAATAGTTTTACAAAATATTAAAAAAATGATGCAAAATAAACATATCTTTGATAAACATTGTATAAAAACTATCACCTGTTGAACTGATTCTTCTAATCCCATAATTCGCGTGATATAATACTGCTTCTCATTGCAATTGACCGCACAACCCAAAACAAGCTGTAGAAGCCTTTTCAATTCATGACTATCGCAGTGTTCTCCAATCTTTTGAGCATCAGGCTTTACATATCCAGACAATGGTTGATTCAAACTCTCTACATAATATTCAATAACAGCTTCGATAATTTTCTTAAGATTACTAACTTTGAGTCTCCAATTGGAACCAACATCAGATTTAATTTTAGAGTTCCATGTACTTGTAAACCACTCTGGAGCAATTTGCATAAGAGCTTCAGCTATAGCTACTCCATTGCTTATATCCTCAGCGGTAGCATGTAAAGCTCGCAGTTCAAAAGTGCCAAGCCACTTTATTAAACTGCTAAGCTGTTGGTCACTCATTTTCGTAATTTTTTTATTCTTCAAGATTTAATTATATTTAATTTACATGCAAATCACGACCTCGTCACTTTCTAAAGAAAGTTTATTATGTTTCTTAGTTTCTTTTTTTTCGAATTAATATATTGCACTTGTATGAACCCCGTAAACAGACTCGTATAAAGGCACCATTTTATGGATGATATATACACTTTCTATTACATTACAAAGATAAATACCGAATTTCTAATGATTGATCGATATTTCGTCGACTTGACGATGCCATTTTTAGAGTAGTTATACTTAAAGAAGCAAAGCGTGCTCACGAGTCAACTCGTTACAGACGACGTCGCTTCTACCTTCTAACATGACGTCATGCGAGCGTATATATCTTGGCATATGGAATATTCAGAAGTGAGAAACTCCTCCACTTAAAAAAATGCATTTTATTTAGGTTAAATTAACTTTATCTCTTTATATATTAATCAACGAACGTTAAAATCGCATTGTTATTTTTTTTAATTTATATAATTTTCGATAGATTTTTATAAGTTTATACAATTAATTTATTTTATCTAATCTTTTTCAGTTTACTATACTTTCATTGATAAATCTATGTGCAAGAGATAAATGTTTTGGAGAACGGTGACGTCACAATGCAATTTATATGTATCGTATGTGTTTATGCTTGTAAATTGTGACGTCTGCTATAATATTTTCTTTATCATAAATAAACAATTTTTTACAAAAATGTCACGTAACGAATATTAAATTATCAATTTTTGTTACAATTCAATTGTAAATTGTAATAAAAAAAACTGTTTACAAAATTAATATCGACGGTAGGTAAGAAGAAAACACTTGTCATTATATGCGATTGTCACGACACGACGTAAACATAGCCTCTACTCCAGTTTTTTTTTCGTTTGTTACATATTTTCTTGTGACATGAAAACGGTGAACCGTGAAGGTGGAATGTACGGGACACTTGCAATACTGTTTTGACAAAACATGACGATAACAAATTTTAATTTAACGTTTTAAAAATTCCTGACTGGTGTTCAGTTTTAAATATCTACTTTTAATAAGTATAAAGTGCGAAATGCTATTTTTCGTAAGGTAAAATGTTCTTGGTATATTATAACCTCTAATAGCGAATTTCCGGCATTTTCGCAAAATCTTTTTTAGTAATTAATTTGTAAATAAAGTTAGTGTTCATAATTTCATTTATAATTTATAAAGATAATACTTACCTTAAACATTTTTCATTTTGCTCATTCATAAATTGATGATGATGTTACTTTATTTGTATTTAGATCAATAATATTTATTTGATATTAATGCTTTGAAATTCATTATGATAAAGAAATTTATTTACTGTTCTCTTGAAAAAACTTGAAAATCATACAGAAATGGCAGCTTTTATGACACCTACTACTGAAAATTGCAAGAGTTTATTTGAACGTAATTCTATTGAGAATGAAGAAGTTGTACATTATGATTCTATAAATGAGACAGACAAAAAAGAAAGTTGCAATGAACGATCTTCCTTTTATAAGAAACCAATAAAAAAGAATAATCTTAAACTTGAAGCCGATTTTAATGACACACCACAAGAAATTAGAAGACAACGAATATTATACTATCAAAAACAGTAAGTTTTAGTGCTTAATTTTTGCTGTTTTTTTGTTATTATATTTAATAATTTTAAGTTTTTTGACAAAATTATTAATAAAATGTGTTTATATATTTCAGAAATAGAAATGCTTCCTTTAATGCTGGTCGAGGGTTATTGGAAGATGTTTTTAATTGTGAAAACGGGGAGAAAATGGAAGAGGAAGTGGAAAAGGATGATGAATTAGAAGGAATGGAAATTGATCATGTTAAAAAGAAACGCTACGTAGTAATAAAAAAAAATTATGCGCGTATGTTAATGTTATCTGAGTGGATGTTGGAAATACCACAAGATTTTGCTGACAAATGGATTATGGTTCCTTGTCCAGAAGGAAAGCGAGTATTATTAGTTGCCCACAAGGTATGTTATACCCAAATTTGATTATTAATTTATGTTATTAAAAATTAATGTTATTAATAATTACATTTTTTAGGGTTGTACAAAACTGTACACTAGAAGAGGGATTCAAATATGTACATTTAAGACAGTACTTCCTGGTGGAAGTCCTAAAACATGTAAAAATAGTTGTACAATATTAGATTGTATTTGGTTAAAAGATAAAGAAACATGCTACGTTTTAGATGTTCTTGCATGGTCTAATCAAGAAATGTTAAATTGTGATGTATGTTATTTTTTATCTTCTAATAATTATACAGTACTTACCAAATTTTACCTTTAATATTAATTGATAATAAACTTTGTAGGTCGAATTTAGGTTTTATTGGTTGAAATCACAATTGACAGATCTACCTGAATTGAAAGAACAGATAAATGGAGTTAATGAATATCCAATATTATCACTGCCTAATGTACCATGCGACCAAGATTTTTATGAACACCTACAAAATATTTCTACATTTCTTCCATTAGACGGATTATTATTTTACCACAAAGAAGGACATTACACAGATGGAAAAACTCCTCTAGTTACATGGTTGAAAACTTACATGTTACCTGAAATATTAGGTATGAATGTTCCTGAACCTTATGATAAAAAGCCAAATAGTTATATTGATTTTGAACATCATGTACTAAAAGTTATTCAAATTAAAAAAAAAATAGAGAATATGCAAAAAAGCAAAGAAGAGTAAGTATAATATTTAATATTGATTTCAATTTGAAGTATTACAATTATTAGTTTTTTAATAATATATTATTGTCCTTTCTTTAGATTTAAAAATACAGCAGAAAAAGAAGAGATGGAATAACTATTAATATCATATTTATCTTTCTTTTTATAAAAATAGAAAGTAATAGATTATTTTACTTATTGACAAGTTATTATAAAAATTAATATGTAAATTATTTTATTTTATATTTAAAACGTCACTATGCAATTAAATTAACTTCTAAGATAATAAAATACATTTATAAACATTCATTTGCACTTTATACAAAATTTGAAATTTATGAAACGAACTTACCTTACTTTTTTTGCTAATAGACAAAGCAATTGCATTACTTTACTTTATCAACTTTTTTATCTTTCAAATTATAAATAGTATAGCATACATTTTAGATAATTTTACATATTTCTAAAGTCTCGGATTAAGAAAAATAGTAACACACATACTTATCGTATAGAGTTTGTACAAACTAATATTTATTCAAATTTGCATTACATTATTGTTAAAAAATAAGCAGTATAAAAATTATATTTAAGGACGCATATTAGAATTCAACGTAGACGCAAATTCTCGGCATAAAAATTGCTCATGTGTACAATTCATTACTTCACCTATATATATATTTCTTTTATTTACTTTTTCCCCTAAGTATTATATTCTTAAGTAAAACGCGAATATCATCGCGATTGCATTTGACAAAAAAAAGAAGAAACACAATATTTCATCTATTTCATTTTTTCTACAATACGCGTTGACTACGAAGAAAAGTATCACCACTGCAGTATTAAAAAATAAAAAAAAAGATCAGAAAAATAATTAAGTACATAATTTTTTTTATTCGTTAACACGTATTACAATGTAAAATACAAAAATACTGAATTAAAACACAATAATGTAGTCAAAACTTTTACAACGCAATGGATTTTAATTGATTTTACCTTTATTGTTTTTTTCGTTTACCTTTTTTTTAGTAACTATAATATTTATATATGTTTATATTCCTATGAAGGGAGGGATGGAGGAAACCGCTGTTTATTTAAGTGTAAAAAGCTTCGAGTATTCCTCATACGTACAGATTAAAAGAACTATTTTCCTTGCCATTCCTTTAGCGTTTTGTTTATTAATACGAGACACTTATACACAATATTATCGAGAATCGCCAACAGAAACTTCGTAAAAAAATATATACGCTTTATACAATTTATTTTCAACAATATATTCTTTGTTGATTTTTATTTTATGTTTTGCTTCATACTTACAGGACGTATTAAATTTATCCCTTCATAATGAATGTCAATAAATATTAATTAATAATTTAAAATCATTCGGTTATATATAAAATTATACAATTCGATTTTTTTTTTCGAAGATTCCGTAGACGATTTCCGTATGCTCTAAAAATCCAAATTTCACATAATTTTTTCGCATTCGTTTTCCACGTATTCGCAATTTAAAAGAAAAAAAATAAAAGATTCAAAAAGTTCTTCGTGAACTAGGAGAGTACGTTGATTTATATGACGAAAAAGTAATTAAAATTCTTCGTTTCATTCGTATTTTAAAAAATTTTCATGCTACACTTTCAGTCGTTAGTTTTTAAAAAAAAATTACCACATAATTTTCTGCATCATATTTTCTATCGTCATCTTTAACATTCACTCGTACACTCACACTATTGTCAACATAATACACTTAAAATTACAAGAATTTACAAGAGGTATGAGCAGATCAAAATCTTACCCATTAATATAGGCAAGAATTATTTTATATATAGATACAGTACCTTTTTTTTTCTTTTTATTAAGGTGTAAGCCTATAGGATTGTAAATAAATTTTTAATCTCGCTTATAACTCATGTGAAATATATCCCTTTTTAATGCACGTATGTAGATGACTTTCGCGTAATTTAAAAAATGTAGAATAAACTCTTACGGATTTATTTACAAGAGCATGTATAAATTTAACCGATTATTATTTAAATTACAACCTTTTTTCCAATGCTTATTTCTTACATCTATTATTATTTTCTTGCTGCTCAATAATTCGTGAATATCAAAAAATTTTTAAACGAAGTCACTTTAAAAAAATGTTCTTTTTCATTAACTTTATTAAATGTTATACTTAGACTTTAATTCTCTTTTTCTAAAAATATGTGAAGGTTTTCACATTTCATTATTAACATACATGACCCGAATAAATCACTTATACTAACTTAAACCTATTAAAATATTCGTTAATAACAGTAAGACGTTACTTCTGTTATAATACACCTCAACTTCAGAAATTTTTCACGAGTTCACCCGAATTTTCGAGGAGCAGTTAATTCTGTATAATTGTAATGAGTAAAAATACCTTTCGGACAATGTGTATATGTAGAAATAAAGTAAAATTAAATATAAAAAATAGAAATTATAAAACATATTCACGTGTACACATACATATATATATATGTGTATGTATGTATGTATGTGTACGCATACGTATGCATATTCTTCGAGTAAAATAATGTGGCTCAAATAAACGTATCACAGGCTATTTACAACGCACCGATGATTATCAGCAACAACTATATACCATAAATACTGCGTAAATTCACAAAAATTACACGTGTATATAACATATACATCTATTATGCAAGTGGACAAAAAAAAAGAATATCGATCATTTTAACATAAAATTCACCAACTTTCGCTCAGATTCATTTCAGAGAATTGAAAAGAAAATGCATAAAAAAATAGCAAAAAAATATTAAATATTCCTCACTACTGACTATATCAAAATTATTAAAAAATATATATCTATATGTATACATTTATATATAAGTTTATTCTACATTTAACCTAAACGTTAAAAGAAAAAAAGTAAAATCGGTAAGTCAGTTTCAAGTATGCAAGGAGAAAAATCACGTTAATATTGTAACACAAAAGCGGCTTCACCTGAATAAAAAAGAAAAAAAATAGACGCTTATACATTAGCGACAACGTGTGCCTATTCGTAGCTGCAGCTTGTCTCGTATGAAATAAAAAAATAACGAGCGAATTCCGAGTTTACTTTCAAGACGAAAAAAAATAGAGGATTATGAGAGACGCAGGGTATTATATTAAATACACGATTATTACAATCGTCTGAGATCATAAAATGGCCTGAGAGATGTCTATGAACGCACCGGTTAATCGCAGAGATGATCCACTTTATATCTGTATACGTGTGTATGTCTCGTGTCGTGTGTGGCTTTTTGTGTCTATGTATGTGCACCCTGTCCACATTTTTATGTGTATATGTATAAGTGTGCGTGTGGTTTAGGATTCGCTCCTGAGAGTTTACGGGGTTTGTGGCATCGACGACGATGCGAGTATAAGAATATACATAGAAAGTGACACAATCTTCCTCGTATTTTAAGCGTCATTGATTAAAGACTGGTTTTATTACTATTACTATTATTGTTATTGTTATCATTATTATTATTATTATTATTATTATTATTTTATTTATAAGGATGAACGTTGCCTTTTTTTACTTTAGTAATTTTTCTAAGTTTAATCAAATGTAGTTTATGATAAAAATTTATTTTGTCTTTGTAATAATAATGAATAACCTACCCTACACTTATTCACCAATGTAAAATTGTTTTTTTTTAATATTTTATAATCGGCAAAATATTTGATACAGTTGTTAATTAATGTACAATATTTAATTAATATCATCCTAGCACTACTGAATCCCCCTTGAAGTACATAACTGTATAAAAAAAGATCAATAAACCGATTCCATTCGGCAACCCGATATTGCATGAAAATAAATACCGTATATCCCTAAAAAAAACGTTCCATTTGTATAAAGCAAATTGACAACGTTCATCCAGTCATCAAATCCAGTCCAAAAATGTATACAGCTGCAACGATCGCGTTATACTTATTATGTATATTTATATATATATATATATTTATATATTTATATTTATATACCCACTATCCAAGGCAACGAAAGAAAATGTCGTTCGCGGGAACCGGCGTCTCATCTTCCTTCTTAGTCGTTGTCGCGTTTTCTGGCTTTCCTATTTGTTTGTCTAAGTTTCTTTTTTTTCTCTTTATTTACGATTTACATTTACGCAATGTCTTCTCGCGAATACTCTCCTAATCCGGATAACCGTGATGATGATGCTGGTGATTATTTCAGTCACAATGATGGAATTCACTGATACAAAGTCGACATGACCAGGAACCTTCGGGTGGTGAAGTTAATGGTGGTGCCAAACAATACATGTGGTATCCACGATCGCAGTCATCGCAGAAAAGTAGCTGATCCTAGTTAGGTTTTTTTTATGGTTGGCGGAGATTAGTTGGATCGATTTTTACTTTTATATAGATCTATCGTTATTTTTTAACCTATCGTACAGCTATATAACTTTTTAATTTTCTTCTAAATTAATTTTATTAAAGGTTTGCTTGTTTTGAGTCTTTAAGTAACTTATAAATATTTTTTTAAGAATATAAAAGTTTTAAAGAATTTTTTAATAACAGGAAAGTAATAAAAATATATCGAAAATTTCAATTAATTTTCATAGAGATTATAAAACGAAATACGTAAGTTGACATAGCTTATATAAGTTACTAACAAAATACAATTATTATTTAACTATTTAAAACGTCATTGACATAATTTCTTTAATTTTCACAACTTATATTTTTATCATTATATTATTTAAATAAAAATTTTAACTATGTACAAACACATACGTAATAACTGTACGTTATTTCTTGTTTTAAGTGAAGAATCAATATATTACAATAAAAAAAGAGGCCTATAGTATTTAATAAAAATTAAAAACTACTATACATTTTAGGTGTAAAAAAAATCTTGCTGAATTTTTAAGACTTAAAAAATTGTAATAAATAAACCACCACCGTGAAAGATAAATAATAAAATGAAAATAAAAATAAAAATAAAAATAGTAATGATACAATGAAGAGGAAAATCGAAGTCGACGATGAATACTTACGTCGTTGTCAGAAGTCCCACAGATCGAGCAACATTTGCACTCGATACACTGCCATCTGTACTTGCGCACAGATACGATCATGTTCGCGGTAAATTGCAAACACGTTGGGTGTCCTATAACAAGAACGTAACGAAACATATCGTAAAGGAATCGAACTGGATCAAATAAGGACCAAGGACGAGAATGAAAAGGTGCCCAGGACATTTATCTTGTGCCGAAGAACAGTGAACTCCAAGCTATATACATTTATGTATCATCATAGTTATCTTATATGCATTAAACATTACATTTTTTTGTATATATATAGAGAGAGAGAGAAAAGTTAATCCGCATTTCATTTTTATGTAAAGAAAACAGTAACAAATATACATTTTTATGTATATACATATAAATCCGATCCCGTTTAAAGATTTGGAAAGACGATACTTCCGAATCTCTCAAATATGTAAAAAAAAAACGCGCTTACAATTGCTTTCACCTTTCCTCAGCACTAAACGTCCAGAAAAAAAAGACAACAAACGTATCGTTGATGTTTCTTTTTCAGCAAAAAGTCTTTTTATTTCTCTTTCTTAGTTTATTTTCTTTATCGTAGTGTCGTTTCTTTTATTACTCTTTTTTTTGTATTATTTTGATGTTGTAGTTTCTCTTTTTCTTTTAAAACATTGTTTATATGCGTTTTTTCTTTTTATTCGATCGGAGTAATAGGTGGTAAAAGTAATTAGCAGGGCGTACCTTGGAATAGTTCACGTTCTTTCTTGCGCAGCACAATATAAACGTCGCACATCACTCTCATCCTCGCGCAATTATTATTATTATATAAATTTTTTTAATCTTCGATTTATCACCCACTCTCGCACACACGTCTTTACACACACGCACACCCACACCTTAACATTACGTTTTTTCCTTCTTTCTTTTTGCTATAAACGTTAATCTAATAATAATAATAATAATGTCAACCCTCTTGTGATTTGGCCAATCTCGAGCGGTAAATCAACGGTACAGCCACCAGTATTCTCATTTTTGTTTTTGTTAATTTATTGCGCGCAATTGTGCTTTCTTCTTTTTTTAAACAATTATGATTAAACAGACCAAAGGAGAGTTGATATTTATTCATTTATTTTTATATATATATATGTATGTTCGTATAGCGGTGATGACTAATAATTATACCTTTTTTTTATTCTTTCTAATAATAATAATACTAATTAATTAATAATTGTAATGCTAATAATTATCGTAATAATGAGCGACTAATAATAATATAATTCTTGTTGAAGCCTTGTAAAGGTAATTAAAAACGTGTAATATAACAAATATTTTTCACTTTTTTCTTTTCTTTTACTTTTCTTTTATATATAACAAAGAGGAACTATTCGCTTTTGTATCGCACCGTCGCGTTTCGAAGGTTCACTTATATATATTTTTGACTGATATATAATATATATGTATATGTATGTATGTATGTATATATATATATAGATTTTCATCGCTTACCTATATCAACTACATATCGATAACGGGGTAATTCGGTTGATCAACGTGAAACTTTAAAAGAAAAGAATTATATAATTTTCTTTCTTTCTTTTTATTTTAATAAATATTTTTAGTCTTTAAAGCCATTCAATAGATTGCACAGTATGTATAAATTTATGTAACGAATTTCGAATATCAATTTAGACATAGTCTGTAAAGCCAAATTTGTCACGTTATATATATTCAACTTGGTGATACTTTAAAAGTATAATTCAAGCAAAAATAAAAAAAGTATATAATTAAAAATATGTCGTAAAAATATAAAATATAGTAATCACACATAATTTGTCGAATTACGGCGACGGGTAAATACAAAAGCTACGCGCGATATAAACTGCGCGCGTATATATATCAACATCATGCTATAGATCGATCCTGTATGTGCGAAATTATTATTATTTTTTTAAACGTTTTTCTTTTATCCATCGTTTTAAGGGCACATCGTGTATTTGTTCAAGTTGAAAAAATCGCCACGCACTCGAATGGTTATAAAATTCTTTTCCTCTTTTTTTAATATGGAGCAACCCCTTGATATAACACGAATCATAGTTTTGACCAATCAATTAGTCTTGTTCGTTTATTTTAGTTTGTTTTTAGAAACGATGTGAAAACGGATAAAAACGTTCAGTCTTCGGAACATTTAAGGTTTGTACCGACATATATTATTTGTATAGTTGTATAATATCTATATACTGAGTACGACTTTAAAATATATATGTATGTATAGTGTACGGAAAAAAAAAATTTTTTTTTTCACCTATAAAAGATCACCACTGATTTTGTTCCTTAGTGCTCATTGTGTTTGTATATATATATAAGGTAGTTGTTTAAGTTTCTTTTTTGATTATACGATTAATTGAAGATGCACTGGAGTTTGATATTGGAAATGTAATAACATACGATACCGTCGTACTGAATTTGCAAAATCTAATTCGGCAATGTACAAGGTTCGCACTCGTGGAGTTTAGTGTGAATTTAAGATACTATTTTAAAATAGTAAATAATTATAGTAAAAACAGAAATACACGTTTTTTGTCCATTACTACAATTTTTTTACTAAATTGTTATAGTATATGTATAGTTATGCGCGTAAAAATGCTTAATATTATCGTTTTTTTAAATAAATATATTTTTGGCTAAAAATTGGCTGTTTTACTATTAAAAATTATTAAGTTTCGGCAGTTTTTGTATAAGATATGAAAGAATCTTTCATACATTATAGTGGCACTTTAAAAAACGGAAATTTAAATTAAACTATAAATATATGTTACCTATAATTAATAATACTAAGGCAATGCAAAAAAATGTATGACACTTGAGTATTAAAAAAATACACCAACAAAATCTATAGTAATAAAAAATTACCACGAGAGCGACATCTTCACAAAGACATGAAACTTAATACGAAGACTTTGTTGCTATTAGAAGAACTGTTACTATGTATGATTGTATGTTTTTCTATGATTATCATGATTTACTGTAAACTATCGTTAATCGGAATAAATATAGGATGTACCGATTACATCATAAAAATACAAGAATAAAGTAAAATAATGCCCGACGATTAGAGGAATCACTTGGAAAACACGATAAACTACCTAACATAAAAAGCTGCAGTCCCTTATAACTTTTCGTAAATTAAATTAAAAAAAGACATGCCAAAATCTTTGGAATTCACGCGATTATCGTTTCTCAACAAGCTGTCAAACGTATACGATTTTTATCTATCATTATTCTCGAGTACGCTTTCTTTTTATCTCGCTTATTCTTTACAAAATTAACGACATCACACTTTAGTCAAACGATAGACAAAGCAACATGTGTGTATATATATCACCAAATTAGCGCAACAGTTGTACTTTTCGCCAAAATTTAAGCCAAAATTGAATTTTAAAGTATATATTATCAATGGGTTATGTCGAATAAAATTAAGTTACTTATATACGTATATTCTGCTGCGATTTTCAAGTACGGTATTTTCCCTTTTATTTTTGCTCGTCTCGCTTTGACTAGTGCACAATAAAGCTCGTAACCGATTTTTTTCTTCAACTGTAAGAACGCGTGCAGCCTTAATTATTGCACTTGAAATGTTTGCGTTCTATATGTGCAGCTCATTATTGAGTTTATAAGTTTTTAAATGTGAGTGAATTCCTGGTCGTGTTTTGTATTAATCAATACAAAAATTCAGATTAAGAGATGCTATGCTCACAGATAGTATACCAAATTTTTATGTACAATTAATAACTCTTAAGAAAAAAATTCATAGTTAGATATTTTAAATAATATTTTAACAATATAATATTGATGATTAAAATAACTTTAATTTAATTAATTACTATAGTTGTTAAAAAAATTAATTTTAAATCCAGGAAATCACTTAAATAGTTATAAACTATACTAAAATGAGAAAAAAATTAACAAATCGGTAAATATTTTTTGTTAATTTTACGACTGCTGTCTATCAAGATATATGGTCTGCATCGATAAATAATTTTTATGGAATACTGATCGTGATTCGGTTAAAATCAAAACGAACCAACAAATTATCAATTTAATTGTATGCATATACGAGCTAATAAGTTTGCGTATTAATTAATCTATTTTTGATTATATAGACAATTGTTAAGTTTTGTTGGAAATTAGGTCATAAGTATATTAAAAAAGAAATTCTATTATACGTGCAAATAGGAAAATTACACTTTTAGTTAGTTTGTATAAAAAATGTCGATGGTCCCCTGTGTCGATATAAAAAGAAACCGGTATTAATATTACAAAAAGTTACATTCTAAGAGGGTTTGTAAAAATCTTGAAAAGCATATGCGACAAGAAGAATTGTCGCGTAGGATAATTAACCACGTTTAGTTTTAATGTGAGAAAGTAGTTATTTATTTCAATTAGGGGAAAGTTAAGTTATCAACAACTCCACGAATTGAAATGGGTAACGGTGGAAAAGAGAAGAGAGTGCGAGTAGGAGAGGGCCAGGGAGAAACAATGGGATCGATTGGCCCTTTACGAGATAAGGAGCCAAGGCCGATTTTTCGGCAGCGATCGACAAAGCGGGGCGTTCACGCGCGCTGCCGAGCAGTTTGGCACGAGTATCGAGAGAGGTATCGAAGCGGCACGTTATTAGGCGAGAGTGTGTGGGAAGGATTAACCCGAGAGTGAGAGGTGTGTGTCAAGCACGCGACGTCCAAGTATAAGCCTTGCGACTTCGACATGGACCTGTCGTACATAATCTCAATCTTCTTGAGTAGGGGCACCAACTGGAGTAATATAAAGAAGAAGTCAACTGTGAGTTAGTGGAGATAATGGACCCGCTCGCGTCATACTATGCTTTAAATGTTGGCTCGAGAGAAGAATGAGAGAGAATAATCGGAAAACGCGTCGCAAGTGTTTCTTCTTTTAAGGCGATGTGATACCCAAATTACAGGAACCTACCTCTAAAATCCCAAAAATTTTAAAAACTAATGGAATTAAAAATCTGAAAAAATTTACTGATAATGTTGAAAGTAAATAGAATACCGTTACAGAGCGATTTTTTCGAAATAATTAATTTAAAATGAATTATATAGAAATAACCATTTTTTTGTCGGTAATATATAGCTAAAAACAATGCTGCACGGCTGCTCAAAAATCTCGTTGATTTATTGATAAAAAAATTTGAAAAAATTCATAGACTATCTTTAATATAAATACAACACCGTTACAGAGCGTTTTTTTCGATAAAGTATACTGTTCGCTTAAGAAAAAATAAATAGTGATTCTGTTTTAATGGGTTTACATCTCCTTAAGCCAGATATGCTGACCCGTGAAGAGCCGCGCGCGGCATTACGTCCGATCTGTGCGCCCGAACAGAGAGAGAGAGAGTTGGCGTGAGTAGGAGATTGAGAAAGACGGGAGACATAGCCGGAGGACGACGTTCTGAAATCGTTTGATGTTGTCGCAACGAGAGTGATAATCGAAGCTATTTTGCGTTTGATTGAATAAATATCGTGTTCCCGAAAATGTATATATATAGAAATCATTAATGAGTTGTTATTAAAGTCTATACTTTTTTTTGTTAATTGCGTTTAATTTATTTAATCCCCTTCCCCTACCCTCCTAATCCCGGGATTGTGTATAGCTTTCGTCCTCGGAATTCCCTTTGGGATATTCTTTGTATTGTGCCCTAAACGGAGAAAAATTAAGATTGTGCACAAAGAACGGAAACGCTTCTCCCAAATATGGGAAGCTCCGTGTTACACATATATTGAATGTATAAAACAAGTTTAGACATTTCCAACTCGAACCTTAACAATCATCAGGAATTTTACGCATAAAAAAATAAAATAAACAATCACTGCGCGCAATGAAAATCCTATAAATTCATTTCCGAAAACCTCGAATGAAATTTTTATTTATAGTGATATTAAACATTATCAATACAATGAAATCTAAAAATATTCAAATATTTACATTATCAAATTTTGTAATGTTAGCCTGAGTTACGGATGCCAATGCAGATTATTAATTATGTTTCCAAGTAAAAATCTGGTAGATTAAAAAATGGATAAGATACCAATGCACGGGTTGCAAAATTGTTAGAAAAGAGAACTGATCGAATGGTAATGGTGACTATAAATAAACGTAACGATCGAGGTTTGCGGTAAACGAACAATCTAGGTTCACGATTGATCATCACTCACATACACGCTCACGCAGTTCTCTTTCTCTCAATTGTGATTAGCCCTTCTGGTGTATTTGCGCTTGACGCGTTCCTCCGCGTGATGATGCTGGACTTGATGATGATTGGGCTTACCTGAGCGGCCGCAATCGCTGCACGAGACTAATTCCTCAGAGCCGCCGGTCTTCTTGTTCTCCCTAGCGTCCCCTAGGCAGAAGTCGCAGTAAGGTGAAGGTTGAGCAGGTTTCGGTTTCTTTCCATCCATCCCTCCAGCGTGATGATGATTACCCTGATGATGTTGATGATGCGGTTGAGGTTGATTGTGGACCGGTGACTCGTGTCCGTGTGGATTATTGGGAGAGCCAGCGTTATTGTGTTGCTGCTGGTGCGGTGGCTGCTGCTGCTGCTGCTGACCAGCTGGTGAATGTCCGGAGGATTGGTTGATCTCATCCTTGGCGTTCCCGATAGCTGAGACAGTAGGTGAGGCTGGAGCGGCGCAGCTCGACTCGGTCACCGGGTGCTGCTGTACCTGGCCGGGCTGCAGCGACGGTTGCGGCGAGGACGGCTGGTGTACCACCTGGCCGTTCGCGCCGCATCCGCTCGCCGGGCCGCTCGAGCCGCCACGGGATAGAGGAGGAGGCAGCCGCCGCCGAGGGGCTCGAGGTGCTCGAGGAGGAGTGCTCTGACGTACCCCGGCGCGTACCACCTATTATAAAATTGTATAAAAACCAGAATATTTATAAATTTACCATATTTATTAGGGGCCTATGTATGATTGCCTCATTCTATATGAAATCAGACACGTATAACGAAAATTCTGCACAAGATTAATCTATTGGCTCTTACATTTATAAAATTTATTCCTATATAGGAAGCACGCAAGTATAATTACTCATAAATCCTGCAAAATCAAAAAAAGTTTTAAGGATGGTAATTAAAAAAGAAAATTGTAATTGTTTTTTTCAAACGTTTATATATATATAACCTTCTATACATCGTAAATTCTTATATCGAAATAAATACATTCGTTACACTGTTTAAAACAATAATGTTTGGCAATAAATCCTCAATATTTCATAAATATATCATTTCGTAGAAATATAAATATATATATGTATATATTTTTATTTCCTGTCATGTATTAAACTTTTATACAAAATAATAAAATTTCCCGTAAATTTTGTGTGTATATATATATTTATATGTAATTCGAGCCGACACCGGGGATAGAGGAGAGGCAGCCGCCGCCGAGGGGCTCGAGGTGCTCGAGGAGGCAGTGCTCTGACGACCCCGGGCGCGTACCACCTAATACACACACAAACCGACCACATACCCACGAGTTACGCTTTTGGACCGCCCTACCACATACTTTTTGCGAGCGAATCTTTTTTACTTTTTTTTATATTTTTTTACTATGCATTTCTACTTTTTATCGTTTGCACAAACTTTCGCTCTCAACTTTTATCCTTTCTTTCGTTCAAGCTTGCAGATTCATTCTACTAGCATTCGCTCGCATTTTCAATGATTCGTATTTTTTTCTTTTTTTTTCTTGTCCTCCTCCTTGCAGCGCTGAGGAAGGACTATTGCTTCGCTCAATGCACATCGAGAATATATAGCGGTATAGTAGTGGTAGTGTATAAGGCCAGTTTTCGCATGCACACCCTCGAACGTTCTCTTTTTCTCTCGATATTTTCTTTCTTTTTTTTCTGTTTTTCGGAAATACTTTTACTCAAACATATCAACGAACAATTATAAATTCCTACTGAACAAAATTATTTAATGTCATTATTTATTTCCCACAATACCTTGATTGTACACAAAAAAAATTGCTGATTTTATCACTCATTTTAAACTTTCTCAACTGTGTAAAGCATTAAAAATTTAAAAATGAATTTTTTTAAAGATAAAAATTCCTTCTAAATACTAGAGCAGATAAAAAAGAATCGCGTTGAAAACAGGTATTTGAGTAAAGGTTTCCAGTATCATTAAATTATAAATTTATTATCTGTTAAAACCGGCGATTCAATTTTTTATAAAATTGTATAAAAACCAGAATATTTATAAATTTACCATATTTATTAGGGGCCTATGTATGATTGCCTCATTCTATATGAAATCAGACACGTATAACGAAAATTCTGCACAAGATTAATCTATTGGCTCTTACATTTATAAAATTTATTCCTATATAGGAAGCACGCAAGTATAATTACTCATAAATCCTGCAAAATCAAAAAAAGTTTTAAGGATGGTAATTAAAAAAGAAAATTGTAATTGTTTTTTTCAAACGTTTATATATATATAACCTTCTATACATCGTAAATTCTTATATCGAAATAAATACATTCGTTACACTGTTTAAAACAATAATGTTTGGCAATAAATCCTCAATATTTCATAAATATATCATTTCGTAGAAATATAAATATATATATGTATATATTTTTTATTTCCTGTCATGTATTAAACTTTTATACAAAATAATAAAATTTCCCGTAAATTTTGTGTGTATATATATATTTATATGTAATAGTTGCCGATATACGATTTGGTTGAGATCGCAAAAAATCGCTACCAAACTAAGTTAAAAAAAAACATTACTGTACTTTTGTGCAGATTAATATTACCATGCCGGTAATTAAAAAAAACTGTGATTAGATTGCGACAATATACAGTGCTACTAAAAAATATGGTAATTGTATATAATTCAACATTTTATTCACTCCTCCAGCAATCAATGTAATAATGTATGTACAAAAATGATATATATACATTTGTATAGTATGTATATATTTATCAATCGTTTTTTTATATAGATATATATTAAAGAACACATTCTACTATACGTAAAAATTTTATATCTACAAATATTTCTCACTACAATATTTTTTAATCACTCTTATGGAAACAATAAACAAACAAAATACCATTATTATTTCGTGATAGTTTAAATTATTTGTGATAACCGAATCGCTGGCTGACACGCGTGAAGAAATATCCCAAGAAAAAGAGAAAACAAAAGGTATATATGTATTTAAATATTCGTTTTAAACAAACTACTAATTATATATACGTAATGTCATGCATTTTCGTTCACTAATACATTCCATCACCAATAAAAAAAGGGTACGTAGAAGAAGTAGAAGAACATACGGTTAATAATAATAGTTCAAGACAAGAATGATTAATCGATCAAAATAAAAAGAAAATAATAATAAAATACAAACAACGAGCAAAACAAACTTGGATGCAATCTATAACGGTTTACATTGCTACAATAATTGTTTTAAATATTAATATATTAATCATCAAACTACTGGCAAACTTGTGTCAAGTACTCTTTAGAGATAAAAGTGTCGAAAAGAAAATAAGTTAAAGTATGGTAATAACATTTTTGTTTTTGTTTTTCTTTTCGTCAAATATTAGCTAATTTCTTTTTGTAATTGTTGGTTTGTTTTTTTTTTGTTCGGACAAGATGAAAAAAAAACAAAAAAGTTATGGAGAGATAGAGATAAACTAATTTGTTTATTTATATGTACTTATAGAGAAAAAAGTAAACACGCACTCGCACACGTCAAACACTCGCAGCGCCATGAATAGTTAAATATTAAAAAAAATTTTTTGTTTCTTTTTTACATAGATTGATCAAAAGAGAGAGACTGAGAGAGATATAGATAGAGAAAGAGAGAGAGAGAGAGAGAGAGAGAGAGAGAGAGAGAGAGAGAGAGAGAAAGATAGAGAGACAGAGAGAGAGAAAGAGAGAGAGACAAAGTAATAAAAGGATCGATCGGATGAGATGAGTTTTTCATATAAATTTTTTTATGTGAATAAAATATATGTATGTAATGTAGATATGTAATGTGCGATGTGAAAGGTGCATCATGCTATTGCAAACTGTGTTAGAAATGTGCTGGGAAACAAAAAAATTTATATTTTTCCCTTAGTTCTTGAATTTTAAAAGAACATCATAAAATTCTGTTATTTTTTCATACATGTTTTATTTTCTCAGTATTATTTAATTAAAATTTGTGCAATATAATAAAAATCAAATTTTAATAGCTTTATGCATTGTATACGTAACAATTTAAATTTTACAGTAAAAAATTTTATTTTCAATACTTATATTATGAATAATTCAAATAAAAAATAATTTACAAATAATATTCAAATTATTGTTGTTGTAAGAAAAAAACAACTGAGAAAATGAATAAAATGTATTAACACCAGCACAATGCTAAGTATCAGTGTATTTATTATAAAAGAAAAATGTATATGGACATGAATTAAAAAAATTGGAAAAAATTTTATAGGTAATATATAAACAGGGCTCAGAAGTGCCAGTTATGCAATAATCAAATAAAAACTGAAGGTACAATTTGAGTAATAAACTTCTTATTGCAGTTATATAACAAATACATATATAAATTTTTTGTATACATTTTCAAGCCCTGAATATAGAAACATATTTTCTAATACTCAAAATATTCAGTTGTTGTATATAATAAAAAAAGATAAAACAATACGTATATATAAATTTATTTTTTGATAAATTCGCTATCTCATGTTGAAAAAAAGTTAAGTGTAATTATATAATAAGTAATAATTTGTGATAATATCCCATTGAATGAAACATTGTCAAAATGTATATATATATATAACACTGTCTGCAATACACATGTTTTTTTTTGTTCTCTTACAGGCTCATATAATAAATTTATTTTTCTTTTTATATATATATATATATAAATATATATGTATGTATAGAGTATATATGTATATACGTATATATACAGATATATAGTAATCTTTGCAATAAGATGAAAAAACAGGTTTATCTAAATAGAGCGCATGAGCATATATAGGAATCAATATCCAAAAAACGTAATAAACAATGGTGACAAATTCATGATCCAAAAAAACTCAATGAAAAAGGCGATGTAACAATGTGTCCGAAGACAAGGAGAGAAAAAATATCAATAACAATACTTAGTAATCATAATAATAAAAAAAATTATAACGAATTAAGTAGTTCTATCAAAAAAAAAAGAAGAAAAAAATATAGATTACAGAAAAATAGAGAAAAAAAAACAATATATTAATGATTAATGGAGCGCTCTGCTCAAAGAAAGGAGAAAATTGAGCTTATTTCTTTTTGTGGCTCCAACCTGGCTGGTCCGAGGTAACTGCGTCTGCTACGCTCCGAGATTCAACATCGGCGGGACTGGGACTTAGTTCCTTAGCAGGATCGCCGGAGGAAGTAGAGTGGGAATGACTGTAATGGTAGACCAGACCGGGTCTGGTTTTATACCGTGCGCTGCATACTGCAAAAGTGCAAAGTACTTGTTTTCCCGCAAACCACCTAATGCAATGGCTAATTTTGTTTGTTTTTTTGGAACACTTTTTTTTGTTTTTTTTTATTAAAGAGAGAGAGAGAGAAAAAAGTAAAATTTGAAAATAAATTGATGGGTAATATACAAAGTATACTGAGGAGCGAATAAAGGAGGATAGGTGTCAAGGAAGGGGTTCCTTTACTATTACATTGTTATTGTAGTTTTTGTTCTTTATGTTTAAAAACTTTATGTTATTCCATAGTTTTTCGACTGTTTGATTTTTAAGTGACGATAAATTAATTGGTTTATTTACATTTGTATGTATGTTACTTTGTATATTTACATATCATCCAATAAATGTACATTTTTATGTTTAATATACTGTTATATACATGTGAAACATTAACCAAGTCTTTTCAAAGAATCAAATTATTGTATATAATTATGTAAGATCAAATGAAATAACAATAAAGTTGTTTAAATTAGTTACAAAAACTATAGTAACATTGTATACATTGGATACCCCAATGTCCTTGTAAATCAAAGAGATGGATAATAATTTTAGGAGAGCACTTGCACACCTTCCGCACTAGGACACATCCCTAGCCACCTATCGGTCTATACGTGTTGAACAAGCAGTGAAAGGGTTTCCAGCCCAAGAAGCAAAACTAATACGATGCAAGGCTTAAATAAATGCTCGAATACACCTACGGTAAAATCAGCTCGCTACATAGGTGAGCCAAGTAATAACATTCTTGCTTTCTGTATATAGTATATATGGTTATTTGCGAATATCAACAATCTCCAAAGGTATTCAATAGGTAACAATGTCAAATTTAATAGAATATTTATTTAGTTTAATTTACTTTTTTTTATTTTTGGTCTTTAATCTTTGGTTGCATAACTTACATTTAACTTTTTACAATTCAATCAAAAGTTTTTTTTGTATTTAATATATTTAATTTTAGCCACTAAGTTGCAAAAAATTATACTTATATAGTAAACAAAAGAACATTTATTTTACTTAGAGAAACAAAATAGTGACAAAAGTTAAATGCTTAGATTATAATCTACCAAATACCTTTGGATCGAGTTACTAATTCTAAACAAGAGCGTTATGAAGAAGTAAACGTATTGGCAGGCACATTCGAGTTAATCTAAAAGTATTTTTTATCAATTTTCTCAACAAGCTATTTCTAAATTTTACTCGTATTACTCTAATTTTTAATAGATAAGAGAAAAGTTTCACAAAGTTTTCTTTTGCAAATTTATTACTTAAGGATTGGATTACTACTATCTAAGTTTAGGAATTATTTTAAGATTTTTACTAATTCAAACTACTATCTCATACTAAGCAAAATTCTAAAGTTTTGACAAACTATCTTAAATGTTAACCTATGGTTTTTTTTGAAAATTATCATAATAGTTGTATTTGTATATATATTTTTTAAGTTATGTATAATGAAAATTTCAACTATGAAAACAATTAATATATTTTTTGTAATATAATTATTCTTTTGGACATTATTAAATAAATATAATAAGCGAAGCAACGTTATATCATTAACTTATTAACTGTCGCCATATTTCATTACAAAACTACTCTATACAATTTACTAAAATATTTCATAATTTATTTCAAACGTCCATTTTTCTTCTTATACTATAAGTTCTTTGCTTTTTAGTTACTTTGAAAAATAATTCTAAACAGTGCAAAATTTATATAATCCGTAGATTAATGTTAACAGAATAGAATCCTTTGACGCAGTGCGTTTGTGGCTCGGTTGAATTCAGTATAAACGAGCGGAGTAGTACTAATTACTGTAGTAAAACAAATAAGAGGAAGTTGTCATTTGTAGTTGTATCTATGGTTAAACTTACGGTCACAAACGAACGGCTTATCAGAGTCACTGGCATCATAGTTGGCTTTCTTTCGCCCGCGACCTCCACCCTGAATTGAAAGAAATAATTAATATTTCAGAAATAAACATTTTCTATTATTTTATTTATCATTTTTTTACTCACTTTCGTCCTTTTTCCCGTTGGACTATCGGTCGCAGGAGGATGATTTCTGGCAGGATGATGACCACCTCCTCTTGGTTTTCTTCTTTTTCGCTTACTACTGTAACTTTCTTCATAATCAAAATCACTATCTGGGTCAGGTTCTTCATATGGATCTATGTCTATCATATCTTGATCATCGTAGAACCAGGCATCTTTACTATGTTCATCTTTTGAAATGCCATAAACATTTATTAAATTATAAATATAATAAATATAGTATAAAATAAACTATGATTCATGTTTTTAATTTTGCCATTTATATATGCAAACTATTTAGTGTATATTAAAATTATTTTTTTATTATACCTTTTAACGCTAAGGAGTCTTTACTGTCATCGTTTGCTCCAGGCACAGTACTTTCAACGCATTCAATGCCATCTTCAATGTCACCTCTTATCACCCTTTTGGGGTGAAAGTAATGCATTAAATACTGCCTTCGTTTCTTTCGCCATCTTTTGCTGGGATATGTGTATATTTGGCCATGCAGTAAACCTGGAAGACGTTCTCTCGCGGACATAAACAAGGCTGAGTGGTTTTGTGCAACTCCTAAAGAAACAAATAAAAAGTATTATTATTATTAGAATCCTCTATAATAAATCAGAAAATAAGAAAATTATAGTTTTGTTTTTAATTAAACAAATAAAATTGTTTATTGTAGTACTAGTATTAATTATAAAAACGTATGTACATAACTAACTATTATAATTTTTTTGAGCCACATAGATATAAACAATAACTGATAATATTAAAAAAAATATTTACAGCTTTTATTTTATAAATAATAAAATGATAAATAATTAATTGAATATTACAAAATTTAAATACCAAGTAATAATGCAATTGAAAAGAAAATGAGAAATAAAGCGAAAAGATTTTGGAGCATGTTTAGTGCTAAGTAAGCCAAGGGTGTCCATGCAGGCACATACACACACTTGTCATTTAAATTCAAATAAACAAATAGACACGTGAGAAAGTCACAAGTCAGGAATACAAGAAATACCAAATACGCGAAGTTTGCGCAACCTCAAAAATTTTCCAAATTCTCTCGTAAGTACATGTATAAAAAAATAAGAGAAAGAAAATAAAACGAAAGATATGCATGTCTATAGGTATATATAGGTATAGATATAAACGTGCTACGTGTCTTAGCGCGCTTTTTTGCTCGCGCTCCAAAACGATAATCATCTGCCCTCGCCTCGGTAAGCGTCGTTATATACGTCAAACGAAATATACAAGTATCGTAGACAAATGTGGAAGTTGTAAAGTTAATTAAAAAAGTAAAGTAATACTTGAAATAAACTTACCCGTTTGAGAGTCTAGAAAAGGCATCCGTAACCTGCGTTCCCTGCATAGTCGGCTGTTGTAGGTAGACGAATTCTCAATGGCTTCCCTGTACGCCGAGTCGTTGAAGAAGCTACGTTACACAAACATACAAGAGATTGTTATTAAAAGCTAATTAAATGGTTATTTAGACAGAATACACCGATTGGATTATTTACCTTTCGATTTTGTTTAAATTAGCTTCGTTGACAACTTGTATTATTGAGTTGACGCTTGCGGGTGCGGACACCGCCGTCATTTTGGGCCGCCGACTAGCATCGAACTGGATATATCATATATGCCGCGGCGTGTTTGTGTAAGTGCACGCCAGGTCGCCACTCGCCAGTGGTACACGGTACTAGTGAGTCAAGCGAGACACTACTCCCAGCCCCAGTGCGAAATCTATAAACGCAGCGATCTTCCCGGAAGTCTTTGGCGCTGTTGTGAGCTGCGACCAACTACTCTGTATCTACTCCTTTTTTCATTTATCTTTCAAAATTTGAATTACTTTTATTGTCTTTTCTTAATCTCGAGGAAATTATAATATGTTGTATCTCTTTTGAACATATGTTGTTGTCAAACTTGTTTATTTCTCTTGGAACTCTTTACATATACTTATACATTAAAAATTAAATTGCAAATAATTGAGATTTTTAAAAATTTATTTATTTTAGGGAATGTTGGACACAAACTACATTCATCTATAGCCTTTTCAAAGCTCAAACAGTACGTTTAAAAATATTAAACTAAAAATTAAATAATGAAAAATATATCTTAAGAAAAAATATTTACAGCTTCAAAATTATAACTAAAGTGTCGGTACCTTATATAAAAATTATTAATTTGAAGATGTGATAAAATTTGTGTATATTTAAAGCAAATACAAGAGTTAATGGGCCAAGACTAAAATGATTCTAAATCATACATGTATCAATATATAATTTAAAAAATAAGTAATTTATAAATTAAATTTTTTTTTAGGTTTTTCTTTTACCATGAACTAGCTTTAAACAATTAATTATTATACTTTACATAATTAATCATTTTTGTTTATTTTTTACGTATGGAAATTGTCGATAAAATTTTGTTTATTTTTTTAATAAAAGTTGGTTTGTTCAGACAATCTGTGTAGACAACAGCTATTAGATCTAGCTCCTTTTTAAAACAATAATACTTGATACAGTAATAATCTGAGGTATGTACAAGGACATATTTAAATTTTCGATTGGATAACAGAGTTTTTTTAGGAATATCATACGTATAATATAATAATAATATTTCAGAAAAACATAGGTTGATTAACGATTAAGAATTCAAATACATGTATGATCATAGCAAGTATGAATCCAATCATTAAAAGAAGTAAATGAGGTGAAAATTCGTATATATTGATACTCAAAGCGGTTAGAATATCTTTTCGACATTTGGGCTTTTTGGGTTGCCATCTGATTAATTGTCGATTACGTAAACCCACCTCCGAAATTTTAGTCAATCTGCAAATACAATTATTAAAAATATGTATATTATAATTTTAAATAAACTCAGTTATATATAATACGACTATTTAAACATCTCTATCATTATTAAAAAATAATAGTATAAGACATTCTAAAGGTAGTAAAATCTTTTTGGAAATATAGGTGAACTTTAATGTTTATTAAAACAAAATGAAGATGATCTCTACTCAGAAAAAAAGGTCCTATTTAAAATAACTATATATTTTGTTCAAATGAAGACATAATTCAATTATCGCGATTTTCACTATACATATCACAATCATAACGAATATTAAAATATTTCGTTATAAATTGTCGTAGAAATGACGACATACGTGTTAATATTTACTACAAAGTACTGTGAAGATTATAACAATCAAAGTATTTTTCTGAAACATTGCCTACGTATATTATATTGAGAATTACCCGACTCTGAACAACTCGACGATCGTACTGTTAACATGTGCACCAAAACTCCCAAACACTGGTCGAACTACGTGTACTTCCATTAATTCACAAATCTCTCTGTTTGCGTAATGCGCATTGATGTATGGATAAATTGTTTCAGGATACCCATGATACGCAAATCCACCATTTTTAACAAGTTTAATACCAACGTCGGCTGGTACATTTTCTCGTTCTATTTTTGACCAGTACTTATCATAAAATGTACGTAATTCCCAATCAACCGACTGTTAAATAATTTAAAATTGCATGCATATATATATATACAATAAATTTGAAATTAGTATATATATATATAATTGTAAATAATTACTTTAAAAAAACTTTCTAAGCAGGCAATCCATTCTGACGACATGCGCAGCTTCAATTTGCCAAATTCGATCAACGAGTCGTTAATTTTATAAATCTGATTGTCCAAACGATCTGTAACGACGCAAGCTGTGTAGAAATTATATACGAGCAATCCACATATTAATATAAATAAAAAAGCTATGCGCGTTGATGTTCGTGTTATTTCCATATTTGTACCTATATAATGAAACATACAATGAAACATTCAAATAATTAAAAATAAAAAGTTATTGACACGCGTGTCAAGTATGTATACCTTGCTGTACAGATGATCCAATAATTATTATAAGAGAATTCGAAAATAATACGATGTTTCCATCAGTACCATCGCAATATAGAAATAAAGTAAAAATTATTATACACGTTATTAGCAACAAAAACAATGCAATCCAAGCTCCTTTTGCGAATGGTTCTAATATTTCGTGCAATTTTATGTTGGTAGGCTGAGGATTTCGAAAAATGAAGAACGTCCTATATAGAGATTTATATATTAAACAATATTGTGCAGGTTTAAAATTTTTTGATTTTATTAATGGTGCAGGTGAGGTACCTGTGAGGCCAATCCTGATGAATGAATTTAACCATATAAGTTCTTTGGGTATTCATCGTTACAGTTGTTCCCGTCAAATCAGCCGAATTGTTCATTATAGTATGTAATAATGGATTTATTGTATCATCTGGTGTCGGGTTTGGTACTTCGATAGACTCCAGCCTGTAATCAATTTTTAACTTATAGGGTTATTATCATCAAATAATTATTAAGTATCGGAGTAATCATTATTCCGATTTTATTTTTGATCCTATAATAAAAACTGACAGACTCAAACACAGAGTATATTAATCTTAATGCATTTTGATTCTAGATATCAATTTTAAATAATTTTTTAATCGAGTCTTTCTTACGTAAAGTTGAACATTTCTGATAGATGTTTAAGGAGTTGGAAAGAAAATTTATTTACTGCATCTACGTTGTATTGACCAGTGTAATTTGTTAAATATTCTTCCAAATTCACTTGATTTGGTTTAAATACACTCTAAACAATGGCAATTAACATAAATTATTGATTAATAGAGTTTTATTTTGAAGTAATAATTACTAACTTTAAAAAAGACTGCTTTTAAAGCGAGGCGGTGCAAATTTGATCGTCTCGCTAACTTTGGCTGCTTCAAACTGACATTGATACCATCCGTTTTATTCCAAGTGCCGAATGACGTGATGTTTAGGGCTGTACCTCGATCTTTAAATACGTTGTACACATCGTAAAGTTGATAGTTTGATGCATCCGAAGGTACAGCGATCACAAAATCGGTTGAAATTCCAAATGATCGGTCGTCGAGGAGCTGAACAACGTTACTTAAATCTGACCCCAGTATCAGCCAAAAGTACAATTCGTCATACATTCGATAATCCGAAGCCTAATTTATTAAATTATTATAAATACAAATTGTTTACACGACTTTTTTTTAAACAAGCTTACTTCAAACAACAGAGAAATTAATGCTTCTTCATCGTAACAACGAGTGTCAAGAAAAATTCCAAGTTTCGAAAAAAAAGTATTTCTCAGCAAATAAATGTTAAAATCTTGATTTAATTTTTTTACTATTCCTGCAGTACCCACAAGATTGAAATTTTTTAATAGAATCATATCATCTGAAATTGAGCAATATAAATACTTTTTTATATCAATGAAATTCTTTTAACGATTTGCATACCTTCGACGCTATTGCAAGAGAACGATATAACTCTCGTTATATTTTTGTAGATAAAGTAGTCATAAATAAAATGATTCTCCATACTAGCGTAAACACTGTTTAATAAATAACATACAATCAAATATCTTACGGACATCATGCCACTTCACTTAAACGCTTGTAACTTCTAACCTATCAAATATTGACATTCAAACCAAAGTTTAATAAAAGCTAAGATAAAATAGATATATTTAAAAAAAAGTACGTTCAAATCCGTTGAAATGGAGCAGAGTTATAACCGAATTAATAACTAGAAGCAATTTTAAACAAAAATTGGGCAGTACAAATTTATTGATTTTTTTAAGCTAAATTTCTTCAAATTCTTAATTCGGCTATAACTTTGCTCCATTTTAATGGATTTGAACGTACTTTTTTAAAATGTATCTACTTTATCTCAGTTTTTCATTAAACTTTGGTTGAACGTCAATATATGATAGGTTAAAAGTTACAAGCGTTTGAAGTCTTGTCTCTATTTTTTGTAAATTTTGCTTTAACAGCGTATAACTTTTGAAAAAACGATTGTTAGAGTTTGCGGCTCTGGCTTTTTTCATATTTTTGTATAAGAAAACATATACTACAAGCTGGGCATGATCCGTTTCCCAAACATATGAGGGTCTCCTTGTTAGTTAAATAACGCACGTCTTAGAATTAAACTTAAATCGTTGAACTTCATAATTATGTATATGAATATATCGATTTTGTGTCTATTATTGTAAGAAATCAATGCTCGTGAAACTTAAATCGCTACTGAGTAATGAATTAATTACTTCATAAATGTTATATATACATAGTTTTTAATATATGCTTTCTTATAATCGAGGGTTCTGCCAATAAAAATAAAATAGATAGATTATAATTATGAAGGTGCAATCCTTTTTTTTTTATTATTATTGGATTTATATTAATAAAATACAATTAAATATGTCGATTACTAACAAACATTTCTATTACACATATGACAATAGCAAATATAGTCCCGATCAACAAGAGCAATAAATGTGGTGAAAATTCGTAGATCGTAAGACTCGAAGCGCTTAGAATGTCTTTACGACAATGAGGTTTTTTAAATGTATATCTCAGCAAATAAATGTTAAAATCTTGATTTAATTTTTTTACTATTCCTGCAGTACCCACAAGATTGAAATTTTTTAATAGAATCATATCATCTGAAATTGAGCAATATAAATACTTTTTTATATCAATGAAATTCTTTTAACGATTTGCATACCTTCGACGCTATTGCAAGAGAACGATATAACTCTCGTTATATTTTTGTAGATAAAGTAGTCATAAATAAAATGATTCTCCATACTAGCGTAAACACTGTTTAATAAATAACATACAATCAAATATCTTACGTACATCATGCCACTTACAAGGAGACCCTCATATGTTTGGGAACGGATCATGCCCAGCTTGTAGTATATGTTTTCTAATATAAAAATATGAAAAAAGCCAGAGCCGCAGACTCTAACAATCATTTTTTCAAAAGTTATACGCTGTTAAAGCAAAATTTCCAAAAAATAGAGACTTCACTTTAAACGCTTGTAACTTCTAACCTATCAAATATTGACATTCAAACCAAAGTTTAATAAAAAGCATAAAATCAATTTAATTTACACTAATATCATACACTGAGTAATAATGAAACGATTTAGACAAGTTTTAATTTAACATCGTTTAATCATAATTATGTATATGAATATATCGATTTTGTGTCTATTATTGTAAGAAATCAATGCTCGTGAAACTTAAATCGCTACTGAGTAATGAATTAATTACTTCATAAATGTTATATATACATAGTTTTTAATATATGCTTTCTTATAATCGAGGGTTCTGCCAATAAAAATAAAATAGATAGATTATAATTATGAAGGTGCAATCCTTTATTTTTTATTATTATTGGATTTATATTAATAAAATACAATTAAATATGTCGATTACTAACAAACATTTCTATTACACATATGACAATAGCAAATATAGTCCCGATCAACAAGAGCAATAAATGTGGTGAAAATTCGTAGATCGTAAGACTCGAAGCGCTTAGAATGTCTTTACGACAATGAGGTTTTTTAAATGTATATCTCCATAATTGTCGATGCCGTAAACCGACCTCCGTAATTTTGGTTAACCTGGTGAAACAATATTATTTTGTAAAATTAAGAAATGTAATCTATATTGCTATATACGCAAAAATTTATATATATAATATATTTAAGGGGATGTCGGACCCAGAAAATGGTCATTTTGTACTTTCTTTTATAAATAAATGAATAAAGTTTTTAAAAAACGCTGAACGTCAAGCCCTTAGGTATGTTTTAAATAATATATCCAAATTTTCCTAGATTTTTAAATCCATAATTTAATCACGATGTTTGGGTTGAAAGATTATGCTTTTTTGGACTAATAATTACCGACCAAACATTGTTTACTCAATTATTATTTAAAAAATGCTTTTTCGTTAAAAAATCAAAACGTCAAGCCCTTCCTTATGTTTTCAGCTGTCCGTATGAATTTTTTCAGGTTTTTAATGCAATATTTTAGATATAATTTTTGGGTTGAAAGGTGCAGATTCCTGTAATTTAGGTCCGACATCCCGTTAAACATTGATAATTCATGACGAAAAGTTAATTCCACGCGAGCTTTTAATTGTTTAATAAAAATACTTTACACATATTTTTTCCAATTGCTTTAAAATACATAATACTTGTATATTCTCAAAGTTAATATTTAAAAGATCTATTTTAGATTAATTTCGACAAAAAATTTTGATTAGATGTTTCAAATATGTTAAATAGAGGAATGAAGGGTCTCGATTCAGGATATATATTATTAATGTGTCATATTATAAATAGTTTAAATAACGGAAAATATTTACCCAACTCTGGCCATTTCGATGACCGTACTATTAAAATGAAAAGCAAATGCCGCAAGCGTGAATCGGCCAACGTGCACTTCCATCAATTCGCAAATTTCTCTATTATTGTAAGTCTTGTCGATGTAAGGGTAGAAATTATCCGGGTGGCCATGGTAAGCAAATCCACCTTTTTGAACCAGTTTTATACCAAGTTGAGCAGGCATAAATTTATACTCTGCGGGTACTTTAGACCAATAGTTGTTGTAGAATTTTTGCACATCGGGTAACTAATAAAACAGAGAGACACGATTTTACAATAATAATCATAGTGTGTACACAAATTATCAGAACTTACCCTAAAAAAGTATTCTATATAATCTATCCGTTCGGATGATATGTTTAACTTGAGTTTACTAAATTCAGCTATCGAATCGTTTATTTTATAAATCGGATCGTTCAAACGAGCTGAAACGACGCAAGCCGTATAGAAGTTATATATGAGCAACCCAAATATAAGTATAAAGAAGAAAGCTATACGTGTCGAAGATCGAATTATTTTCATATTTGTCCCTTTATATAGATATAAGACAAATAATAAGCTATAAATTTATATTTTCCAATAAATTTCGTTTAAAATAAAAACTTTGTTATTATACCTTGCTGCATGAATGCACCGATGGTTAGTAAAATAGCATTAGAAATTACAAGTATATTTTGGTCAACTCCATCGTAATAGAGGATTATTGTGAAAATTATCACACAGAATATAGTGAATAAAAGTAACGCAATCCAAGCTTCATTCGCGAATGGTTCTAATATTTCGTACACTTTTATGTTGGTAGGTTGAGGATTTCGAAAAATAAAGCAAGTCCTACGGAAAATAAAAAAAAAATATATAGGTAGAATAAAATATCGTCGATAGTTGTATACGATATACCTGAAAGGCCAGTCTTGATGTACGAATTTTATTAAATAAGTTCTTTGTACGTTTATCGTTAGGGCTGAGCTTGTAAGGTCTGCTGAATTGTTCAATATAGTCCTTACCAAAGGACCTAAACTATCACCTACCTTCCAGTCTGGTGAAGGAATAATTTCTAAACTGAAAGTTTCGATGGATTAGACGGTTTTATCAAATTGTACAATATTGTATATTTTGTGCTATATCAAATGTGTAAGATAATTATCACGTTAATAGAGTTTAAAATATTGGTGATTTAACATATCAAATGTAAGCTTACGTAAAGTTGTACAGATCCGATAGATGCTTGAGAATATAGTACGAAAATTTTGATATTGCGTCTGTATTGAACTCATTTGTGTGGTTTATAAAGTAATCTTCTAATTTCCTACCATCTGGTCTATATAAACCCTAAAACTTAAATTTACATATGCATTTCGAAGAGAATTATAGCTTATTATATAAAAATAGTAAAAATGAAGAGCAGAAGATATTGGCCAGATTGAAACATAGAAAGAATAATTATTAAAAAATATTCTGGAAGCGTAAATGCTTGCCTTATAAGAGACTCCTTTCAGAAGTAAGCGATGCAGGTTTGATCGCCTCATTAATTTGGATTGCTTCAATTTTATGATCATTCCATCCATTCTATTCCAAGTCCCGAGTGACGTGATGTTTAGGGCTGTGCCTCGATCTTTAAATACGTTGTACACATCGTAAAGTTGATAGTTTGATGTATCCGAAGGTATGGCGATCACAAAATCGGTTGAAATTCCAAATGATCGGTCGTCGAGGAGCTGAACAACGTTACTTAAATCTGACCCCAGTATCAGCCAAAAATGCAATTCGTCATACATTCGGTAATCCGAAGCCTATATATATATATATATATATTACTATCGTTTAATAAAAGAAAACAGTATAACTAAATCATACGTAATTATAAGTGGCAAATAAATTAGGTAAGTAAGTTTCTAAGTTTTTCTTCATTCAAAAAAATATTGTCTTGTACATACATCAAGAAAAAACGAAATAATAATATCCTCATCGTAACAGCGGGTGTCAAGAAATATTCCAATTTTCCAAAATACAGTATTTCCCAGTGAATATATTTGCAAATTTTCATTTAAATTCATTAATGCTCCTTTAATACCAACTTTATTAAAATTCTTCAATAAAACAACGTTATCTGCAATCAGACTTTTACATTATTAAAGCCACATGTTGCTTCGATTGAATTATTATTTTTGAATTTAGATAGATAAATTTTTTGTGTCATGAACGCAGTATTTATTTCGAAGTAATGTTAGATCTTGGTGAATAAATCACACTTTTATTTTAGCTGGACGTTTTGAAGACTTTTCGCCATTATTATCTTTAGGCTTTATTTATAAAAATGAATAATTTGTTATATTTTACTTACTATTCGTCAATATTTAGAATATTTAACATTAAAATTTTGATCGTAGCATCACTGAGTCGTAACACTGATAATAAAATAATATTGTATAAAATCATTTTATCAATAAAGGTATAGCTTGAAGATGATAGTAAAAAGTTATTGAAACGTCACCATCTAATTAAAAGTATGATTTATTCGCAAAGATCAAACAACGTTCCTTCAAAATATTTTTAAAATTTACTCTCTAATATGCAATTTACATATGCTGGTTATTTTATACATATTAAACATTTTGCCTACCTTCTAGATGATTACAAGAGAACCCTACAACAGTGGAAATATTCTTGTAAACAAAATAATCGAGAATGAATTGATTTTCAATCTTAGCGTATACCGAGTATAATAAGTAATATACAACTAAATAATTTATATGCATTTTGCTTCTCGTTAAGCTGCACGTTTGTTACAATTAAACTTTATAATTCCAAATGCGTATATACCTACCTATTGATTTCCTATGCAATTATTATAAGAAATCAATGTTTCTTAAACTTTCATCGATTCTTAGTAAAGTACTATAGTTGCTTATAATTAATCGAATTATTAATTTTAACTTAATACTAAACATCGCATTGACTGAAAATATACAAAAAAATAATTAGAAAGAATAGGAAATTTTAAATCTTCATCGCATTGGGTAATTCCTAATGATTACTATTATCTGAGCAGAATTATAAAAAAATAAAGATTACTTTGTATGTATACTAGTAGCAGATAAAGAATATCACATTCGGTCAGTATACGTCTTAGTGCCTATGTAGTCAAGATGCTGTTAATATATTCACTTATGTAAGATTTATTTATTTTCTTAAACGTAACAAATATTTAAACGTAAATATCTACATTTTATTAAAATTTTTAGTGTTTTATTCGCCACATTTGACTGTACTTTGTCGCTGAGTAATGCAGTAAATAATTGTACTACGATAGATTGTCAATTATTAAGTGAGTATTATTATTATGCATCGCATTAATGATTCGTGTATGTATTAAAACTCATAACCTATTTCACATAATTTGGGACAAGCCTGCGGGTTGACTTTGTAACAAAATACATTCAATTTTAACAAACAATAATTTTTTTTATAACAATTAAAAACATTTCTTAATTTTTTAAACAAATTATATATTATTATTAACTTTTATTTAAAATTGTTAAGTCAATTTATGTGTAATACAACTATTTTAATTAATTATGAGACTCTGTAATTTCATTTTTTTCTATAATGGACTTACAGGAAGATATCTCAAGAACCATTTCATTGAATAGGCTGAAACAGTAACTTTTAAATATGATTTTAATCCACTTGAATGGAACAGAATTTCAATAAACGTATAAATATTTATTTAAAAAAAATGATTTAGCTGTTTTTTACACAATTTTTGAATTTTTTAAATAATTTGGTAAGAATAATTTTTTATCCCAATTTTAACACAGTCTATTCGACAAGTGGATTAAGATCATAATTTAAAGTTACAGTTCGAGCCTATTCACTGAAGTGGTACCTGAGATATCCTATGGTAAGTCCATTATGAAAATCATAATACGGAGTCTCATAATTAATTAATATAGTTTTGTATATATATCAAAAAGTGATTTACTTTTTAGTTCAATTAAGTGATTTTTCACTTTCATTACTCAACTGAATTTGGCGAAAAAATATAATTTTGTATATGAAAAAATAAAAAAAAACTTTAAAAATCGTGGATCTCATTTTAAAAACAAAAATTGCTTTTTAATTTAGACACTCGATTTTTGAATATTGAAGCCTATTATATTATTCAAGTATAATAATCAATTTGTTTTAATTTTTGCAGATAATATTATCACAAGCCAACTCGATAGTGAAGCAGACCCTTGTAAAGATCCATTTACGTTTACATGTAAAAATGACAAATTTGGATTTTCTCAAAAGGCAAATATGGATACAAATCCAATTATTTTGTTTAAATCAGATGCGTTAAAAGATTCTATAATCAATTATTTGAACGGTAATGGTTAATGTATTGATTGAAAATATTGGAAATACAATCGTATATTATACTTACATGACTTTTTTTAATGGCGGATTTTATTATAAATTTTAGGTACCGGTGATAATTTAAAAGATGAGTTAAAATCTATAAAAATAGAAAGTCAGCTTTTTCAACAATGCATGAAATTAGGTACGTTATTGCAAACATTTAAAATTATATTAATGTTTAGTAGATAAGCATCATTTTTACCTTGATAGAATCACTGAGTTAAACGTTTAATTTAACTTAACATTTTTTACACTTTCACCAAAAACTAGTAAAAACGCTTTCATTTGTTTACAGATAACGCATCCTTTACGCAAAAAGTAAAGGATTTCGTCGACGAGCACGTTTTATCCAGTAAATCGGATAAAAAATGGCAAATGATCGATGAAAATATTAGTAAATTAGGATTAGGTAACATTTTCTTTAATATCAAAGTAATGCGCAATCCTTTGGATTCTCATAAAAATATGATCACGGTAAAAAACATAAAATTACGTATAATTATTAATAAAGAAAATGAAAACAATCTAAAATAAAAATATTTGTGTTTACTATTTACAGTTAGAACCGCCAAAGGCTGTGTCGACAATTTGGAGGTTATTAGTCGCTCAATTGAAATCTCCAGAAATCTTGGCGGATAGCAAATTAGCTTCCACACTTGCTGTTTACGCAGAGGTAATATATTTTTAATTAATTTAATAATTATATATTAAACGATGTGAGTGGTTCTTTACGTTGCAGTTGTTCCTTGGCAGTTTGAATTACAATTTCTTTGGAGGATTAGAAGATACACAGCATATCATACGCGATATGATTGAATTGAATAAAAAAATAAATTACACTGATTTTGATACAAGCAACTATTCCCACGCAATTGTAAATATCGGGGAATGGGATGAAATTTACAACACAAGATATGTGTTTCATGAAAAAGCTAAGGTGTAATATCATTTTCTTTCTTGTTTTTTGAAAAACTATATAAATTAGGAAACCTAATTTGTAATTAACAATATAATTTTAGATAAATTGGAAAAAAGTCATGGCAGACACTTTTGGCCAAGTTGATATTGATGTACAGTATAACGATTTAATATTCATAAAAAATAAGCGGTACTTTATGGAACTTGGGAAATTTTTATCTGTAGTTAATGAAGCAGATCTTGGTAAAGAAATAAATTATTTTAACGCAAATAAAATTTTATGTATTTACTTTTATATAAGAGTTTTTTTTTCATTTTCTAGTTGACGTGATGCTGATATTTTTCAAAATAAAATATTTTGCTTTCAACAATCTACCATCAATCAATAGTGACGATGACATGCAAATAAATCCTTCAGATTTGCAACTAGTGGTGAAAAGCAAATTACTTAATAAAAGGTAAATTATTTACTTTATGTTATAATTGCAGTATTCATAAGTATACATTTTATATAAATATAATTGTAATCGGATCTCAAAGCTAATAAAAAATAAAAAATTTTTATTAAAAGTGTTTTAATAAGAAATTGTTTAGGCATCTTTAAATGGGAAAAAGTGTGAAACATTTCCAATAATTCTTTATAAGGTTATCGTAAATCTAAATATTGACGGGACGAAAGGGAACGGACGAAGAATTGCCATCAAAGTGAATTTTTTGATCCAGCAAAGTTGACGTAACATTTCTTCTAAAAAATAAATATATTAGTTCATTAATTATTTAAATAAATTACATTGAATATTATATGATATCGTTTAGCAAGTAATATGATTTTTTGATTGTTGGACATCTCTTTAAGCGAAAATCGTCGTTTTATAAAATTATGCTTTATTTTACTAAAATAGGATGTAATAAATAAATTTCTCATGTTTTATAAATTTTTTATAATTTCTATGTATATAAAATTAAATTCCAGAGAATATTACTGTATATTGGAAACGCCACTGTACGGAGTGACTTATAAATTATTTAACATTTGGTCTCAAAGTAGTAATGCTACCGTAAGTGTATATATAATTAACAAATTTTATATTTGATATAACGATATAAATTAGCATTTTATTTGTTTTAGCTTCGACGACAGGAAATTTTAAATCGAATAGTAGAAACCATGAAAGAGGAAATTAATAAGTTGGATCAACTTTCGATAAGTGATAAATTATACTATACCGCTAAAATAAATGACGTTACTGCAAATTTGGTAGAATATCATTTGAACGAAACTTTTGTTTCAAATTATTATGGAAATGTAAGTGTTATTTTTGTAATTAACAAATTCATGGTTGCAAAATGTATCTAAATACTTACTTAATATGTATAATTCTCAGTACGGATTGAGTGATAACTACGTGGAAAACATAGTGAACTATCATAAAATAATATTACTCAAAGATTTAAGAATGTTGAGAGATGCAGCAGAGTATGTATATAAATAATAATTTTATATAAATAATGTACGTATTTAAATCATATTTTATTATTATTTTTCAGCGATTCAATGAAATATTTACCTCTCAGTATAAACAATTTAGAAAATCTTCGTGATCAATTATGTATGAATAGTTGTTATTATGGATAAAAGTACGCCTTTTCCATTTTTTATTTATATATATATTTAAATGTATTATTTGTTTTAGTTAAAATTATGTTCCACAGTGAGATTTTAAATGACGAATTACTAATTTATCAATTTAACGTTTTGTGGAAGTAAGTATGATTGGATACAAACATTTCTTTTCTATGTGTAACTTAGTGACTTGTATGTAAACAGTAAATAATTTGAATAAGTAAATAGAAATTCGAAAAATAAGTAACGGTAATCGTATAGAATGATTACAAAAATTGAAGAGAAATATATTAGCATAAAATTTTTTATTTATATTAACATTTCTTTTAATTGATGTCTGACTAGTTTTTATACATTTTATTATTAGAGAATATCAATACGGGACTTTCGGTGCAAATGCAGCAAGTTTTATTTATAAAGCAATTAATGAAATTCAATTGGACAACGGTGTGTAAATAAGTAATTTTATATAGAGTTTAACTTCTAGAAGTATCTAAAAATTTTTGTATTTTAGATGGTGCATATCAATTTTACCATTTTCTCCCAGTATCAGTTATTACCAAACCAAATAAAGTTTTGGATTGTTTGAAAGATAATCATGACACTTACTATAAAGAGGTAATCATTTTTAAAAAATGATGAAATAGATCGAATATGTATCGTATAATTAATCGTTTAAATACTACAATATTTATAAATTACAGAAAATCAAGAATGACGTACTTACGCACTTTTTTCAAAATGTGATGCTAGAGCTTATTGAAATGTACGAAAAATCATTTGGAAGATTTTTCGTTATAGATGATATTGTAAAATCATTTGGTGCTTCAATTGCCCATAGAGCTATGCAGAATGATACATATAATAATTTGAAAGAAACCGATCATAATAAATTATTAAATGAATTATCCTTAACAAGTAGTCAACTATATTTTTTGACTTATGCAAAGGTGAGATCACTCGTAATTCTTAATTACATTTACATCAATATTTAACTTTTTTTTACATATTCTCTATTATAATAAGTAAACATTTTTTTCAGATGGAATGTTATAGATTTTTATCAATTATGGGTATACCAGAGGTTCTATTAAAATCAGATGTATATACACAAGAATTTAAATGTGTTAAAAAAACTGTAGAATGTATAAAATATTTATTCGATAACAAATCTTATTACTACAAACAATAAAACGAAAAATTTTGATAATTGATCGTAAGATAACCGAACTGGTAATCATTCTCTTTTTCATACTTTATTATGTTATTAAAAATTTTAATAATTTCATTATAATGTAAAAAAACTTCGCTATTGTAAAATTATGTTAGTTTTCTACAGTCAAACATTAATTTTATAAAAATTATATATATATAAGATCTTGCATATGAGTGATATAAATAAATATAGAGACTACAATTATATAAAGTAGATGTGTACATGTATTATTTTATTAGTCACATTATACAATTGCTGTTATTCGTACATTAATATAATAATCGGAAATAATGTACATTTCTCTTAGTCTACAAATTATTGTATCAGCAAATGTTATTACACCAAAGCTCCATAATATTTGATTAAAATACACACATAATATTTACATTAAAATTAAAAAGATCAGCTCGCAAGATTTTGTTGTACAGATTTATATATAGATATCGCACGTTAATTCCTAAAGCAGCGTAATTAGGAAAACTTAAAATCTAACGCATAAGTAATAAATGTCGTTTCCATATAAAATAAGTCATCGTCAGCGCAGACGATTAAAATTACACACTAAAACGCGCCATTACGTAAAATTAAAATTACGATGTTGTAATACGATACAATAAAATTAAAATAGCTTATAATTAGTGTCATTGTGATGTACATTTAAAAGACTATACGAATGCCACGATACATTATTATTGTATTATTATTATTATTATTATAATATTAGTCGTTATATGTTAAGCCGTCCATAAGTGTCTGGGTCGTTCGAGATATGATCATTTGAAATAATTTGTTTATAATTTCTTACTTTCGATCTTGGATACGGTGATTTTCCAAAATTTAAGACCATCGCGTAGCGACAACGATCCATTATTGAAATCCTTGGGTAAGGTTGATTCTGCTCTTCGTAAATCTTGATTTTTACAACCATTTGTCGGTGATGATGAAGGATTATTCTTTCGTGAGTTACGTTCGAGTCGACGTAATATACGGCTTATTTTGCGATACGCTGCGACGGTCGCGAAACTGTCCTTCCTATCGACAGCCTTCGATAGGACGCGGGTTGCTCTAACCGCTTGACCTTCGAGGCCTCGAAGTCGGGTTCCTGGCTCCATTTCGCCTGTCAACCTGTATCCACTGTGGCAAGTTTCGTTCTGAGCTTACTCGAGCCTTCGAGCCTTCCTTAAAGTCTTCGACACCTTTTGAGGGGAGGGTCCACATTATTCGGTTTGATAGTGGGGGTATATGCTCGGGGATCGTAATTTCATTTGAATCTTAGACCAAATATTACATCTTCTTAGATATTATATTATAAAATTATTTAAAATCCTTTTTATTCTAATATTCATAATAAAATCCGTAATAAAAAATTGTTATAGATGAATATAAAACGAGATAGAGTTAATAAATGTATATTTCACATGAATAATAAATATTTCAAGAATATAATCTGTATTCCTTTAATAAATATTTCATTTTTCTTGTGATATTAATGATTTATTTAAAAATTGTAACGGTTCTTTTCAGTAGTTATACGTGTTTCATATACAATTTATACGAACGATAACTACAAAAGATGCTTATATTCGTATAAATAAAAAAAATACATAGATAGATTAGTTAGTAAATAAATCATTAAATGTATATATACTCTTTGTAAAATATAATATCTTTATCAATGCTGATAAATTCGTTTCTTGCAAACTAAGTTTATTATTATTTTCTTATACGTATATACTTTCCTCTCAAACTTTTGTCTATATAATCGTATACACAATTCTAAATCAAACGAAAACAATATGTTTGTAAGCTCCCTGCGAGTAAACATCAAAATTTGTGTTTACAATATATGTACATAAAGTCAATTAGAAATAATAAATATATGTATATTGCGCGCAAATATTACAAAAAATTATTCTTAATACTTTCAAATTTTCAAGTTTACGTTTCAAAGTTAAACAAATAATTTTATTATAAAGCGATGTAAAATTTTATTTAACTTTTATATTGTTAAAATACATCTATACGAGTACAACAATGTATCGTTTTTTTAAAATTAATTTAGGTAACATTTATGCTTACATACGTACAATAGGGAAAAGAAATATTATAGAAACGAAATGTTATTTACATATTTATCTTAAAACACATCATTTTCTTGACAATAGCATCATGTTCGCCGGTTCAAAAGTTATTGAATATCAACGCGTGTTACGGTTAATTGAATGCGCGATAACTGGCTTTAAGATTATGATGTGTGAAGGAAGATTCGCACTCCGCGCTATACTTACTGTTTTCATTAGAGTGCCGTCGAAAACATAGAATCATGTGGTATCGCGTGCTTTAGTAAGTCTTTTATGTATTTTATTATATTATTTAACGTGCATTATTGATTATTCTACAATATATATTTTTTTTGTTTTTTATACAATTCACTTGCTTATGTAAATGTAATTTATTTCGCTGAAAAGGTAATATATATACGTGTTTAAAGTACAACATAACCCTGACGATGTATAAATTATTTAATCTCTCTCTCATTCGTTTTTTTTAACAAGATTCATAATTTTATTGGCGTATTAGAACACTTGTCAATAATATAATAATTCATTTTTATTTCGAATTGTTATAATCTAAATATAGGAATTTTCATTATCGACTACAATTAATATAATTTTATGTTAATAAAGTACATTACTTATTATGCGTACAATTTTAGTAATATAAAAATGTATTAATTCCTCGCGTATTATTTATTGTTACTTATAAATTTCAGTGTCGGAACAATCGTATTTGTGTGTTTACACATTGTAATCAGTTTGGAACGTAATAAGTGCACCAGTACTCAATGTAAACTCGTCCGTAAGTATAATATAATAATAATTATAATAATTATTATTATTATTAGTATTATTATTATATTGTTATTATTATATAACTTATCTATAATATTGATTTCTATTTTATTTTCTAAATTTAATAATTATAAGCTCTATTTGTATGCAGATGAATATATTATCGATGAAATAAATAAAAAGGGATCTCCTTGCGAGAATATTTATTCTTACATATGTAAAGAGGATCAGACCGCTTATCGTAAATTGTTGCTCGAATCGGGTAAAGACATAATTAATAAACCGATACAATTGCATAAATCTCTCCTACACTACTTAAATGGTAGGCATATTATTATTTTATTATATAGTTTTTTTCAATAATTATGATTTTTCGATGGTGTTTATAATTTTTCTTTACTAGTTACTGATGAACCCAGCGACGACGAGTTGAAATCTTTAATTATTGAACGAAAATTGTTTCAGCAATGCATGAAACTTGGTACGTACATGTTTCAATTATTAATATTATATTTTAAGGTAAAATTCAAAATTTTGTGCAAAACGTGTATTAATTCTAGATAATAAATGTTTAATTATTTAAACTTTGTGTACAATAATTAAACTACATATGTACTTATAAAAAATAGTTTTGGTATATTTTTTATGCTCAACCTGTTAATTATTTTTTAATCAATACATTGTAAGTTTCTGATTACGAAGAGTATAATGTATATAGTAGTACAGTGTTGTAAAAATAGAAAGAAAATTGTAAAATATATATAGAGAAGAAAAGTGTTTAATCAGGTATACTTTGTTATTTCAGGAGAAGATCAAGCGGGCGAAGGCGCTAATTTAACAAAATTCACTATGAATTCACTGATAAACAAATTTACTGAGATGTCGAAAAAAGAAAATTGGCAAACTATCGATAAGGAAATGTACTCCTTAGGTTTGTCGTATTCATTCTTTGATATCAGTGTCGTCAAAAATCCTGAAAAACCAGATAGTAATATAATATTGGTATGAAAATTATTTATTATTCAAATTTTTTAGATCTCAACATATTTCTATTATCTATTTTTATTCTAGATACAACCTCCATATATATCATCAATGTTATTTGGACGTATACGTGACATTATGTATGGTTTTACGTTAAGAGAAAAAAATAACACAGACGAAATTGATCAGATACAGAAATTTACAGAATTTCTCGCAGTGGTGCAGTATTCACTATTAATATACAAGAAAATACTTGTTATCAACGTATTTAATTATTCTACATCTTATTGCAGATCTACGCTGACAATAATCATGATGGTGTTTATGGAAAATCATTGAATGAAATAATGAGTTTACAAAAATGGAAAGAAATGTACAGTTCGAGCTATCTTGGACTTAGTGATCTTAAGGTAAATGTTTATAATTTTTCGCTAATATTATTAATAAATATGAAATGAATAATTAATAATAAATCGACAGATGGATTATGGAAAAGTAGTCGATGTAACTGCTACACAAATTAACGTCAGTTTAGGAGGTAAGCAAATTACCCACGTGGATAAAGGTTTGAGCGTTTTAAAACTTTATTCTGCAATGTCATCATCGACACCTAGATACATTATAGACAACTTCATAACATCTCCCAATCTCACATATAAGGATCCAGAAAATGATTCTTCGGCGGAGGTAAGTTCTTTTTTGTATCATTTTTATTGAAATAAATTTTTTAATGTAATTCTAATGATAAAACATAAAAAGTATAATACAATAACTGTATTAAAAATTTGTATTTCATGAGAAAAATATTGTAAAAATGACTATAGTTTTTCGTAATCACATACAAACAATGTCCAAAAAATAACTACAGTTATAATAAAAGTTAAGTGGATTGTAAAACAAATTTTCTATTGTAATTTTCTTTTATTTTGATAGTATGTGATTTACTGAAGATTATGGTAATTTTTAATCATATATTTTTCTCCGTGTATTACTAAGGCACCTTAATTATCGTTACTTCCAGATAAAATGGACAGAGATTTTAAATGAAACATTCAAAAATGTAAACATTACGGTTGACGACCAAGAAATTATACTGGTGAAAAATAAACCATTTTTTATGAATCTTGCAAAGCTGCTAGCAGTGACACCGAACAAAATTATAAGTAATTCAATAATTTATAGAAAAATAAATTTTTCATAACGTTTTTATATAAATGTCTTAAATATTTTTTCAGCGGGTTACGTGTTACATAAATTTCAATACAAACATTTGAGATACACCGATTGGAATCGAGTACCTTCAATGGAAGATTCGTTAAATAAGTTCGTACATAAATTTTAAAAAAATTTTTAGTAACAAAGATTATCTACCAATATTAATGAGAATAAGAATATTTACAGATTGCAGTTCTGTAATTTTGAAACTGAGCTTTACGGTGCTTCTTACAAACTACTTCGTTCCTGGGAAGGAGATTTTAAGTCAACTGTAAGTTTATCATTTGTTATTCAACTATAATAGTCAATAATGTAGAATTCATATAATTGTAGAAACGTCGACGAGAAATCATAAGCAACGTTGCAGATGTCATGAAATCCAAAATTTTACAGTTATCAACGCTTTCGCAAAATAGAAAAAATTATCTTTTTTCACAAATAGATGGTATTACAAAGAATTTACTTAACGATAAATGGAATGAAACTATCATTTCAAATTATTATGGCGATGTAGGTGCAAACATTAACAAATAATGTACTATGTACAATATGAAATTAAATAATTTCTTTTTTACAGTTTGATATGACTGAAAGTTATTTTATAAACATTCTTAAATATCGTATGATGTTAAAGCATAAGGAATTACGTACGTTGAGGGTAGTTTCGGAGTAAGCACCATAATTCATTAATTATTTTAAATATCTAAAACTATAAAGTTTTGTGAATTTATATAGTTTTATAATATAACATTTATTTTTAGTTCAACTGCAGGACTACCAGTTTTCAGTTTAGTTGATTCAGCGGATCTTCAAGGGCAATTTAGTAAACAAAATATTGTTTTTCATAATGATTAATTTATTTTAATAATTAACAACTTATTTACTTCGTTTTTAGTATTAAACATGTATTTGGAGGACATTAAGTATCAAAACAAGACCAATAAATTCTATAAGTTATGGTTAAAGACATTTTTCGAACTGCCAAAGTGAGATATAATAATAAAATTGATTAACAAACGAATTTAAACGCTATACATGCATTTGTTCGATTGATTTATATGCTTTTTTTGTTTTAGAGAAGTGCAGTACGGTGATTGTGGTGCTAAATTAGCGAGTTATTTATATTTACTATTAAATGAACATATATTGGATCACGGTAGGAGATTACTAAAATTTATCAATCACTCATTTTATTTCATACACTATTTCATGTGATTTCTAGGTGGAATTTCATCTATGGTCAGTTATTTTAAAATACAACATCTTACTTATCCGCATGAAATACTATCGTGTTTCGATCCTAATTACAAAGAAAAAATTCGCGTTAGTACTGAAACAAAATATGCATAACTCAATACATGTAAACATTTTTCTAAAAAACATTTGTTTAAATTTTTCTACAGGAAGACTTTTTCTCGGATATTTTTCAAAGTTTTTTCCAACATTGGTATTCGATAAATGAAATAGTACAAACTTTTGGAGTGACCGTAGCGTACAGAGCTATGGAAAAAGATAATTTTAATGATATTGTTGCTAACGAAGCACCGATCACTCAAGATCAACTTTTCTTTTTGACTTATACTAAGGTAAGTATTTTTTTTTGTAAAAATATTTTTAAAAAATGATTAAAAATACATTTTCTTTTTCCATATATTTACAGACTCAATGTATTGATTTAAGTGCACACGTCAATCGAATACTTTCGAATAGTAATGAATTTAAAGCAGCGTTTCAATGTTTCGATTTGAGCGATTTAAACAAAAAGAACAAATGTTACAAGACACTGTTTGATATTCAAATTTAAATTTAAATATATCTCTGGACGATTGTAGAATTATTATTTATTTCACGTGGTCATTTTTACAATATCGATGTTTTTTATAATTTTTATTTGTAGTCAAAGAGTGTACTGATGTCGTTAATAAATGTAAAATATATACAAAAGTTGATACATTTGTAATAAAACCAGTATAAAATAAATCTTTATTTGCAGTAGCTTAAACGCACGTTAAAAATATATACATTTAATACAATTTTTGTTAATATCCATGGTGTAGTACAAAAAAAATTCATTCACGTAACGTATTGAAAGAGACAAAAAAAATTTCATTCGCTCGACATGATGCAATTAATAACAAGCATCTCAGATCATTGCACCGTGTGAAAAAGTTTCAAATTCGCAAAAAATTGGCCTTTACACAGACGCGTCTAATATAAAAAAAAATGCATCGTGCAAATTAAAGCTTACGTTATATAGACATCCCTTATACGAAGTTTAATAATAAACGCTTGTAAATATAAAAGCCAATAATCGAATATCCCAATAAGGCAAAAAAATTACACATAAGAAAATAAATGGTAAAAGGGTAAAGGGAGTGTAGGTATTAGTATATACACACATATAGACGCCAGAGACGATCTCAAAATAACGTTAAAAGCGAGCGACGCGCGCACGTGCCGCAAAAATAAAGAACGAACCAAAAGGATGGAAAGTAAAGGCTATATGCAGATATATATATTCGCATAATCGCGCGGGCGCGCTTGGTACACGATATATATACGCGCTCGGAAGTATATTATAGGAACGCGTCTCGCGACAAGTAAAGGCGGACTGAAAATAAAAAAACCGAAAAAAAGGAGAATTCGCGCGTGATGACCGGACACGAAGAAAGTAGACCGATCTTTTGCTCGGATGGCAAAACAGATGCCAAATGAGAGGGTCTCTCCCCGTTTTTGACGCTGAGAAACCAAGTCACCGAACTTTGACGTCATTGTATCTACGTGATTGACCGTGTTAATATTGTATGCGCAAGCTGAGAAGTGAGATAGTTTTTCAATTTTGGGCGGATGCAGAAACCAAAACGAAAACGATGTTGCAAATGCAGGTACGTTTTTAATTAATATTTCTTGATAACGTATTAAAATACAACTTATTTTTATTTTTAATTACCATCTAGAGTTATTACAATTTTAAATACACATATTTATTTTAAAATGATATTTAAAAATTTTTAATATCATTTTTGATAAAAATAGATATTACTGCCAGTCTCCTTGACTGTATAGATTAATAAATATAATTAATAATTAATCATTATTAATTATCATATTAATTGATGCAATTATAATATTAATTCACAATAATATTTGAAGGATAAATGAAAAAAAAACAATATTTCTAAAGTAAGTTGCGATTAACTCCAGAAAAAAACTGTAGAATAGCAAAGTATAGATATTAGTTACATTTTAATGCTAAACTTATAATAACATTTAATAATAAACTAATAGTATTAGTTATTGTCGTAAATTAAACTACAAAGTCCTTTCAAATATGTATTTTCAAAGTATCGTTAATAAACTTAATTGAATTTTTCATTTTAATTACTTAATTTATTATAATAGTTTTTTCGATATTTAATTTCGTAATAGATTAACCAAATTATTAAAAAAATTTTACAATTGTTAATAAATTTTAATTTTAATTAAATATAGTAATTAGCTCGATTGTACTGTTGATTATAACTATCTAACTATCTGCATTGGAAAAAAGTAATAAATTTAAAATACCGATATCAAATGGAAGTATTGATTTTTTATACGCTAAATAAAGTGTTAAAGTTAAATCATTGAAGTGAAATAGAAAGAAAAATTACTATAACGAATTATCCCATCTAATGAAAAAATACAGTAATTAAAAACCTAAATAACTTATATAGACCGTTTGCGTTTTATATCCGAATTAAAACCAATTCGAAAAGTCTTAAAGAATCCCACGTACATGCTACGAATTTAAAAAAAAAAGCTTTAACCTAATTACCGTAATAATAAAACGAGCGTCATCATCCCGTTCACAAACGAATCGCCTTGAACGACGACCTTATCCCTGGGTTAGGTTCCCTATATATCATGTGTGTGCGCGCAGGCCGCGGTGCGAGCGTGCGAGCGGTCGACGCTCGTCGATCACGCCTCGCTCGGCAAAGTGCGCGACCCACTCATCAATGAAAAATTTCCAAGAAAATCGCAAAAGACCGAACGCGTACGGGTCACGTAACTTCCCCCACTTTACATGCCTTTTAAGCACGGTAATGTGACGGTCATCATCTTAAGCGCACGCACCCACATGTATATATATATATATATATACACACATTAATTTAGCTGTAGCGGGGGGGCCACACGGCCACACCATACGAGAGAGAAAGAGAGAGGGCTGGGGCCTGGGGCGCTTCCTGTATAGTTGGCGCTAGCCTAAAAAAAAGTCTCTCTCTCTCTCTCGGAGCTGTACACATACACGCGCGCGCGACAGAGAACGAGAGAGAGAGTGAGTGAGTGAGAAGAGTGTGTATGTGCGCGGAGACCCCTGTCGCCGTCGTCGTCGTCGTCGTCGCCGTCGCCGTCGACGAGGAAGTTTGACCATAGTTTAAGAAGTGCGGACGGTATCGCCGCGACCGAATGTCGTTTCAATGCAACGAAAATGGTGAACTGTGCGAGAAGGTGGGCATCGAGTAAAAGCCGAGACAGCTCGAATCATGACAGAGGCGTCGGAGGAGTGAGTATTCATTAAGACGAGATTTAAGCACGTTGCGTACAAGGTTTAGGACTTATGCTACGAATTTATTCAAAACTACTTGCATTTACTTTCTAGGAAGTCATTCTCTATTGGTTTTTTTATACTTTTTTCCTGGAAGTCATGGCTGTCAGGATGCTTCCCTTCTGGAGCTCTATTTTATCTTTCTATACAGACTTTCTTCAATTTAGTTAATCGAACAAACTTTGAAATACCATATATAGAATGGGCATTAGGTAGTGAGAACTTTACTCGTTCTTTTCAAAGGCTTCTATTTATTGTCGAATACAGTTTTTTATTTTTCTTCTAATGGACTTTGTTGGTATAAATCATTGCTTTGATTTTCTATCGTTCGTATTTACTTTCCAATAATTTTCAAGTCCATATACATCATGGCTTTTATTAAATTTTCCATTAGATTGGCTAAGCTTTTTTTATGCTGATGCATATAAACATTTTAAAACACCCAGTATTAAATCATCAATTTAATTCTTACATTTAGTAGCTGTATATATATTATATTTAACAATTTGTATTTTTATAAATTAATATTATACTCAATTTGGATTGTCAAATACATGGATAATGTTGCTAACATTAGTAAAATTGAACCAATTAATATTAATTAAATGTACAAATGTGTACAATTAATTACAATTAATTACAACAATTCCATAATTATTACTAAATGCAACTATTTCTATAAAATACCATCCTCTCTATTCACTTTGACCCTTGAACTTTTCTGGTTAAACTGATGTTTACTATTAATCAATACTGCTGAATGAATGCCCTGTTCATTGAGGGAAATGTGTTCCAGTTATCATTAAGATTCTGATTAAACCATAATTTCAAATTAAATTGACTACAATTATGGTATTTTAATGTTTAATTAATTATTTATAACAAACTTTTAACTTATTTTAAGTCTATGAATATAATTGAATTAAAGTTAGTGAGAACCTATATATATATGTATATGCATACATATATATATATATATTCATATGTACATGCATGTATATATAATTACTCATTTTTAAATTATTAAATTTTGATAACAGTTGCATGAATGGATTTACATGGTTGTGCAAGACAAAATTGTATGATTGTGAAGATTATAATTGAATGACAAGCTAGAGTAAAAATGCTTATCATATGTAATCTTTATCGCGTTTCATTATTTTTATCACTAAGCAAATACCTAATTGTAATAAATCCTATGAAATAAATGTGTATTCATTGAAAAAGTGAAATACTTGAATTAATTTAAAATATCTTTAAGAATCAATCGTTGTTACATTGCCAATTATATATATATATGTATATACTATTCAGAAAGATTAAATCTTAGATAAGTTCTTGCATATCTTACAACAGATTTACATTTACGTCAGATCCACACTTATATTTACATTGAATTACTATCTTAGTTTTTCTACAAAATATTTTTTGTTTTACTTTTCAATTACCACTAATTAACATTTATATTATTTATAAGGTACAAAAACTGTTAATAAGTATATTCACTAAATAATTAATTTATAAGTATTTAAATGGTTTATAGTATTCATCCAATTCTATTTGTTTTATAGTGATATATCATGAATCAGTAAACAAATTAATAATGACAAATATTGTTCTGTTAGTGGTAACTACTTGGTGAGGGTACGGGCGCAGGTGATGACACGAGATGACAGTTCTGGAGGATGGGTTCCATTAAGCGGTGGTGGTCTGGCGAATGTCTCTGTGAGAAGAAGACCTGTTGCTTCCACAGGGACACATCAGATTGGCACAACAAATGGAAATAGTATACCTACGGCAGCTGCAGTCACCCCTGCACCCTTAACCACCAACTCTGCGCACTCTGTATCCACAACCGTAAATAGTCAAGGTCATGGATCGTCTAGCACTTCTCCACCAGGTGCACCAAAACGAAGACACGAATATCTCATATATGGGAAAAGAATTACAGATCAATCTGTAAGTTCTTATGAAATAAATACCTTGTTTACAATATGCAATATATAATTGTAGAAATACATAAATATTTATTGTGCTAACTAAAAGAGATTGCAGTATTCAGTCTTTTCAATAATTGTAAACATACTATGCATTTTTTTAATTCATTTAATATTGTTTATAGGTGGTTCTCAGTTGTACTATAAAAAAGGATTTTGAATATAACAAAGTAATGCCCACATTTCATCATTGGCGTACAGGAGAGAAGAAATTTGGACTGACTTTTCAAACAGCTGCCGATGCGCGTGCTTTTGACAAAGGTGTTCGGACTGCAGTCGAAGAATTATTAGAAGGTTTGAAGTTTTTTCATACATTTCTTGTGAATCTGGTATTGTAAATGTTTTGTTATATGCCAGTATACTTGTTGTATAAACTATTAGAGGCTTGCAGTTACATACATATTGACAGTATAATGAAGTTTCTATATCATAATGCTAATGATAGAAATAATCTATGTTAAATATTCCAATAATTGTAAATTATAGTTACACAGATCTATGTATAGTTACAAGTATAATTATGATTTAGAAAATTTTAGATAGATAAACAATATTATTGAAATTATTTTACATAATAGTACCACTCAATAGCAATTAAAACATATTTATAGTCATAAATATCAAATCAATTTTCTAAGATTAAAATCAAGAAATTCTTTACTAATTTTTTTACTTATTATTATAATTTTGTCTGCTGGATTAATTTAAACCACGTGTGTCAATAACAATTAATTTTGTAAAACGTTACTTATTCTTAAAATAAACTTACAAACTTTACATTTTCCACTGCCACAATTAATCTTGGATATTTTATTTGGTAAGCTTAAAAATAAATATATATATATATGTATATGTGTGTACATAAAGCAAAATTGTTTACATTATCACTAATGTGCATTCTAACTAAACTAAAATTGTATTTTTCAATAGGGCTTGCTGAAATATCCTCGCTGTCCGATGAATATGGACAAATAGATGGAGGTGACGATGATGTTTTTATGGTAAAGAATACCTATTATTTGATCAATAGATAAAATATAGTGATAACCAATAATTAAATTTACTTTATTTTAATTTCAGACGTTGAACTTGCCAGTAGAGCCACCAGAGCCGCGACAGTCATCGGATGTGCAAACCCGCGGTTTACTCCGAGTGTCGAATTATCGTTCTCAGTGTTCAGATCTTCCAGATCCCCACAGTCGACCCATCCACTACATTAGTGATACGTCTCTTACTAAGGTGCCCCCGCACCATCCTCATCATTGTTCGCACCTTCATCCTCTAGAGTCCGGTGCAACGGATCTTGCTTCTGACAATTACCCATACGTGCAGCTGACGACGCTTAACAACGAGTACCTGTATCCGGTGATAGATGAGCAACAGCAGCACCAACACCACAAGGCTGATCAGTTTGACCGTAGTAACTCGGGAGGTTCACTTAAGAAGCCTGATATACTCGTATCACAGGTATTTATACATGTGTACAATCATTTCGTCCATTTTAAAACTTTTCGTACATTGTTTTGTACTACCGTAATTATTTTTTCGAATTTATTTGAATATTTGTGAATAAATTATTGGAGATGTGCAATCTATCTTAATAATTTTAAGTCAGTAGTAAAATAGTATATTCGTTATTTTAGCCGACAAAAACAACCGGAGTCTTAACAGGGAAAGGAGTACGTGGTAACCTGAGGCTGCGCTGTAAGCATTGCCAAGAATTATATACAGAGCAACACAATCCAAGAGGCGCATGCGAATACGCTCCCGATCCAGTAAGACGCGGCATCGCCACTGTCTCCTGTCTGTCTTGTGCTCAATGCATGCTATATCATTGCATGAGCGATGCTGAGGGTGATTTCGCACAAAATCCCTGCAGGTAAGACATGACATATATTGATAGTAGAAATAGTTAAAATATTTATACAATTTTTTTGTTATAATTTATAGTACATAAAATTAGTTTAATGATCATTGTACAAATTCTGTAATTCATTGTTATTTAAATTGTAGTTGCAGTACAGAAGAAGGCTGCGGCCGTCGTTGGCTCGGTTTGGCCCTACTGTCGCTTATCGTTCCATGCCTATGGATCTACCCTCCGCTCAGGGCAGTCCACTGGTGTGGCATGTCCTGCGGCGTATGCGGTGGCCGACATCATCCGGCCGAATAACTGGAGGGGCCCTTTGATATCTCTGCATCGTTCTCTGCGGGTGTACAAGCGAACGCGCCATCTGGACGTCGATTATCAAGATCCGGGTCGGGTCAAACCGCCGTGGCCAACGTCTATGAGTGCCACGACCTCAGCATGGGACGATGCCAGAGATACCAAAGGGGTAGGCAGCTACCGGTCCATGCCCTCATCCACCAGCGTCATTTCTGAAAATTCAACGCACCCACACTAAACTCATACACGCATTCACATAGATAGCTCGATTGGGTTCTTTAGTTGTCTCGTTATAAAATTAAATAAACAAAAAAAGGCTTCGTCGGAGTGGAAATTGTTATAATGTTCCTCTGTGATTTTGACTAATGCAGAGTGATTAAAATAACTGTTAGAGTGATTGTTTTAGATGAGATGTTGACAGTGGCAGTGTTGTAACTTTTTATCAAGAAATTAGGTAACTTCGTTGAGATGTGTAATTTATAAATGAAACTCTAGAATCCAATTGCTGCATGTGCACTATCGTTCATCAAGTTTTTGGATACTTTTTGATTATATAGTAGAAAACCTGGAGAAGGTGAAATTTTTAGTTATTGTTAATTATCGTTTTTATTGCAATCATTCGTTATTATATAATGTTTCTTGACAAACGACTACGCGGATTTCCATTTACATCGGTAGAAATGTTTTTAATCAGTTTACTAAATATATTTTTATAATCGTCGTTACTTTTACTTGATTTGAATATAAGAGAGTCAATTCGATGCAATTGACAAAATTTTATACAATGAAAATTCTTAATATTTAAATAACGAATATTTGATAACAAGCTCACAAAAATAATAAGTTTACTTGAAAGTCTGTATAAAAACATCAAACTTTTAAATCCTTAAGTGTCCAAACACATTTTGGCGGTAGCGTATACAAAAATTATATACATTATTAAAACACAATATAGGACAGAATCAGCGAAACGGACAGTCCGAGACGCATTTATGCCAGAAATACAGTGTATATTCTGTGTTTTGTATATTTTGTTATACGCCTATTATAAAGGAATGGTGTACACCTCAATTTTTTGATCACTTATTTTTAAATCAATTTATACTGTCTATGATATATTTTTAACAAACAATTTTAAATAACGTTCAATAATTTATTAAGAAGCTCAATATTTTTTAAACAACTAACGTTAGTTTAATACGTTACTACATTATTCACCCTCTATAGGTCAGAAATGCTATAGAGAACAATTTCAAAAGAAGAAAATTCTATAATATTTTCATACATATATGGTTTTAATATAGCTAAATGAAACGATGAATTTCCCACATGATAATTGAATATGATAAAATCTAACAAATAGGTAAATTGTTATTTTCTAGAGATTCATCTTTTACATAATCACGAGTTTATATAAAATTTATTTTGTTATAGCATTAATATAAAAAGACTCCATTCCTTTAAATAGGCAAGCCGAATTTAAAGAGTTTGATGGATCGTTTGATCTTTGCATTCGAATTTGTTATTGTAAATAATAGTTACAGTTAGCAATGTTTGAATTGAGCATCGATTATCAATCTCTGCGTCGAGACAGGGAAAAAGAAAAGAAATATATATATACACACATATATATATATATCTCCTAGCTCTCTTTATTTGACTGCGGTAATTCTCGGCCGAAGTCACCGAACTCGCGTCGGAGTCGTTTGAATCCGAGGTTAACTGGTTTTCTCCGTCCTCTTTCTTCTCCTGGTCTTCGTCCTCGCTTTCCAAAATAACTTTTTTCTGCCTCGGTCTCTTGTGTATCAACTTGACTTTCAGGGATATGCTTGGTTTTATTATATGGGATTTCACTGATTGTTTGGATCATTTTGCATCTACACTAGCTATTTGTGAAGGTACAATCGTGGATAACATGAAAATGTTGTCCAAGTCTTGAGATGATAATAATTCTTGATTTACCTTCTCCATAATTTTGGCTAATTTGTTTAAAAAGTCCTGTGTGAAAATGTTTTGGAACTTCCCATATATCATGAAGAATTCTTGATCACAAACCCAATCGAAGAATAGAATTGCTCCACAAGGTCCTAAATGCTTTTGATCTAATTTTCATTTTATGAAATCTTAGAGTATTATATTGTAAGCCTAGATCTGCTTCATCCATGTTATTTTTGCTATTTTCGTTATAATTTCTATTATGCGAGGATGATGACTTATCGTTATTTCGTATTTTCATACGGATTCGAGGAATTCGCAAATTTTCATCTCTTCTAACATTTTTATTTTTTCTTTTTGTCATTTGTTGAAATTTTACTATTTCGTTCTTCTGAACTGCTCTCACCTCTACGTGTCTCGAACAGCGTGGTGAACTATTTACTAAATTTTTCTTAGCTCCTGCACCAGCATTTATAGGTAGCTGAATTCTAAAAACAAGTATACCCCACTCTCATCCCTCACCAGCATAAACCATGGTTTTTTAGTCATGACGCTTCGCATCGACAAAACCAGTTTATGCTGTATATAAAACAATTTTATCAGTGTAAAATATTTTTTTAACAACCAATGATAAAAATGTATAATATGCATTTAACGCTTCTCTGTAAAATAATAATAAAAAAAGGAAATGGCACACAACATAGAATTTCAGTGAGCGAGAGTTTATATTCTGTCGACTCGCCCGATTCAATCATTGCTTATATAAATAAAATTCAAGAATTTACGTGCTTTTGTTTGCTAGTAAGTGAATATACGCACTAACGTATTTTTAGATATATCGTTTAATACGATATATATATAATATATATAAATATTATATATTATATATGTATATGTATATAAATAATATGTGTATACGAAATACGTATGCACACGTACACATATACATTTTCTGCAAAAGCAGAAAAATCATTCTCAAATGTTTTTAATCTAATTAATTATTTTTCGTCACCGCACCAATGGTATTCAGTTGATATAGATAGAATTATATAGGTATCCGTTTGTTATTTATAATTTTTACAAAAAAAAAATATAACAAGAGAATGGTCAATATTTTTTCTCTGCTCAAACAACAAATAAAAAGAATAAAAACGTGAGACGATATTAATATTAATCGCTAAAATTGCGATCGACAATTTTTGCTTGAGGCAAAGCTCGTCATGCGTCTTTTGTATATATATTATATAAAACTATAACAGTATTTTAATTTATATGTTACGTTTCAAAGGCGCTGATGACTTGTACAACCGTTAAGATTCATTGAATCTTTTGGTGCTTGTTTAGTGCATTCAACGACGAGGACAAAACAACAAAATTTTTGAGCAACAACGAATTATTGTAATTTTCCTTGAATAATTTTTTTTATTATTCTCCATCGCTGCACACACGATTATTAATTTCTTTTAAAGAGAGAAAACCGACAACAGTTACAACAACAACAAAGAACATTTGAATTTTGTGATAAATTTGAAATGCTTATTAAGTCGTTATATATTTCTTCCACAAGCGATCCTTTTTACTATCTGCTTTTTATATATTTGCGTATAACAGTGCCTAATTCGTACGATTTTTTAAATGAGTTTTCTTTGTAAAGAAAGTTATTATTGAATCCATATATATATATATAAATATATAAATAGAAATCAGTTGTCTAATTAAATTTACGAACGATTGGTTGAAAAAAATAAATAAAATTGTTATGGTTTTTTCTTGTGTTACCTTCAAGCGACTGCTTTTGTGCGATACATAAGACTCGGTCTGCTTATATAACATATGTGATTGACAATTCATATATATATATATAGGTGACCAAGGGATAAAAAAAATCGATAATAATTCGTAAATAACGATCATTTGTAACATGGATTAACTTTCTTCATTCATCTATGATAATTTTCAATGTTATTACTTTATCAACCGAATAAGATACATTATGCAATTGTAATTGATAATTTTAGAATTAAGCAATAAATTTTGGTTTACGATTGGCCAGTATATATTACATATAAAAAAAATGTATGGTATATGACAAAATAAATTTTATTATTGATATTATTATACAACAATAAAGTTTAGTGCTTATTCATGAAATATTTGTAATTACGCTTCTTACATGTTAATTATTTCGAAACGATAAACATTTGTTTATAATAATATCTCGTTTGCATACAAGATGAAATATTCTTTCAAACAAAATACCGATGTTTATAAAAAATGTTAATGTAAATATTTAGTAAGAATTGCTAAATTTTATTGTCTGTACAAAATTTAAAATAAATGATTTTATATCACAAAAATTATTATAATACAAATTATTGTAAATTACTAAAAATATCGGTTGACAAAGTAATAGCACCCAAATAACTCAGTAACTGTTTTTCACCTCGAAATTTCGTAAATATCACAAGTAACACAAAATCATCGTCTCCCACCATATTTTTAAAAAATAACGAAATAAAATACAAAAAATATAAACTTAACAGTTTCTACGCGAGACGCGACGGACCGAGCAACAATTTTTGCACTCTCGCATACAAGCGATTAGGAAAAAAGGGGAACAAACGCATTTTCTTTCTTTCTTTAAACAAGATAATGTTTGTTTAAGGAGTTATGTAATTTTAACTCCAAATTTTCTAGTCTGCTTATAAAGATTCGCCTACGAGCGGTGGGTCAAAAAATATTTTGTTTCATATTTACCAAATTCATTACTATTAATTATATTTATAAATTTTACACAATTTTTAAGAGTTTGTGCGAATTTTGCATTTTATTAAATTATGTATGCATAAAAAATTCAAAATTAATTCAGTGTCATTTATTATTTATATCAGTTAGCGACATAAATAGAAATTCAATAAAAAAATTTTCCGATATAAATATTCAAATATCGTATAATAATTTTTAAAGACCTAAGTAAAAATTTATTTATATATGAATATAGTAAGCGAAGTAAATGTTTCATATTTATATTAATAATTCAATAGATCAATGCATACAAATATAATCGTGTATTTATTAATAATATACTATATTAAAGTATAAAAAAATACTAAAAAATGTACTGAAAGTCAATTATAAAATTACGTTTTTAAAATAATTTTTTATAATTCCGTTGAATAATCTGGTATAATAATAAAATGCATAATTATAAGAAAAATGCAAAATCCGTATAAACTTTAGTTCAACAGTCTAAAAAAAAAAGAAAGAACACCCTGAAAATATGTTTTTTTTTTCAAATTACGTGGTACACGCGCAATCGGGGAGCGGGAAACGACTCAATTTTTAAAGTCTGATTTTCTTAGGAATGTCGCGCGCATGAATCTATATATTATTGTTGATGCGTATATAAAGAATGAAATTAAAGAAAAAAATCTTGAATTATCCAAATAGACCTCTTACAGTATATGCGTACATATAAAAAAGGGTCTGATCTGTACGAGTCTAAATACGCTTTACGGGCGATTAATTCACAGTTACATCATAATACTATAATTTATTATATTAATTCTAAAAACGAACGATATTTCAAATGTATAATTCTGTTCTAATGAGAAAAACACACGTTTTCAAGAATCGTAGACACTGAAGAGAAAATTCGTAAATCTTAAAAGTGTCTGTAATTCCTTATACGTTTTCAAAGCGCGAAACAATATGAGCGAATGAGTGAGATAACTGATTAAAAAAATAATTAATATTAAACGAAAGAATGAACGTTATGCTTTTTTTTAGATAAATATTACATAAATAATACATATATAATAATTTTTTATTATCATTTTTCTATTCTTCTTTTTGGATTTTAGATGATAAAGCTGTGTAGATGCGCTTTTAAAAACTCTTACGAGCCAGTCGTACGTTTACCCTCTCAATGCAGAGGTATAAGTTAATTTAATAAGTATACGATTGTGCGATCGTACTCTATATTAAACGTATTTCTTAAATAACGTTAAAATTAACGCTTATACTCCTTTAATTTTCGGTTGGCAAATTGTGTAATTTAGAACACAGATTGAAAGTCGAGTATCGGTTTAATCTTAATACTCGTTCATATATATATAAGTGACTGATGCGTAATCCTCGATTACTTTTTTTCATTTTTAATAATCTTAAAATACTCAAACATGCTTATTTTCCTTTACATGAATATACTATATAAGTTTGATGATTTTAAGAAACTCAACGAGATTTACAAGTATATTTTAAGTTTTTAATATTCTGTGCTATCTAATAATTATAACGATATTTAATTTAAGAAATCATATTTATTCATTGTTGCTAAACAAATTTATACACCTCTTAAAATACACATTCAGTTTTTGCTTCGAATTCAGTATATACTTAGAGTGAATGTAAAAAAGTCTATTTTAAATAATCGAATAATTGTTGAATATTAAAATTTTTTAAATATAAACGAATAGTTTTATTGCGTGCCAGTTTATAAATGAATAAAAAAGTATATATATACATATTATATTAATACAATTTAATTAATTGATCTTTTTTTTCTTATATCTATTATTATATTCATGTAAATATTCACTGGAATATAAAAATATTTAATTAGAAATAGTTCTTTTATGTGAAATAATAATTTAATAAAATTTCTTATTTTGAAAATGAATACATTTTGTATGAGATACCGATTATAACTTTTTTCGAATCTTATATCGTTTGAATCGTTTATAAAATTGTTACGAACGTGAAAAGAAAACACCAGCTAATACCGTATATAAGTATAAAAAAATAAATCATCGAATCGCTACAAAAAAATTATTTTGTTTAGCGTATATTTTTAATTATGTGGAAGAAAAGTATCCCTATTAAAATATATTATTCTACAAAAAGTGTCGAATAGGGTATTAAAAAACATATGAGTAAATAAATTTTTGCGTATAAAAATATTATTGATTTTTTAATTAATTTTAAACTTTTTGCAGATTATTTATATATGGGTACTTTAATTATTAATACACAGGGACTGGAATCCCTTACTTATGAAAATCGTTAAAAAAGAATATATATATATAAATATAATACGATGTGTAAAAGAAAACAAATTAATGTTTTTAAAATCGTGTAAATACGAAATATTGTTTATAATTGCCATATTAATTCGACTCATGACAAACAAAAAAGATTGCCTGCAATTTTTTGTTATTTTATACGATATACGTTTCTCAACCTGTGTATATTATAACAGGAGCTGCGATAAAAAAATGTAATGAATTTTTTATTTTTTATTCTTAAAATATCATTTTGTAATTGTTTAAGTACTTTTTATTAAATCAAAATTGTAGAAAATTTTTTACGCAGTTCCATTGTATTGTACATGTACAAAATTTTTTGTAGAAATTAAAAAAAATGTAATTCGCGAAATCGGTTGTTCTTTGCGTTTACGAGATATAGATAAAATAAAATAAAAGAAGTACAAAAAAAGTCTATTTTCCCATCAGGTCCGTTGTGTGATTACTAAGTATATATATATATAATAATAATACCAAATGATGCGCGCGTATAATTATTTTAAAAAAATTATGCGCTAAGGAGTGAATGATTTTACAATAAATTTTTTTTTAACTTTTTCTTTTGGTGAAAAAGCGTGTATTTGAATGCGAATATAAATATATATAGCGAAAAATAAAAATTATTATAGTGCGCCTGTAATTGTATTGATCAATAAATACGCGATGATTATAAATAGGAGTGAATATAGTGAGAAGAAGCGATAATAATTATTATTGAACATACACAAGATAAAATATAAGTACGTGTATAAAATAAAATATATAGTATAAATAAAAAACGGGATGCGAGTGAAGAATGTACGAATAAATGAAACCACATAAAAAACAATCGATGAAATTTTCCTTGTATCCGCGTGATAAATACAAGGAAAAGTTACACTTGTGTCGAAGGGAAAACTTGTAACATAAGGTTTTCCTATTTATAATATATAAGCGTTGCAAGGTCCCGATGAGTAAGATTTTAATCCGCAAAAAAAATACCTTATATCATCAATGTCTAAAACAATCTTGTATTACTGTAATTATTAAAAAAAGAGAAAAAGAAATATGTATTATAATCCTAATGTATGAGAAAAATAAATATATTGTATCATGATATATATATATATATATTTACAAATATATATGTATATATATATGTATATATACATATCTTGTGTAATTTATTTCATATGTTTAAAAGTAGTAAACAAAGTTTGTTTTTTTGTCAACAATTTAATTTACAAAGTTTATTAAACTATTAAATACTACTATCTTATTTTTGTAATTTTCTTATTTTGAGAGTATTTACAGCAATGCAATTTAAAATTAGGTTTAATGCGCTTGTGGTGTATGTCCATCAACATAAAAGTTTCTGGTTGCTTTAGGTAATTGTAATTCTATGCCTTCCAATTCTTTTGTTAAAATAATTTGACAACCTGTAACAATAGAAAGTTAATTTTAAACACATGATTGACCGTAAATAAGTTTTTTTAAAAATTAGAATCAGTCTGACAAAAATTGATATTTAGATATTTAAATATTGATCAATTTTCGATTACCTAATCTAGAGTTCTCCTTTAAAAAAGGAGCTAAATCCAGTAAATCTTCTTCTCTTTCTTCCGCTTGTGGAAGTTTATCCAAGTAATCATGGTTCACATAAACGTGACACGTTGTACAAGCCAAAGAAGCTTCGCATGCACCTTCCATTTCAATATTATATCTGTGAGCTAAGTATAATATATTGTCTCCAACTTTACCTTTCACTGGTATTCTTTTACCATCTTTATCAACATATATCACATTAACGCTAAAACAAAAAATTGATCAAAACATGATCTTAATACTTAAGAGTATTAGGCATATTAATTTACAATATATTTAAATTTAATAACATTCAAAATAATAGTTACACACATTTCATCTTCAGACTTTGGATCCTGATATTCGTATTCTCCATGAAAGAATCCTGTAAACAATAAAATAATTTATATTAATGTAGGACAGATTGTATTTCATAAATTTTAAATTATATTGATCTTTATATTATATATGTCATAATTATTTTATGCTATAAAATTAGAATGTAATTAGAAATATATGTTCTATTCTAAATAATTATTCTAAATAATTGCGAATAAAAAGAAAGAAGAAAAGAATAACTCGTGACAATAAAATATAGGTAAACAGTCTAAAATTATAATGAATTTCACAGCTATTAAATCTTACCGGAAGATGTGTGAAAATGGTCAGTTTGTTTCATAGGACTCCGCAAAATTAAACATTTCCGTGTGCAATTCTTCAACAGTGTAAAAGTTCGAAACACAAATGTCATCTTGTTTGAAAACTCAAATATTTCTTTTCGTTCACCATACTCCACTGGCAAACAAAAAAAAACGTGTACTTATATTATAATACGCCAACCTTTTGCACACATAATCACATGTTGGTCGCGGCGCACGCGCAAGTTGGAAAAAAAGATAATTGTGAAAGAGGGAAGGATAGAAAGAGAGCAAAGATAAAGAGAGAGAGAAAGGCTTAGCGAGGTTAAAACGCCGCTTGTGTGTATATATAAGATACAGTAATCAAACAATTTTACGAAAAATCGTCGAGGAGACCGTTGTCACCTTGTCGATTAAGAAATAAAAATAAAAACCACGATGTTGAATACCGGTGACATTTAAAGAAAACGTGACTATTGTAGTCACTAACAATAGTCAACGTCGACGCAAGTACTTTTTACGCGAATATATATCCATCGACATTTTTTTTTTGGGGGGGGTTACAATTAATCTTTTTGCCAAATTGTTATTAATTATTAAAACAAGAGTGTGTATTGTTTTTTCAAATAAGGTGAGTAATATGTTTGTTTAATGGTTAGCATTCGTTTATATAATTTTAAAAGTCAAAGTTTAATTAATAATTATATAAATAAGTACTTACTAGGATGCGAGAGTTGATGATGAGCATTCGCGAAATCGATCCGGCGTTTTTCGTTGTGGCGAATCCTTGTTTGTTGTTAGGGACGTTAAATAATTAATATGCTCGAGCATATGGATCGCAATTGTTAAATTATTCAACTCTAGCTTTTGATACCTAACGTTTCAAGTGCTTTCGATAGTTTTACCCACACTTTTATGAAACTATATACTTATCCCATACTGGTCATTTCCAACATGCTTGCACAACCAACTTTTATTAAAAGGATTTAGTGTAATTAAAATGTGCAACATCGTTTTGTTTTCATTATAATTTATAAGAATTTTTAGAGTGTGTACTTATAATTTAGTGTTTTATTTTTTCAAAATTAAATATGAGAGGTACATTTCTTTATAGACTTGATAATTTGATTTAATTTTGATTTGTTTAAACAAAGGTATATTTCCAATGAAATTATTTATAGTTTTTGTACAATGCACTTTACAGGATCAAACATGGTTGTTTTAAGTGATTTTTTGACTCCTCAAGAAGGAATACGACACGAAGAACCACAAACTACTTTATATATCAATGACAGAGAAGTTGGTAAAGGAAATTTGTATATTACAGAAAGGTAATGTTTTATTTTTTTACTTTTGTTTTTTATTTCCATTTCCTGTAGATAACCTTTTTAATTGGAAGATGTATTAGATTTCATAATAGGCTTATTATAATTACTAAATCAAGATTTAACATTTAGCTGCAAAACAAAATCTATTCATTTAAAAATCAAAGAAACTGTTCTAATAATTACTTTGGACATTTCTTAATATTGTACAATATATCTGCTAAGCTTATTAATATTTAGTGTTTGAGTTGAAAATAAAGAATTGGTAAATATTGACAGCTTGCTTTCATGGGTCAACAACGACACCCGACAGGGATTCTCATTGGAATATCCTCATATAACCTTACATGCTATCTCACGAGACGAGCAAGTTCATCCTAGACAGTGTCTGTATGTAATGGTTGATGCCAAAGTAGATTTTCCAGGTAGATTATCAAATAAAATTAAGAAGTATATCATTGTAGCCTTTATATGTATATCACTGTTTATTTATAGACTCCCCGACGTTACAGTCGAATAATGGTAGTAACGAAAGTAATAATACAAATGGTACTAATGATGATGATGATGATAATGATGATGATTCTGATGCACCTATAACTGAAATGAGATTTGCACCAGATAATACAAATAATTTAGATGCTATGTTTCAAGCGATGAAAGAGTGCCAAGCACTTCATCCTGATCCTCAAGACAGCTTTTCTGATGGTAAATTATTTGATATTTATTTTATTTATTTATTGATGATTAAAGGGATTTCCCCTTTACACAAAAATATATACAAAAACTTAATAGGTGACATTTGATTTTAAAAAACATTTCTCCAACAATATATATGAGAATTATAAAAAAAAACAAATCAATGCTATTCATACATAAATACTGCCTCTCTAATTTCTTTTTTAAACAAAGATATATTTATATGAAACCAATCGATATCTACTGCTAACTCATTTGCAGAAGCACAGGATCTACTAATAGTAGATCTCAATATGAATCATTTGTTTATAATATTTAAAATTATATTTATTGTTATATATTTAAACATTAAAAATTTTTCTACTTAGCTGAGGAAGATGTATACGAAGATGCAGAAGAAGATGATTTTGAGTATTATGAAGTTAGTGCAGGAGAATCGTATATAATTCCTGCAGGTAATTTAAAGTTTTTTGTAAAATATAAATTAGTGTAAAGTTACATTCTTTTACTGTCTTTTATTTATAATTAATTACTTGTAGAAGAAATAGAAGCAAGTCATAATGGCACTGAAGCAGAAGAAGCTATGGATATAGAAGCAGGACAATTTGAAGATGCAGAAGAAGATCCTTAAAGGATAAGAAATGCTGTATTGCAGCTTGTATTCTACTGCATTTAGTTACAATAACTTATTCTGTGTTATTCATTTCACGCATACTCTAGTAGTTGAAAAAACAAGTCATTATCACATGCACAGAAAAGATGTAACAAATATGTCAAAACACTAAACTTTATTTATATTCATTTTGTACATGGTGGTTTCATAGATAAAAATAATTAACTAAATGTCAAAACAAACTGTTTATTTATTTAAAAAATCATAATTTTTATAAAACTATAAAACTTGTAGAAGTTTCATTTATAATTTATAAGAAAGCTAATTATTAAAGAAAAAGTAATAAAATATCTATTATTGTATAATTATTTACATGGAGAAGTATATAATCTAATTATGGTAACAGATTTAGAAAATTGTGACATTTTACTATTATATTATGAAACTTGTACTTGTTATCTTATATTAATTACTATTCGATTTCAGTATAAATGTCCAGGTAGAAGTTCCAAATTCAAAACGTTTTTATACTACTGACTTTTGTATTTTACTCACACTTGTCAATATTAATAAAAGTTAATTTGTTATGATATAATTTTATATTAACCCTTTTAGACCTGAATTAATTTAGAATTTATTTATATTTTTATTTATAATTTTATCACCATGATTGTTTTTAAATATAAAATTGGTTTAATACCATCTTATTAATTTAAAAATACTAATGAAATATTTTTTTTTATTAAAAAATTTTAATTTAATATTTGTCTTTATGAAAATTGGGTCTGAAAGGGTTAATAGATTATTGAAATAATGCAGATTTGTGTAGATATATATAGCTATTATAACACAATAACAAATAATGATTTATATAGACATAGTTCAAAAAACTTTATTATTACAAGATAATAACTAAATTATATTACAAAATTCTACTAATGACTGATGTAAAAATTTTAGAGACTTGGGAGCATATACCTATATTAAAAAAGTTTTTCTTTTGGTCTCTTATAAAATTATGTTTTTAATTTATAATAACATAATAGTTATTGTATAATAAATTTAAATACACAATTGTAAACATTTAAATTTACGAAATTGATCAATTTTTAATTATTTAACGAATTTAATCAAATTATTTAAGTATTAAAAATTTATTGGTGTAGTTATATTTAATTTAATTTTTCATATTTTTTAAAAGACCAAAAGAAAAGCGGTAGTTTTTAAAAAGTATTACAAAATTACAACACAGCCACGTCAAAGTACGCAGTTCGCTCCTTTCATAGTGTTTTACCTGATTTTTTTAGGGCCAAATATAAGATCGGCATCAGGTGCTCCTTTTGGATGATTATATTTTTGTCGCCTTTCTCTATTTAAATTAACAGTTACTGGTCTTGTACCTTGATTGATAGCCTCCTGATAATCCTCTTCCTCCTGCCTTTCCGTAATATTAAGTGTTAATCTTTTAACTCTCTCTTTTTCTTCTTTCTGTTCTTGTTCTCTATTCCTTAAATTCATAGCAAGTTCAGATGAAATAGGTACAGCTAAATTTTTGTATTGTTGTTTATTGCCTTTCCTCAGCATTAATACAAAGTCCATTGTAGAACTATCTGCAGGTCCTTCTTGCAGTTGCTCATATGTTTTCTTTGTATTTTTGACATGTACTGGTACTGAAATATCAAACTGAGATGGTTTTACCGAATCTCTCATTCTATCTTGAATATTGTCAGAAACCATTTTATCCAATGCTGAAAGGAAATCATCATCTTCTTGGCAGTGCATAGGTTTTGGACCAGAAGGTAAGGCTGCAACTAATTCAGAAGTATCCATTAATACACCATCATTACACCCTTCGGATAGACTTTGATCTCCTTGAGTATTATCCTGAGTGCCTTGATGATCATCTCTCTCATTACCATCATTTGTCCATTCTTCTTCAGATTGAGCTTCAGATAAATCTTCAGCTTCTTCAAAATGTAAATCGACACCTGATTTTATTTCACTATTATCTGGATTAACTTCTTCATCCACTTCAGGAATAGTATTCATATCATTACTTTCTTCTACTCCCTGTTCTGATGTTTCCAAATTAGGGTATAAAGTATTTCGTAATTCCTCTACAGCAGTTTGAGCTTCCTTTAAACTTTCAAACAACTGCATTTTAGGTCGCAACATGGCTAAAGTATCACGAAACATGTATTCAATACCTACAGGGAAAAGATTTTCATTAGTCCATATTGGCTCTGTTCTTTTAAACCAATAATAATGTTGAAAGAATACAAGAAAATAGTCTAATTTCTTTTTACTAGAGCCTCCATTGAAGTATTGACCACAAGTTTCGAGTAGGGTGCACACCAGTCTAATTCGAAATAGATGTTCTGGTGGATCTAAAGGACTCTGTATTGAATGATCCATTGTCACACCAAAGGTAATTAAAAGATAAAGAGTTCTAAATATGTCACCACTTTCTACCATTCTGTAATTATAAAGCTCACCAAGATATTTAACCATAGCTATTCTTCTTTGATTAAATTTTGGTAAATTTATTTCCATACATAATCTAATATCTTCAAGAACACCATCCACAACAAGTGGGCCAACAGCTTCATAGTGGGCAACAAGACCTGCCAAGAGACTACCAACACATCTTATATTTAAATATTTTACATTGTACGCAGCTGTTAAACATTTTATTGCGTAAGCAGAAACACTGTCATCCTCCCAGTCAAGTTTTCGCATCCATTTTAACACTTTGTCTGTGTTTGTTTTTGAAAGATCTTGATATAATAATTTTCTTACAAACTCATGAATAGGTAGTCTATCTTTCTTAGAAACACTTATAGTACATTCAGGAGGATTAACAAAGTAATAAGCATTTTCAATAATTGTAACATATCGAGAATCAAGAGCTGTAACAGCTTTTTTCCTCATCATCTGTTCTAAGTAAACTTTGGTTCGTTGATGAGAATCTGGAGAACAAAATAAAAACCTACCACAAGTTTCTAATAAATTACACGCCATTTCAATGTGATGATGTGTAAAGTCGTGTAATAGGACTTTTAAACAATATAAAGCTTCAAGTTTTGAATATAGTTTAAACTTTACAAGTTCACCAATATATCTGACTACTTTAATTTTTGATTCAATATTGATTTGATCTTTCTTGTGTACATGATATTTAAAATCATGTTTTAGCAATTGACACAGCTCGTTGCCCACTTCTGGCATTACTGGATGAAGAATTGCTGCAAGTCTAGAGTAAAATGGCAATAAATCCAAACGAATTCTGGATACTCCAAAAAGTGCTTTAATTAATTTCTTTTTATTGTGCTTTGTATTAAGATTCATAAGAAAATCAACAGCAGCATTATCAATCATTTCTCGATTTACACAATTAGGTAAGTGAGTTAAAAAGGCATCTAATAAAATTTTGTTACTAGTATTTGGGACTTGTGGCTCTTCAGTTTCTGGTTCTGGTTCATCTACTTTTTCAATGTCTTCAAGTTCATCAAAAGTCAGATCTTCATCCAAGACATCTTCTGTGATAGTTACATCTTGCTTTTCTTGTTTCGAAAGTTCTTTTGTATAAGAACCTGGTAAAAAAACTGTTAAATCTGTTAAGACTTCATAAAACCTTCTAGTTTCTTCATCACCCCACATATCTTCAAGTGTACTACTTTCTTCTCCTTCACTAATCATCTTTAGAGATTCATCAGCTTCTGTTTTAACTTCATTATCAATAGGCAATTCTGGCATAACTTCATCTAAAGTATCAGAAAAATTTTGTACACTTGTTAGTAAACGTTCATACGACAATTGAAGAGCTTCTAGTTTCTCTTTTCTTTCTGCACTCAATTCACCTCTGGTTTGTAAAATTTTTCGATTTTGTTTTTCAAAAGCTTGTAATTCTTTGTGTTCTTTTAAGAGGTGTTTACAAAGCGAATTATAGTATTCTCTTAATAACGACTTTACATTTTGTTGTTTGTCTGGTGTAAGTAATTTACTTTTTGGTATTGCAATACCCAATTTATTTGACAATTCTCTTACTTTTTTAGGCACAAGACCTGCATAATCTTCACCACAATGACGACAAAAACTTAAAATTATACTAGCATTATTATGCTCTTCTTTGTCCATGTTTATTAAAACGGTTAAAACTGACCCTAACAAAGGAAGTCCTTGTTTATGTGTAAATATTCCAGCATTTATAAGTTCAGCATAAAACCTTAAATCTACTCGCAGTTTACTTGGATTGGCAATTTTATCGCCTATTTTTAAAGATAAAATTTTCTGCCAATTCTCAAAAAAGTGTGTAGAAAATTCAGCATACGTTTGGTGCAAAAAACTACAAGCTTTTATCGCTGGACCAACATCAGTCATCTTTAATTTTGCATCTACCAAAGCAGTTGCAACTTCGCTAACATACTTGGTCAGATTTAAATTAATCATGTCTTTCATAAACATATCTAATTGAGTACCACTAAAGGCTTTTAACTTTTTAACAAATGTTGTGTTTCTTTTGAGGCTTGAATCCAGCTTACTGAAGTAAGTATCTGGCGGTCTGGTAACATTAACATTTGCTGCACGAATTTCTTCTTTTGATGAAAGTCGTTGCTCTGTTTCTTTGAGAAAATCTTCGAAGTATTTACGATCTTCTTGAGATACAGCATCTGGCTCAGTATTTTCACCTGATGATTTTTCCTGTGTATTTTCTGACATGTTTGTTGATTTTGTTATTTATCAATTCGCAAATTATTTTTTGTTGTCAATACCGGTAAGGTTAGGTTTAGCTTGTTTACCACTGAAAAATACTCAATTTATAGTAGAAGCTATGTACATAAATTTGAATAATTAAATAAACAATTTTATATTTGTGTGCAAATTTGGGAACATTTTTCTTACCATTAGAATTTTTAATTGTCTGTTTTTGTTTTTTTTACTTTAACATTTTTAACTCATGTTGACATTCGATTAGAATTATAACCTTGATAATTGATATCTAAAGCGACTTTCGATATATCTCGAAAAAGTGTAACAGCGCTAAATTCAAATTACTATGTAATCCTAAATATGAATTTTAAAAATTTTTAATTGTAATTAAATAGTAATAAAATGATTCTATAGATTCTTAATAAAATTAATATATCATTACGGAGAATAATAAGGATATTAAAATAAAACACATTTTGAAGAAATACAATATATTTTGTAAATTGTATAACATTAAAATTACATTTTATAATAGTATAAATATGATCAATATAAAGATAAAATAATTACTATATAATATTAACATGGATTTATAAAATATGTAATACCAATACTTCATTTCTAGGAGAAGCAAATTGAACAGAAAATATCTATACATATAAAAATCAGTCATCTGCAATAACAGCTATATGACTTTTTGCACCAGATTGTATTTCAAAAGGTATATATTTCATCTATCTTTATACTTTAATTCTTCTAGTCAAAAATAGATAATCTGTCATATTCGTTTTAAAAACGTTCGTATAATATACAAAATTGATCAACCTTATAATTACAGTAAGTATAGAAGCCATTTAATAAAATTTTGAGATTCGTTCATTATTATCACACAGTGCATTGGCTGTCATCATTGCTCACAGTAGCGAGTATGTTTTTTTTTTTAATTTACAACTCAATGATGGAATCTGTTTAAATGATTTACGAGTATAACGTTTTCTCAATCCACTCTTCCATTGTGAATGTGGCCGAATTTGTATGACCTGGATCTCTTTCTCGGAAGATATCTATATTTGTTAAAAAAAATATAAAAAAAATAAAGAAATCACACCTGTTGTCAAGCTATTCTTTGTTCCAACTGCTCTACTGGAAGCTTTAGTAAACTTTTAAATTGATTTTATATTATAACATTTTAAAAATATGTTTATACATGTATTAGTTTTATATAAAATAAGTTTAAATTACATTTAGGATAAAACTTTTGTAACACTATAAATATTTTATTTAATGGTAAAATCAATTTAAAAGCCTATTAAAGATATCTTTATAACTACATGCACAACAATTCTATAAAGAGTGAGGATCATAAGGATGATCTAATAAATCAAATTCCGTAATATCTTTACCAATCATAGTTTTCAATCTAACTGCGCACATAATATAATCATCAAATGATATCATTCCATCTTTAGTACCATATCTATGGACTAAAATATTAAGTACATGATTATTTAATCTATATCCAGCACTATTCAATGCCTGCCTGAGTTCAAAAGCACTCAGGTACCCAGATCCATCTCGGTCGTAGAGTCTGAAAACTGCCTGTTAATAACATGTAATTTAATTCATTAATAATTAAATTTTTTCTACATGAATTCTATTATATAATTTATGATATTTTAATGTAAAATAAAATTTTATCTGTTAAAAAATATTGTAAAAGATACTCACTCTCCAGTTTCGGATATCATTCCACAGTGCTTTGAATTCCTCAAACCCTAATTTTCCAGAATGGTCAGTATCAAGCATAGCAACCATACTTCGACAAATGTCTTTACTAAAGCCTTGGTTATTCATTTCTATGAAACATAATATTATTATTGAATTATGCAAGAAAATTTCTCTGGGAAAAAATTATTAATTATTGATTATAAAAATTAAAAATTGCACATAACAATTACCTGTAACAAGTTATGTACATAATAATTTTTTCCCAGAGCAATATAATATTGAAATTTGGAGTCATACAAGAAGATTCTATTACAATACCATTAGAACAAAACAAAACATGACAAAAATAAACAAAAATAAACTGCATAGAGAGTGTGCGATATGGCAAATGAAATGCTGGTGCAAAAAATTGTGTCACATTGTGTGTGTGTGATATTATTTGTAAAGACATAAAAAAGCGAATATACTTTACCTACATCAGTCTCAGTCTTATTGGCCTGTTCATTATTACAAATAATACCACAGAGCAGGGAAATAATAGTGTCGATGATCGAGCCATCTTCTTGCGGGGTTTCAGGGTTACGAGCCTCACTACGACGTGCCGGTGGTAATTCTACCCGTAAGACACACAGCTACATGTTAGGATTATTTGCACATACGTACATTTGGGTCTTAAATTGACATTTTTTATTTTAAACAATTTATTCTTTAAAAGTAACTTTTCTTTCAAAATTGGTCACCTTTCAATAATTTGATATTAACGTTTTTTGTTTAAATATCATAATTTTTGTTAAGTTCATTGCTCTATGAAAATGATAATATACAGGTAGGAAACGCATTTCTCATTATTAAGATGAATGTAATCTTTTACGTAGTTAGTGAACAAATGCTCAAATCTATTTTCACTGCATTATTTAATATAAATATTAATATTAAATTGCTTTAACAAAACTTAATATTAATTTATTAATTATCACTTCATAAAATATTTAAAAGCTGCAAAAAACTTTATATTACAATTTATTGAGATCTTTATTTTTTTAAAAATGTGAATCCAGTTTATTTATTAGGTACTTCCAATATTTTTGAGTTGCATTCAAATGAAAAAGTAATATATAAACAAAAAGCTGATTTCAAAATAAAGAAAGGCAATCATTTATGAAATTGATTGTATAGAAAGAAGATTTTTCAAAGTTCATGAATGAATCTACAGTTACCATAGTGTTAAATTGTTAAAAGAGTAGAAACATTTCCAATGATTTTGGAAAAACTTGTACAGACCCAAATGTATTTATGTATGATTATGTTGCGAAAGCTGTTATCTAGCAATGAGTTGATGAAAATGTTTGAGAGCAAGTTAATGTAAATATTAATAATAAAATATTAGTCTAAAGCTTATTATTTTAAACTTATTTATTTTGAGCATAGTTATTAATGTTATGTTTGCAATTAATTAAATGCAGTTTATTATATTATTATAATTTACTTGGTAAAATGCGAGTAAAGGATGCAAGTAATAAGAGTTTATGCACAAATTTCCGAACATAAATTCACCAACACCATATACTTAAAATATAATTTATATATAAGTAATAAAATTTTTAATGATGTGAGAAGATCAATGGTTTTGTGTATGTATGAATTCAATAAGATACTATAGATATTCAATACAAAATTTTTGTGTGCAGTGTAATGAAAACGTGAAGTGAAAATATAACTGTAGTGTTTTAATTAGATTATTGTTGTTGACAGTTTGAGTGAACTTAACAATTATGAAATTGTGTTTATTTTTAAAAATATAATAAATTAACAAATCTAACAAATGATTTATTTTTTTCATAGTAGTTGATAATAAAATAAATATACCTTTACGCATAGCATAATCTAAAATTTCTTTTAATTCCATCCAATCAACTTCCATATCATCTCCTGCGAGTTTTCTAAAGAATTCTCGCACTTTCTCTTCATTTCTATCAACTGGTTCTGGTTGAACCTAAAATCAATGTACAAGAATTAAATAAAATAACTATGTTTTCTATTTACAAATAGTACTATTTAATAAAATGTTATAAATGTTGTTATGAAGCTTCCATAAAATCTACTAACCGTTTCTCCTTCACCATTAGTATTATTATCTGTAGGGTGAATTACCTAAAAGCCAAGCGACAGATCGTGCAAGATATTACATATCATTATACATATTATACATTTCAATAAGTCAAATAAAGTTATTTGTTAATTGAAATAAATGTTAATCATTAGTTAATTTATATATTAGTGAACTACTAGTGCATATCTAATCATGATGTAGAAAACCGTGCCAAGCACCAACCGTGACATAAAAATTTCTAAAGAAAATTTTCCAATAACAAAATACGTAAATAAAACATTTAAAAATTATTAAATTTTGTTATTGGGTAACAATTTTACTGTCTCATTTTATTAATTAGTGATTAGTGCTGTTAACTAGGTGTTATTCCGTATACTTCTAGTATATCTTTTACATACCCTATCATCAACTTCACCCATACCAACTTCCTCATCATTCTCTCTGTAAAATTAAAAATATTATTAATACTTTAAATATTATAAGAAGTAATTAATTAAGTATTGTACATACTCCATGTTATTTTTATTTTCAGAGAAGATTCGAAGCAAAAATTCTCCTTCTTCATTTGGATCAAATGTACTAGGAACTATACAATAAACTCCTGGAGGTAACTTAAAACGACAACTAACTTCTCGTAAATTAATGAAGGATGGTGACCTTGCTACTGATGCATTGTATTTGAAGAAATTAACATCTAAAGGTTTTGGTAGCCTCTCTGGATTTTCTAACTAAAATATAAAATATAATTTTTAATACACATTTTACAACATAGATTACATAATAAATTAAGTTGTTTAAACTTACGTGATAAATAGCAAAACCAACAGTAAGACAGTCAGCACCAATCCTTCTTTGTGCCCTTCTATTTTTCTGCATTAAAGCTACGATAACAGTACATTTGTCGTCATCTTCATCTGGATATTCTAACGTAATACGATATTGTGGATTGTGCCAAAACGTTTCTAAAGTAAACAAGTATATTAAGAATTAACAAATAAACAAAAATTAAGTGTTCCTTTTTTATATATAAATTCAAGTACCTAAAAAGTTTCTGCAACCTCCTGCTGTAACTCCTCTCACCCATTCACCTTCAAACACACTCATTTCCCATTTCTTCTTGCCTTCATTAATATCATCCTCTGTTAAAGAGTCAGGATTCAAGTTACAGATTTCTAATCTAGTAAAATATTTTTTAAAATCTTGATAAGACATCCAAAATTCACCATCTACATCAAAGGTTAGGCCCAATTCTTCTTTTTCGTGGTCAGGAATGAATCGCCATTCGGGAGATCTGTAGTTTTATTTTTTAAATTGTTATACAATTGTACAGACAGAAAAATTATATAGCTGTATAAAACCAAATTATACCCATCACTCCAAGGACCATTCCACTCTGCTTCGTTGCCCCATGGATTTCTTAATCTTAACAAAGGGATCCTTCCATTTTGATTTGGTGTTTGAATATCTACATATTTTACTCTCGTAATACTGTAGGCATGTCCTCTGATGAGACCTTGTGGGGTTTCTGCTTCTAATATATTTGGATCAGGCTAAAAATGTAAACATAAATTTGTTAATTTAATAAATAATATACTAGCTTTCGTGATATTGCTTCATAAATTACCTCAACTGAACAACCCATTAAGGAATTCCTTTCATATGCTTTAAGCAGAATATTGAAAAGATTTGGTGGAATTTCATCCATTTCATACATTTCAGTAACTCCACCAGTAAAATCTTCCATAGCTTCACAGGTAGTACCACCCTTAAGTGCTTCGTAAGAGCCATGTAATTTTGCATAAGCTTTTTCCAATAGTGCACTCCAAAATTCATTGTCTTCTGCCGAACGAAGATATAAGAGTTTGCCATGATATGTAGGTAATCTGTCATCGATAACAACATCAACCCATCTGCCATATTGCCAAAACCTGAAAAAAAATTTAATTAATATTTAAAAAGATATTTTATTTAAATTAAAAATCTTTATTATTAATATATATTACATACCTGAAATGAAATATGCCAGCATAATTTTCTTCAAAGCTTTGGTCTTCAGGTACAATTTGGAAGAACAAATGTGGATGCAGTGTCAGATTGGCTACAGCAGCAAGTAGCCAACAATCACCCAATTCACCTTGTTGAACATCAAACCTTGAATAACCCTCAACAAAAAGCTTAGGGTCATCAGCAATTTCCTATTGAAATAAAAATGCATTTAATTGTAAAATTGCTTTGAATAGGATAAATTGAATAAAGTAAATTTATAATTTAAATAATAATTTATTTACCATTGGACGTCTCCATTCGATATATCTGTCAGGTCTTCTTGAAAAAAATAGAGAAGCATCGTGAGCAGGAAATTCTGGATCTTCGAAAAGTCTTCCTTGTGAAAGACATTCTTGTCGTATTTGATTGAAATCTTGAACAGAACTTTCACTTTTAAATCCAGATCCTTTTTCTCCAAGCTATAAAACAAGTAATAATATATTTCATTTAAATTATTTATTTACTTTTCAATGGAATAAATATTTTGTCCAAAGTAGTATTTTAATCAATCATTAATGACATGTAGAAGAAATTGATTGACAAAAACAAAAAATTTAAATAAACTTAATATTACTTTACACTATATACAAATGAATAATGGGTTTCAAGCATTGTAATTTTGTGTGAGAAGACAAATTCATACTGCATTATTTAAGGAAATATAATAAACTTATCAATTAAAGGAAATAAAGATATTGTGTAATCTATATTCTTTCGACAACTGACTGGAAAGAGATAAATAAAAATATTTTACTATTTAACAATAAAATGATTTAAATAAAAAAAAATAAATATATGCAGTGATGTAAGTATATTATCTGTACAGTTTATCATAATATAATTTTGTAATGCAAGAATATACCTACATATATATTCAATGCCAGTAGATACCTGAACTGAATACAAAAGACTAAATTATCATAGAGTGACACATTTACATTGGAATTTAAGGATAGTAGCAAAAGTTTGCACTCTCTTTCATGGAAATTTAATGAAATTTAAAGGACCTTGATTAATGACCAAGACATCAATAAAGTAAATTAGAAGACACGATTCTAGGGTGTGACTGCCATAATCAAATTGCTACTTTAGGGTTGGGCAAACATGTGAGTTACGACTATTGTTAACTATGATACAACGATGTTAAAGTTGAAAGGATATAATAAAGTATCCTTAATCACCAATTTCTAAGTATAAATAAAATATTAAATATTTTGTTTTTTTTGTTTATATTCGCCGACTTGTTATTAATTATAGATTTTTAATTATAATATAAAAACAAATTTTATAAAGATTAATTTTTGTAAATGTTTTTTTGTTTCATTAAAATAATATATCATGCAACAGGTGAATAATTAACTAAACAGTTTTATTTAGTTAATGGATTTTATATAAAGAAACAAGTTATTTATACCTTAGTGTAATATATCTGATTAAAACATTAAGGTATTAAAAGAAGAAATTTATTAATTACTTATATTATTTATATCCTGCAAAAATGTTTACAATAAAAAAGATCTTTAAATAAAAAAAAATTTATTTGACACTTATAAGTGATATACCCTTTGTACAAGTAATAGGCATGTATATTGTCTACATAAAATGTACAAAACACCGGGATCATAAAAAATCCATATAGATAAAATTGAGTAATCCTAAAACAAACGATAAAGAATCATTCAAGTTGACACTTTGTATATATATATATATATATATAAAAAGAAAAGCCTCTCGACGCTCAATAACCGGTCATCATCATCATCATCGTCTCCTATATCAAGATTAGCGATCTCGCGTGCCTGAAGTCTCAGATCACATCCATTTTCTCGGTGGTCTATGGAATCAAACTTTAATCGTCCGATTGACTCATCATCAAGCGCGGTATAGGGAAAAAAAATGAGATGTATAGGTATACGTATAGAAGTATTACAGCGCGTACCACTTTGATATTGAAGAGCGAGGGCAGGATTCTTTTAACTTCAACAGCTTTTTTAATGAATACATCGAGACCTGGTTGCGTAGCTCTTCCGTAGCCCTCGTATTCGGCTGGATCGTAAGTGTCACCGCAAGAAAAAGGCTCCATCTCAATATAAGGCACGATTTTTTTTACCTACAACTATATACTTATAGGTTTTTAAACCGTTAGAATTGTTTGCGTATGCTTATATAGTTTTTTTTTAAATCGTTTATTGTTTCCTTCGATTTTAAATTTCTAGCTACACAAAGATATTAAACACAGCACATAAACTAAATTTACGTTCTCTATTAATTAATTAATTACTTAAGAAAATAAAAACACTATTCACAATACAAAATAATAGGATTCCTTCGACTTGTTGCTCTATATATGACTCACCAATGCAATTTAGAGTACACAGTGAACACAAACAATTCTAAAAGTATATATCTGTACGTGTGCGCGCCTCGGATAACCCAAATTATTTTCGGATAAAATTAAAGAACGCGAACCGAACGTCGCACCGTACGATCGAACGTACTACGAGAAAGGTGTGCGCTCGCGAAGAATTTTCGTGTTTAGCAGCTGCTGCGTGTGATGTTCATTATGATGATGGTGTGCGGTGAGCAGTGAGCTCATCCGTTTTCTATGTTATTGTGACGATCATTTCGTCACGCGCGGCGCCGCCGCTTAAGTGGATATATAGATATCCACTTGAAGGCTATAAGTATAGGTACATATTTAATCACTATCCTATCCTAATCCTTCACCATATAGACATTCATCTATCTCATACAAGTGTAACTTTTTTTGTTTTGATTTTAGGTTAGGTATCCTTTTTATTTTTAATTATTTCTTGTACAATACCTACTTAAACAATCAAATTCCATTTAATTTAAAAATAGTTAAATATATATAGATACGGATTTACACGAAACTGGATGCTGTTTATATTGAGAGAGTATGGAAAGGAAAAAATAAGCAATTGTGTAAATACGCGCGCATTATAACTCATAAAGGATATTATACGAGGTTTTAAATCTGACAAGATTATATTGATAGGCAAGTTGTAAGTAATATCAAACACGATGATGTTTGTTTTCATCGGGATATTAATAGACATTGCGAAATACGAAATTTCATGGAAAACACCTTTTAAAAATCCAGTGATTTAAGTAGGTCACAAACAGCTGTTGGTAAATAAGATGTGTTTTGAAAAAGATGTTATCGATAAAGAAGAATATCTACTTATCTATCGAGTAGATTTTTGAAAATGTTAAATACTAGCTATATAGATGTTAACTAACGTAAAATTTCCTTATTATAAATTATACATTTTTCCTTTTATTGCGGAAACGGAAATTTGTGAAACGAGTATAAACACGGTAAATTGCAGTTTTCTTTTAAATCTCGATAGAGGCGTATTATTGTAAACCATTTATTACAATCCATGTACTTACTTCGATTTTTCTCGCTTCCTTACGAACGATCGTTGGTTCTTCGACAACGTGTGCGCTCCAACCGTAGTTTAAGTTAGGTCCCGAATTGTAATACATTTTTCTTTGATTATTTTGTTGACGTAACAATGCTAATTTGATTGTAATACTAAAGATTATTTTTCGATTTTTGAGGTGTCTTCAATTGTGTCACAAGAGTTGCATGTTTTTTAATTACCCCTAATACCTACAAAATATAGATATACGTCTTATTTTATTGTTCTAATCCGTACGAATCAACTTGTACACATTCAAATTTATCTGCGGATGTGAGAAATTAATGTGTTTATTCATTTTATAATATCACGATAAAATTTAACGTTTATTGCTCTAAGAATATACCGGATAAATTTAAACCGTATATCTAAATACCGAGAATATAATCTAAAAACTTTCACTGTAATAATTTAAAATAGATTTAATAATCGTAAATGAAATTTAGTTCTAATTGCATGCAACTAATTTTTACACTTTAGGTGAATCATCGTAAAGTCACGTGCATTAGTCGGTTTCAATTCATAAATTACGCATACGCATCTATATCCTGTGAACCAATCGATATTTTATCAATACAACTACTCGTCAGCTGGCAGGGTATATTGATCGTTATGTTGCATGCGTCGTATGTAAGACATGCACTCACATAGGGTGCGCGTTAATGTAATGCAGTAGTAAAATATCTGGATCATTTGGTGGGGGGGAGATGTAATGTACAGTTACGATGGAAAAACCGGTTCCTCGACGACATTTTTTTTCTTAGTATTGTAGCATAAGAATATGTTTAGTTTATTTTTGCGTGTGCCGGTTGCACGCGTAAATTTCGTAACGGTATGCGTATTTTATATTTATAGATCTATATATTCGCGGTTGTTCGACAATATTATATTATTTACGTGACATCGAATTCAAGGGTTTTTGACAATTATTTGGTGATTAAGTAAATATAATTATTCTTGCGGATATTTAGACCTTGCGAATTAATTATTTCTTGTTTTCTTTTCTATCGATTTTATGACTCGATATTAAAATTTAAAGTCACGCATAAATGACTGTTTTATGAATATGTGAAATGTATAAGTGTGTAAACTTCAATCGCGTTAGTAATTGAGTTTAATTTAGGTATAGATCGTGATTTGCATGCAAATGTACAATTTACCGCAGATTTCCAAGATAATTATTGCTTCTTTTTTTTTATCGTTGAACTTTATTTTTTTTAATAACGCAAAATAATTGTTTAATGATTATGAAATTAGCACCACTTTCGTTTATTGCAACGATAATTTAAGTAAAATTATTTTTTAATTTATGCTTTATTATTATATTAAATTCAAATTAATTTTATTAAAAAATATAATGTGTCTGTATTAAAGTTAATCACGTTCATTACCAATTAATTAATTAATTATAATTCTAATAAAAATTCAACGAAACATATGTTCTATCGTATAATAAATACTCGTATTTTGAACTTTATAAAGGCATATATATATTTGATGAAATTTAAATAATAACATCGATTAATCACGCGAAAAGAAAAATACCATAACCAAAATTTAACAATGTTTTTACAATTATTCACGCACTTATCGATGATTCACCTTGTATCTCATGAAATAAACGTAAGAATATTGTAACAATAAAAAAATTAAAACGAAAAATAATATTGCACCCCGTAATCGTTATTTTATAAGGAATATATTTAAGCAGCGCATCATCTAACCGATAAACACTCCCTGCTCTATATACATCCATACAAATGTATATATATATATATGTAGACACACATATGCATACCCACACATACACCACAATTCACGAAATATCACCTTGCTGAAGCTAAGAATCCTCAATTTCTAATGAAAAATTTGCCGCAATATCGAGCATTGGATCTCATAATTTCTAGTACATCGTATACACTTGTAAAAAATGATATAGATATTGATACACTACGTTAAATATTCGCGAATATAGCCCGTCGAATGTTTCGCCCGCTACTGACTTTGCGCTCGACGCTTTTCTGGAGCTAACGCGAGGTCGCCGCTGTCGCGCGGCCTTTTACACACGCGCGCTCGATCGAGTATGTATATATTGTACACATGTATTTGTATGTGTCCGGTGTGGTTTTATTAACATGCGGTGTATAAGACACGAGACCGTGTAAGACACAACGTGCGTGTTAAAAAGAATTTTAACTGTATATGTATTTATTCTATAGAACGGTTGTAACACTGTTCCATTCAATTTTTTAAACAGAGTGATACAAAAATTTGTTTACAAAAAGTTTATTTTATTTTTTTAATATTTATTCCGTCTTCTTTTGGATGAATGCGCTTCATTTATTTCGATAACGAGATACATGTATATTTACGATAAAAATTCACGAGAGTCATTAAGATATACTTGGGATACCTTGAATCGCTAAATGTGAGAAATATAGAAGATTAAATTCTTCATATATATGAAATGAAAAGGTTTATGAAAGAATTTACAGAAAATACATATATTAATGCGTGCTAAATAGATAATAAAACTTTTAATTACGCATCGTCAAATTTGTTTATTTGTTATCCTGTCCGCATACGAATTTATGAATTGTTTTTATAAAACGTAATACAACCCGCGTGTGATCTATGTTCGTCTCGAACTATCAAACAGATGTTTTCATCAAAGACCCAATTTTTGCTTAAAATTACTCACGCACATGTGTTTATACCGCAAAAACTAAAAAAAAGAGTTTTACGTATTTATTTATAGAAAGGATCTAATAGTTTATTTTCATTTCAAAAGTTTAATTTTTCTTAATTAACTATTTGTTCGAGCTTGATTAGCGCAAGTCTAAAATAGTAAGAATTAACGGCATCTTTTATGTGTAACGATATTTCTTAGTTTCTTTTCTACGAACAATTAAGAGAGATCCATTTATTTATCGTTTCCTCTTCTTTTTTTTTGCACTAAATATTGATTTTCGGCTTTGTAAATTATTTTAAGATCTACAGATATGTATATTTTTGATCACAAATATTTTAATCATTAAAAAAGTGTAAAATATTTTTACGTAAAAAACAGTTAATCCATTCGGTACAGGTATGCTCACATTTTGATCGAGAGTATATATATGCGGGTTACTCAGTACGATCAGTCCGTTACTCGTTTCCATGTAGATTTTACACTAGGGAGAACTTCCCGTGGTTCGATCGACTATTTTTACTTGCGCTAATGTTTTCCGGAATTCTCACTCGAGGGATACGAAGCGAAATTCTTTCGAAACTTTCATCGTATAAGTGATCAAGTTTATCAGGAAACCGGTATTCTCAAATATACTTTTTCGGTTTGATCAAGTCAATTTCGACAAGCGGTCCTCCAAGATGGACCAACACGTTTATCTCGTATAAATATTTAATTAATGTGTATTAATTATGCACATACCGAGAATAATTTTTATTTAATAATTAAATTGTCGATAATTTTAATATTTTTTATTAAATTTACATATATATATGTACGGTCATTGTAAAAGATACCGTACAACACATTGTGCAATACAATAAAAATAACGTGCAGCTAATAAGAGAATACACATAATGACATTTTATGCATAAAAATTTATTCATTGCACATTATTCTTTTACTTTAATTACGTTAACAAAAAAACTGTAGCCTCGTTTTTAACTAATAGTAATTACTTAGTTATAAATGACTAATTTTCTTGGAAACTAGTACACACACGCGCACACGCATTTGTATACGATATATCGCAACGAATGAACTATGACGATGTGTCAGTTATATAGGTACAATCGAAGCTTATCTTTATCTATTTTTTTTTCTTAAATTATTAGTGTCCTTTTAACTAACGAAGAGAAACGATACTCAACGTCGCAGTGCATTCTATATGGGGTAAATTCAGGGTCAAGGAGCACTTATTTGGCAAATGGAATTTTATCGTGACGTGAATAACGATTTCGAAAATTCTATACATTTTTAACAATGAATCTTGTACATAAGTATAGTATACGAAAAGAAAAGTTTAAATAAAAGTTACTGAAATGTTACGAGTAAAATACTGACGTTCTTTTGTTTGTATAATCTCTTATTCCAGAATTTTTGACATAAATTGAGAAGCACATTAAAATGTTTACCATAGGGGATAGTAATTTTTTTCAGGAATAGGCGTTTCGAGCTCGTGCTTTTTTAGACTTTTACCACAATGGCACTACAATGTTTACCAAAAACTTCTAGATACATTTTCAAAAAAAAAGTGTCTCCTTGCGCTGTTATATTTTAAATAATGAAACTTTAAATCATTAAGATTAATTACATAGTGCATTTGATATATATTTTAAATTAAAAATACATTAGGCTACACGATGAAAACCAGTAAATCATAGATAGAAATATTGTACGTTAAAAGAAACCTTTAAATCAAAACTTGCCGCAATAAGTAAGAAAAGCAAAAAATTGATTTTATAGCTTGAAAAACTGGCAATAAAAAATTAATTATACACTTAACCTTGTGAATGCTGGAACATTATATCTAAATATCAAATACATTTAAATATCGTTCGAGTAAAATTCCTTTAAAACGTTATAGATTATTTACCCTTTTTCTCAAAGTTCCAAAAGTAAATTGAGATTATTTATTCACGCGATATACCCGACCGTATAATTATGAAATAACGATGAGAATTCTACACGCGTATATACACGTATCCTATCATAATTTTGGACTAAAATTAATTCTGAATTTGAATCGTTTTGAGAGACTGGAATGTACGATCTTGCGTAATAATATGCGATCATAAACGTACTATCTTCTGACGACAATTAACGTAATTCGAAATATCTCATAATTTATTCGGTTAACAATCGAAATTCATAGGAAGGGAATCGATGCGCAAGCACAAATTCAGTACCACTTTGTAGATATATTAACGATGGAAGCGTATACACATATATATACCTCTGTCAATTACAAATACGGTATTCGCGCGCACGGTTTTGCGGTTGATACACGTGACTTATTCTATCTAACCGTTGATAGGTATATACAGATATATACGTGTACACACGCAACTTTATGCAATACTTCCTCTCGCGCGAGCGAACCTTTTACGTAACTCCATAGTTATTGTAGTTCGAATAAATTTTGCTTTTTTTTGCTTTATGTATACCTTTTTTTAGGTATTCTCAGAGGTTTGATGAAGCATTATTAATGTAATATAAATTGGAGAAGGAATATGTATATATACAAGTTATATTTGTATGCACGATTGTTGTCGCGGTAACAATTAATGATTGTTGTTGGTCTATTCGGTACTTGATTCAAATAAACCTTAACAGCATTGTATGTCGAATACATTGAATTTAACTATTTACTAGATTTTAGCTTTAAGAATTAAAGCAATATATACCAACGTTGATGAGTAAGTAAAAAAAAAAAGAGAAAAAAGGTACGAAAGATTGCTATAATTTACGACGTAGCGAGTGATTCTTTCCGTTCTTACGTCGGAGACGTATTTCTTTTATTTTCCAACGAAACAGAAAAGAGTGAGCGCGTGTATTTATAGCACCAAGAGGGAAACGAACCAGAGCATTGGTAAAAATGCACAAAAGATTGCTTTTTCTTCGGTCTTTTAGCACCTTCTTTTTAGATATTTATTTCAGTTACCTTGTGGTATTGCATAATTTTTAGTCGAGAAACAGTTATGCATACCTTCTATTTTCCTATTTAATTGCACGAAATTTGAATAAATATGCGCAAATGAAAATTATTTGTATACTTAAGTATTTTAAGTTACATAATAGGTGTATCTTAAAACTTATTATATAATTTAATTTTAATAATAAAAGAGAATTAAAGTAATTTGTAAGTCTAATAGTTTACGTGTATTGTAAAAGATAAAGTCAAAACACAATTTTTAAAATTTCGGTTTTATACGATCGAGAGAAAGAGAAATAAACAAACATATACAATTTTTAATATCAAAGTGTACAAGTTATCGACCCAGTCTCTTTATGTAAAAAGCTCCACCCACGTATAAATTGAACAATCATTTTCCTTTTTATTTTTCTCGAATAAATTATATCTTGGCGAAGAATAAAAAGACGAAATGGTATAGCGTAAAATATTCTTAACGTGAAACTTTAATGGAAATTTATGCAAAGAAAACGAAATATAATAGTGGTATTTGTTTAAATTTATAAACAAGTATTTCTAATTGTTACACCGTGTGCGTTTAAATTATCTATTTCATTAAATAATATACAAATTAAATTTAACTGACACATAATTATGTTCGTTAAATCGCTGAAAATTTTGTTAAATTACTGTAGGTTACACTCGATAAACAAACGACATATAACCGTTGAAAACGTACCAAAATTTTCTTTCCTCATGATGTTCAAACGTTTCATCTTGACGGACGGTCTACGAAATCGCAGACACCCCGCGCTATCAAAACTGTAAGCGAATATCCTACTCGCTAAAAATATGAGTCATTTCACTCGCAATTATATAGAGAATTTGGCATTATTCCAACTTTGACTTTCTTACAATGGATTTCCCATAGTTTTGTTTAAGCGTAGGAGGTATTTAAGCATCTCTAAGTCATCGAAATCTAGCGTAATGAGCCAGAGTTGGCTGTTTTAATTATTTACTGCGGGTTTGAATGTAATAAACACTCGGTTTTACGATTGGCTACGTCGTGCAATGTAAATATGGGATTGTGCTTTTATTATGGGTAGACAATGTAAAAAAGAATATAAATATTTAATATTTTTATTTTGTAGAGATTCTTATCGGATAAAAGATAAGAAATAATATAAATATAAGGTAAACTAATGATATTTTTGATTTAAATAAACCCTCCGTCTTAATTTGATTATAAAAATAGAATTCAATTTGCAAAGCGTAAAATCTATTAGTCCAAAAGAATTATTAATTTATTGCAATGATTATGTAATGAAAAATAATAAAAGTATAATATTATTTTATAAAAAGAATAGACTAAAATTTATTGTAATAATAATGCATTTATCTGTTATGAGTTGTCTGCTGAAAAACATTGCTTACAAAAAGATTGATGAAACGCTACTTGGAAAGGAATTAGCGAGACGTCAAAAAGCTTTTAAAGCTCTCGAGATTGCAGCTTGTCTATAATAGTGAAAGCGAGGGTGTAGTTCCGTAGACAGTTTTATAGTATATTATAGTCTTTGATAAAATAAACTGAATGAAAGAAAAAGTAAGAAAAATAAACTATGCAAACCTTGAAAACCGATTTTCCTGGGTGGTAATTATCTCCTGTACCAGAAAGTCCTCCTTTGAGTGCTCGTGATTGAAGTTTATATTTACCATGCGTTTGCTGCAAATTTTCCGGAAAACCCAATAATTTTGGATTTCTAAAATGATATTCATTTTTTTTCAATAAATTAACATTTTATCCGAAAATTGTAGGCATAAACTATATAAATTTAGTAAAATAAATTGAAATATATGCTTAATTGCAATCAAAACAATAATCGATCTTAAACATCGAATGATTAATTAAAATAATTTCAGTTAAGATTAAGGATAATAAAAATCTAAAATTATCAAGATTTAACTGTAACATTTAAAAAATGGATCTTACCCACGAAGAAACCTGTCGATTCTCGGTGGTCCCGTGTGTTCAATTCTGACGGCTCGTATGTAGTAGTAGCAGTAATCCGTCATGTCGTTGTATAGCATCTAAACACCGAAATGTTGGTCGTTCGTTGTCGTCGTCGTCGTCGTCCACCCAGTGTATTGTGCCTATACGACTAAATTTAGAGGAGTGTACGGTGCACTTACACTCGAGAGCTCTGGAATATTGTCTGTGAAGCTCTTGGAGAAACCGCCTCCCGGTGCCTTTGCGATATTACATCTATTTTCGTATATTGTCCGTAAAAACTACGTAAAATAAGGTAGGAGGTTCATCATTGGTCAACACTTATTTCTTAACACGGTTAGCTTTTAAATTATTTCATTTTTTTAACTTAACGTACATTATTTACTATTTTTTTGAAAGTTGTAACTGCTGAAAGAATGCATCCTTTTTTACTCAAATTCTTTTACTTATATAAATCTAAATTTTAAATTCTGTTTAACAATCATTTTGATATATATTTTTATTTCATTTATATAACGCCCACGTAAATAAAACATGTAACTATATGTAATATAAATTTATAAGAAAATTTTCTAAACTAATATAAAATATAAGTTAAAATTAACATAAGTTACTGCTCTTCTGCAGTTAAAGTGCAATATTCAAAAAAAAAATTTAGGAAAGAGATTTAAATAAATAAACTCAATAATTATTATTATTATCCATTTTTATTGATGACTTAATTAATATTTTATTATACATAAGGTGCTTGTACACTATCTCCACAAAATGTATCAGATGGCTATTAATAAAAATAAAAAAGACTCGTGTACTTTTTATTTTCTCACTCTTTCTCTCAGGCTATTTTATAATACTCGATATGAGTATGTATATAATATATAATATATATTGTATGTGTATAGGTTACTGGATGTATATATGTATATGTGTTATGAAATAATCACACATTCGATGGATGACTCTTGATTGTACAACAATTCAATATATGGTGTATATAATTTATACAAACAATTAAATCAAATATAATTTTCTTCGAACGAAACGAATAACGTATCACTTTGGCACACACGTTTAACAATTAATCAAATTTAATAAATCATATATATGTAACACTTATCGACACAGGAAAATTAGACTTTAATTTATTTATATAATATCGAAAAATTCTTCTTGTTAATCCAAAATTTAATTTTAATTCGTTGATTTTTTAACATTCACAATCACCATAGTTTATTATATATTTTACAGCAATATTTTCCTGTGTTTGTCTAACTCACTTTTTTTATAAATTTTGATAAATTCAATTAGTTTTTTAATATAAAACCAAGATTTTTTAACGTTATTAAATGTATATACCTTTTAACGAAACAAATACACTAAGATAACATAGGCTAAACAACGTAACATGAGTGAAATAAGTATACCTTTGTATTATATATATAAATTAGATTAGCGCTCGCTTGAATCGTCGTTGTTTACAGTGAATAAAATAACGTTTTCATATTACCTTTGGGAAAATGAGGACGTTTGGAACCTATTTAATTAAGAAAGTAATGAGGAAAAAATAATAGTATAGACTTGTTAATTAATAAATTCAAAGTATACGTTACTTGCACATTCAAATTACGAAAACGCGCAATTTACTGAAAACAAATTGTGTTATAACGCAGGATTTTGTTTAATTTTATATACTAAACATAAATATACATAGATTATTCCAAAGAAATACTCGATTGTGATTCAATACGTCATTTTTGTCCTAAATTTATATATATACTTAACATAGACATATTATAATTACGAAATTAAATAATTATACAATTACCGTCACATCATTTCGTTATTGTATGTTTCTTTATCGATGTAAAAATAAACTTATTTCTAATCATTGCAGTCGTGATGAAACATCTGTTTTAGTCATAAATTGAGCGAAAAATAAAGAGAGCCACCGCTAAAGTAAGAAAACATACGGAGCGATGATTTATTTTATTATTATTTTTATTTTTATATTAATTATCTTAAAATACCACGTACTTATCAATTCATTTGTTTGCAATTTTAGGCCTGTATTCAATACGCATACGTAGTCACGCGCGTTTTTTCCACGTTACGTATAATATATACGTATATTACATATAATGTATATATATATCATTCCCACCCTTTGTCAGACCTTAATTATTCGTCTCGATAACTCGATCGTTTTTCTTACGCAAGTAATTATTTCTTTTTTTCGTTTTTCTTTTTCTCTCCTTAAAGCCTATTAAACGGTGCCACTTTAAAAAGGGCAAGAAATACTGATTCACATTACGAGTGTGTCTATTACCCGTACCGACATTCAATTATTGTTTGTAGTTACGTAATTTCTTTATTCTTCTTCATTTTTATTTTTTTTTCATCTCATGCGTGCGTAATAATAATTGATAAGTCGGTTAGCGCGATTATGACTTAAATTATTGTTGATGCAGAGTCGTTGAAAAGTTTGCTCATATATGTTCAGAGTATGGAATTTTTTTTTAATCTTTCCGATTTTTATAGTTAGAATTGATGTAATTTTAAGATTGATCCAAATCAGATTATGGTTTAATTATACATTAAACTTATATATTTAATTTAAAAGGATTTTTTGAGGTAATAATTTCTTTAAAAACTCGTGCACTTAAATTTTTTACTGCTATTTATAAATCTGATAGAAAATTTTGCAATTTTTAGTCACAACTTGTCAAATGATGGTCAACTTTTTACTAGAAAACGAAAGTAACTTTTTAAGAAAATTTATGAGGCAAAAAAATATAAGTATAATCAAATGTTTAATAAATAATAACGTCAATTCGATATCCCGCTAGAGAAAATAATTAGACATTTAAAAAATCAAATTATTATATTTTTAAAATATTTGTAGGAATTAAAAATGTTTATTATAATTCGAATCATTAAAATGTATTACAATTGCGATATGTTATACAATGATGGATCCGGTTTTAAAGTAAATTACGAAACTACGTGCAATAATTTTTACAATAGCCCAGACAAATTTTGTGTCGTAGATATATATATATAAGAAAATAACATATGCACGTTGTAATAATCGTCCTGTTTTATATGAATTTCCAAATTCCACAATCTATCGAACAAAGAAACGTACGACTTTTATACGAACATATTAACACGACGCAACGAGTAACAAACATGCATTTATTTTTGCATCTCTCGTTTGTAGAGAAGTGAACGCGTATACACATCACCACGTAAAGATCAAATCTTCGTAATACCTCTATATTTATATATGCACAAGAATACGCACGTGATAGCCCCAATACAAATGGTTATCTTTTTTTCTCTTCTAAAGCAAACGTTTATTTTTTTTGTTTATCTCACTTTTTTGCCACATATATATATATATATGTATATACGAAAAATGTCGAATAATAGCTGCTAAAAAATGTTCTACAAATCATTATATAGTTTTTTTTATACAAAATATCAAAAACTACGATATACAATATACGTGTGTGTATATTATAGATATTCCGTATTATTTTTTTCTTATTCGTTTTTTAAAAAATACATATTTTCAAAAGAATTATATTTAGTGTAAAATATTAGACTCGATTTAAACTCGATCGTTATATGTATATAAATATTGTTAAAATTACTTTTTCTTTTCGGATCTTCTTTTTTGTCACCCGTTTTGTTGTTACAGTTTTAGTATGTATATGTATACGTTTGCGAAAAAGCGCACACGAATGCAACGACGACCGAACAAGGAAAATCATTTTGCCAGCGAAAAGAAAAAAGCCAATGAAAGTATATTCGAGTTTCTATATATATACAAAATCGGTCGAATTGGGCAAACAAAAATGTAAACGGGAATAAATCGATAATATATATAATGTATTATAAGGCGAAGAAGAAAACGAAGGCTTGATTTACTTACATTACGTTATGTACATACTTTTGGGTCTGCTTGATTTGTCACTTATTAGATAAGAGACTGACATATATATACCATCTTACGAGGCTACACGACTATACATCCATACACATCTTAGCGATCATGTTTCTTTGGGGTTTTTTTTCTTCTTATTACTATGTACCTTCCCTTCCCACCGTTCAATACGATTTTAATTCAGAAATTTATCGGAAAATTTATACTTACCAGCAATATTAATTGTTATTATTAGTATATATTATTGTAGTATATTTTCTGTGATGTTATAATATCTTTATTCATACATTACAACCAATTTATGAACAATTTGTTATCTTTTCCGTATTTTTATTATTATTAAAAACGAAAAATTGATCCTTCTTTCCGATAATGCTTCTGAAAAAACTTCGTAAGTATCTCTTTTATGTAAAATACAACTACACACCTGAAATTGGCGTGTTACAAATTTTTCAAATACAATAATAACAGTATATATATGATTCTCGCGACCGTATATATATATTTTTTTATTTATATTATACATATATGTAAATCGCATCATATACACATGTCCGTACAAAAATTAAGCGTCGGTATGATTATTGAGCACCTATCGTTTTCTTTTTTTATCAGGGGTTGAGGGGAAATCACGCACGTTTAGGTCTCGTTAAACATCAACTCTATATATATGTTAGATTTTATTATTAATGTTAATTATTATTATCTGACTTATACACCTTTTTTAAATTCTTCGTTACACTGTTATATTTTACCGGGGTTTTATCTAAGTAAATACACTTTGGTTTATGTTTACGTTTATTTTCTTATTTTTTTTGTTTTTAACTATATATTTTATTTTATTTTTATAATCGAGACACCGAGCGTGTGGGTCGCGTCTAATTATTAATTTTTTGTTTCTTCGTCGTTTTAATAATGTTCGCGTCAATATTATGCGTGACTTTTAAATTTATGTTTGTCGCTTCTGCATATGTACAGATCGAGTGAACATTATTTTAAATGCTTCAAAGGTATATGCGTGTACGTGTACGTGTATGTGTGTTTATTGATTATCGGACAAAACGGTTGACGTTTTTATATTATTAATTATTTATTCGTTATATGTATGTTATGTATATGTACATATACAGGTATATTAATACTTCCATTATTTTCGGTGCGCCATGTCGATCGCACGTTGATTAGACAAGGTTACGTCGGATCTTCCGATGGACCCTCCGTCATGCAGGAGAAGGGAAAATAATGTATAAATAATTTGAAGATTGTACGAATTTACAGTATTTAGTATATATTCTTCGGCTTTGGTGTATCAGTCGGTAAATGATAAATTAAACTTATATCGTTTGTATCCGAAGGAAATTCGTCTTCCGTAATGAGGAAAAATATAAAAGTGTGGTACGCAAGTATGTAAATATATTTTATTAAAAATTATAGATATTTAGCAAACGGAATTATTGTATAAGTTTATTAAGGGGATTGTATATATCATATAGTATTATTATTATTATTTAAATTATATAGAGTTAAAATATTAATAAACTTCCTTAATTAGAAAATTGAACCATCGCATCGCATAGAGTATTAAATAATGAAAATATTAACGTTCATGTGTCATCGACATTCTCTTTTATTTTATATACGCAACATTGTGTGAGATCAAACTCACGCGAATTTTAGAGAAAAAGAAGCAGAGATCAAGACATCTAGATGTAGTTTTCTTCGGCAAAATAAAAATAATGCTTATAATTAAAAACTTTTGAAAATTGTTAAAAATAATCATAAGTATAAGAATCGAGTATTGCACTCTTTCTTGCTTTGTACACCTTGTCTCCTGAGTTTTCCCCCCCCCATTTACACTTTCTCCGACTATATATATATGTGTGTGTATATAAAACGAGGAGAGTTCTATAACGACAATATCGTCGCAAAACTCGAGTTACTTCGATGTGTTCTTTTTTTTAAAGAATTTGAAATATCTATATAACCGTAGTTACTTTTACAACGTGGGATTAATTTTACTATTTTCTTTTTCATTAAATTTTCTTGAAGTTACTTATACTTTGACTTTACTACGCGTTGTTTTTATGAAATATTTCTTTCTTTTCACGAACAACGTAAGATAAATTTTGAAAAATATTTTGCAAATTTTCACGTGGTAAGTCAAGGATGTACTTATTATTTCGTCAATAATTTTTTTAATTTTCCTTTTTTTGGAAACCCTGTTATTCCAAATCGAATAATAATTTCGTATTATAAATTTATGAATCTTTCAGGTATACAATAATATTTCTTTTCATCGATATTAAGTGTATCGAAAGTAACTCATCACATTTAAAAAAAATAATTTCGCGTCTTTCGTTGGTTAATTTTCTTTCATTATTTTAATTTAACTTTGTCTCTAACCAGCAGATGACAAATGTACATCGAGTTTGTAATTTTAAATTTCTGTCGGACCAATAATCTTTAGTCGATCAACTCTCTTTCCATTCAAAATCAAGGCAATTACTTAAAATATGTTATACTACTTCGATTCGATTACAATATAAGTAGTATTTAAATAAAAAATCTAATCTAATTTCATTGACAAATAGATATAAACGAAATTTCATTCTACATGTCCTTATCTAATATCATGATCGCCTTTTTAATTTTAAAATTCTGTTAATTTTTCATATTTTTGTTAATACTGTTGTACATATCGGTGAATATTCGTACTTATTACACGCAATTGCGACGATAAAATTTAAATTTAATACCGAATAACTTTTTGTCACCTTAATCATTTACCAACACTTTGTTTGTTCTTTATTTTCTTAAATTACGACATATTGTACGATAATAATACTTTTCTTATATTTCTCACTTTTATCACACTTTATACCTTAATTATTGAGTATTCTCAAGTATTTATATCGGAGAAGCGTCTTTCACTTCGTGTAATTGATTTTGCGTTTCAAGTTGACGATTATAGCCTCAATGATGAAGATTCAAAATATCCATTAAGTGTAATATGATAAAAATTAAAATACAAATAGATAAATAGATATAAAAAACAATAACAACAACAACAGTACGTCAAATGCTTTCTCGATTCTGACAACCCTGTGACCAATTAAACCTCTATTAAAAAATAAAAAGAGACCAAAACCAAAAGGGAAACGAGTGGTTCTTTCACTAAACATTAATAAACTCACACGAAAATCTCACTTTCCGAATCACTGTCAGTAGATTGGCGTCAAATGAGCGTTTCCTCGGAGGATTGCTCGGATCGACGGGATCGTGGTGAAGTGGCCACAGCCGCGTAACGTATAACGGGCATCGTGGCCGAACGTCGGGGACTACGTGGTCGGTAATCACCGTATCGCGCATCACCATAGTCCGATGCTGGGGAGCGTCAGCCCCCACTGTACGTGTCTCAGCAAGAGCACTCTTCTTCCCTTGGTAACTCGTGACTTAGAGAATCCTTGACAAACAATTTCAATAATTTAAACGCGGCTCGTAAATTTGATCAGAGTGGCGAGATATACCTACGCCGAGGACTCTTCCGAAAGTTCTCTTAATTGCTAAATTAATAGCGCAAAAATTTCAGATCGACACGCTAATTAATGGACTTCTCCTTTGTATGTAATTAAAAAGTAATACATTTGAAAGTTGGTCACCAAAAAAAAGAGAAAAAAAACTATTTCACTCTCTTTGTCTGACCAATTTCGTAGGTAACTACTTAATGACCAATCGAGTGACGTTCGTTGATTATTTGATAATATAAAATATGTGTGTGTGTGTGTGGGGGTGGGTGGGTATTATATAGGTTATACAACCACAGTTGGGTCAACTAATTAATTGTTTGGCAATCCAACACTTTAATTAGTTTCGCTCCAATCGAAACATTTCTGCCCCGGCGACTTTAACTATATGTTACACGCAACGAAGAGTAAGAGCTAGTAGCATAAAAAAATGTTCATTGACTTGAAAACAAAAGAAAAGAGCCGCCTCTGAAAGTTTGTCCGTAGGAAAATGCGAGAGAAATGAAGAATTAAGGCATGGCCAGTATGTAAAAGAGAAACAAAAGAAACGGCTAGAACAGACCGATAGTTTCGAGGAGGCGCGTACGTAAGCGTGCGAAACTTGCGGCATAAAGTTATGAAGTATGCATGGACCGTACGATCGTGGCGCCCATGGTTCCCCCATCCTCTGCCTCTTCGACGAGGTTGATACAAGGTTTGGCAGGTACCGCGCGACCCTTGAAACTGATCAAACTTTTCCCGATAAGCCGAGATTTGAAATTACTTATTTATGCAAGCATCGATCGTGCTGTGCTAGTGCCGCGGAATGAAAATTAACGACTTTT
>CM047426.1:90210754-90339892 GCA_026168455.1 Theocolax elegans
TACCTGAAAGACATAGAAAAATTATAAGCTGTTATTCATCAGGAGAAAAAAAGTTTGTTTATTTACGCGGCTTATACTATTCTTATTAATTACAGTATTATAATTATTTTATTTACTACAGTCTACCAAGGTATGCACTATTTCACTCAAAAAAACATTTTATTTTTAAAATTTATTATATATAAACAATTTTTTATTATTTTTCCTATAAACATTATAAAAATTTTGAAGTTTTTGTATCACATAAGATTTTTTTAAAAAGAGCAGTCTAATGGAATTTTTAATAATTCAATTGCAAGGGATTTTACAATTGTTCAAGCGATGGATTAAGCACCTATTCTGATCATTTTTCTGATAAACCTTGAAACACGTATACTGATTTATTACCTTTTACATAAGTTACAACTAAATATTGATCATATTTTTTTGGTAATTTGCAGCCAATATCATTTTTTCAGAGTTCCTGCTTGTCTATCTGAGTGTGTTTTGTGAGAAGTGATTGCATTACTCCATTGAATTGTTTAATAGTGTAACTTAGTTGGAGAGTGACATACCTTCAGTTACGCATTTCATCAAAAATCAAGGATTTGTTTACATATTTAAATTTTATTTAGTTCAATTCGTCCAATTTAATATGGTGTACTTCATACAGTTTAATGCAGTTTAATTCATACAGATATAAATAATTCAATGGAATATCGGAATCACTTGAGATGAAACATACTCGGATAGACATGCAGGAGCTCTGTCAAGAAAATAACCTCTGCTACAAGTTCTCAAGTATTGAATAAAACTTTAGTGGTAACATGTAATTAAAAAAAATCAGACTCTGGTTCAAAGTTTATTTCAATAGGCTCTTCATCTGTCACCTGGTAAATATGACATTGCTGGAATTAAATTATTAAAATTTTCATGGCACAGCTATCATTAAAACCTTCTTATTTAATACAGTATTGTTTTTCATGATATTACAATAATCTTGTTTCTTTTTCACACTATATCACACAAGAATTTTATAAAAAGAGCGATGCAAAGAAATTTTAATAGTTGCATTGCATAGAAAATATATTTTTCAAGCGACGGGTGAAGGACCTATCTTCTTATTTAATTAAATAAGTTACCACTAAATATTGATCATATTTTTTTGGTAATTTGCAGCCGATGTCATTTTTTCAGAGTTCCTGCTTGTCTATCTGAGTGTGTTTTGTGAGAAGTGATTGCATTACTCCATTGAATTGTTTAATAGTGTAACTTAGTTGGAGAGTGATATACCTTCAGGTACGCATTTCATCAAAAATCAAGGATTTGTTTACATGCAGAAAAAATGTAATAAATTTTCAATAACACAGTTTTTTATTTTGATTGGAATAATTTATATTATTAGAATACAAATGTTTGATAAAAATCTTATTATTTATATAGAGTCAAGTAAATATATATATATAATATAAATATATAATATATAAATATATAATATATTATATCTAAGGAATATTATAAAAAAAAACGTAATTATTATAAAAAATGTAAAAATAATTTGATGGTATATTTGAAGAATATATTTTAGTTTTTATTCTCCTCCACGTCGTCCTCTACCTCTTCTTCCTCGTCTACCACCGTTACCTCGGCCCCGCAGTTGATTTGTACAATCGGCCACCATGGTTGAGAAGAATACGGCCATTCTTCTGGTGGCATCTTCGTATGGATCGTACCGACGGTGCCGACGTCCAGCTCGTCTACCCCTAGCTGTAAAAAAATTTTTGTTAATTATAATATAATAAAATGTCAGGTATTAATATCAATATAATATATAAAACAATTACGTCTGCGAGCCGGCAGTTCATGACCCTTACCAGTATCTTGATTTCCACCATTGGCTGCAGCTGCATCATCCGCAGGAATGGCTAAAAAATGTAAAATAATTTTAATAAAAAACTAAAACATAAAGCATACCATAACAATAGTGTAATGATATTTAAAAATTGTTTTACCTTGTACACCTGCCTCTTGAGCAACTGCTCCAACCAATCCAGCGGGCTCTGAAAAAAAAGAATTTTCTTGGTTAAAACATTTTATTTTTTTTAATTTTTAATTTTAAATCAGTAGGTAAGTTAAAAAATTGTTCGAACAAATATTCATAGCTACTATGTTGATATACCTAATTAATTTCTTATTGTTACTTTCTTACCATTATTAACTTGTGCAGGTGGTGCAGGTACCAAATCTGCAGCTTGTGGAGCATCTATTTGAGCACCTTCTCCTGGTCCATTAAGACTAGCACCAACTTCTGCTTCTATAGATTCAAAACATTTTTTTTAATTTGCAAAAAAAGTCCATATGTGGCATTTTTGTATTTTTGAAAAAAACGTTTGTATTTTTTCTATACTAATTAATAGTTTGTAGGTATTCAAACTTAGAACAGAGTAAAATCAACTGAAAAAAAGTTCGTAGTAAAAACGCATTGCGAACTCGATATTTTAACAATAATGCAGCCTTCCGCTAATTCTTAAGCCACGCCGCATTAACATAAACAAACTCTAAGTCTCGTTGTTTACTTTACTACCCAGAAACTACTATTAGTATAGAATTATATAGCAATTAGAACAATTAATACAAACTAAACATTTTTAATTTTTTTATTTCTACCAGATACAAAAAAAATAAATTCTTTTAGAAATTCAGTGGAAATAACTATACTTACCAATTTGAAGTTGGGTCATTTCTTGATCAAGCTCAATGTCGTCCATAATATCCATTTATTTTTTTATTTTTCAAAATTTGTTTTCGACGTTCTTCGAAGTTAACGGCGCGGAGGTTTTAACAGGAAAGAAGTACAGCGTAGAGAAGTACTTCCGCGAAAGCATCGAGTTAGCGAATTGAACCTAAGGGTGCTTCTACAGTATTCATTTTATGTGCTACAACCGTTCGCATTTCAAATTCCACCGTTTCGCATTTCAAATTCCACCGTTCATTATACATTTAATAAAAACTACAAAAAACGGCGAGAAATAAAGAGGACAATATACGTCTATTTTCCTCTTTATATCCTATTATTTCTAGCTTACTTTCTATTCTATGTTACGTACTTTAAGCCCTAATTCTGGTTGAGCGAACTGAACTATAATGGATGCGTAGCATCCACCTTATGTGGAACAGCTTTATATTATTAGGCTTCTACCTACAAGTGTTGTGACATTGTAGATAGAGCCTTTATATCTAGTTCCAGTTATATTTGCAGTGTTGACGTTACGTTTACATTTAAATTTATAAAAACAATTATAAATTTATAAAATAATTTATTATCAAAACAGGTTGTTCGTATTTTGGGACATACCTGAAAGACATAGAAAAATTATAAGCTGTTATTCATCAGGAGAAAAAAAGTTTGTTTATTTACGCGGCTTATACTATTCTTATTAATTACAGTATTATAATTATTTTATTTACTACAGTCTACCAAGGTATGCACTATTTCACTCAAAAAAACATTTTATTTTTAAAATTTATTATATATAAACCATTTTTTATTATTTTTCCTATAAACATTATAAAAATTTTGAAGTTTTTGTATCACATAAGATTTTTTTAAAAAGAGCAGTCTAATGGAATTTTTAATAATTCAATTGCAAGGGATTTTACAATTGTTCAAGCGATGGATTAAGCACCTATTCTGATCATTTTTCTGATAAACCTTGAAACACGTATACTGATTTATTACCTTTTACATAAGTTACAACTAAATATTGATCATATTTTTTTGGTAATTTGCAGCCAATATCATTTTTTCAGAGTTCCTGCTTGTCTATCTGAGTGTGTTTTGTGAGAAGTGATTGCATTACTCCATTGAATTGTTTAATAGTGTAACTTAGTTAGAGAGTGACATACCTTCAGGTACGCATTTCATCAAAAATCAAGGATTTGTTTACATATTTAAATTTTATTTAGTTTAATTCGTCCAGTTTAATTTGGTGTACTTCATACAGTTTAATGCAGTTTAATTCATACAGATATAAATAATTCAATGGAATATCGGAATCACTTGAGATGAAACATACTCGGATAGACATGCAGGAGCTCTGTCAAGAAAATAACCTCTGCTACAAGTTCCCAAGTATTGAATAAAACTTTAGTGGTAACATGTAATTAAAAAAAATTAGACTCTGGTTCAAAGTTTATTTCAAAATAGGCTCTTCATCTGTCACCTGGTAAATATGACATTGCTGGAATAAATTATTAAAATTTTCATGGCACAGCCGTCATTAAAACCTTCTTATTAAATACAGTATTTTTCTTTTATGATAATACAATAATCTTGTTTCTTTTTCACACTATATCACACAAGAATTTTATAAAAAGAGCGATGCAAAGAAATTTTAATAGTTGCATTGCATAGAAAACATATTTTTCAAGCGACGGGTGAAGGACCTATCTTTTTATTTAATTAAATAAGTTATCTAAATATTGATCATATTTTTTTGGTAATTTGCAGCCGATGTCATTTTTTCAGAGTTCCTGCTTGTCTATCTGAGTGTGTTTTGTGAGAAGTGATTGCAATACTCCATTGAATTGTTTAATAGTGTGACTTAGTTGGAGAGTGACATACCTTCAGGTAACACATTTCATCAAAAATCAAGGATTTGTTTACATATTTAAAATTTATTTAGTTTAATTCGTCCAGTTTAATTTGGTTTTGGTGTACTTCATACAGTTTAATGCAGTTTAATTCATACAGATATAAATAATTCAATGGAATATCGGAATCACTTGAGATGAAACATACTCGGATAGACATGCAGGAGCTCTGTCAAGAAAAGAACCTCTGCTACAAGTTACCCAAGTATTGAATAAAACTTTAGTGGTAACATGTAATTAAAAAAAATCAGACTCTGGTTCAAAGTTTATTTCAATAGGCTCTTCAACTGTCACCTGGTATATATGACATTGCTGGAATAAATTATTAAAATTTTCATGGCACATCTATCATTAAAACCTTCTTATTTAATACAGTATTGTTTTTTATGATATTACAATAATCTTGTTTCTTTTTCACACTATATCACACAAGAATTTTATGAAAAGAGCGATGCAAAGAAATTGTAATAGTTGCATTGCATAGAAAACATATTTCTCAAGCGACGGGTGAAGGACCTATCTTCTTATTTAATTAAATAAGTTACCACTAAATATTGATCATATTTTTTTGGTAATTTGCAGCCGATGTCATTTTTTCAGAGTTCCTGCTTGTCTATCTGAGTGTGTTTTGTGAGAAGTGATTGCATTACTCCATTGAATTGTTTAATAGTGTGACTTAGTTGGAGAGTGACATACCTTCAGGTAACGCATCTCATCAAAAATCAAGGATTTGTTTACATATTTAAATTTTATTTATTAGTTTAATTCGTCCAGTTTAATTTGGTGTACTTCATACAGTTTAATGCAGTTTAATTCATACAGATATAAATAATTCAATGGAATATCGGAATCACTTGAGATGAAACATACTCGGATAGACATGCAGGAGCTCTGTCAAGAAAATAACCTCTGCTACAAGTTCCCAAGTATTTAATAAAACTTTAGTGGTAACATGTAATTAAAAAAAATCAGACTCTGGTTCAAAGTTTATTTCAATAGGTTCTTCATCTGTCACCTGGTAAATATGACATTGCTGGAATAAATTATTAAAATTTTCATGGCACATCTATCATTAAAACCTTCTTATTTAATACAGTATTGTTTTTTATGATATTACAATAATCTTGTTTCTTTTTCACACTATATCACACAAGAATTTTATGAAAAGAGCGATGCAAAGAAATTGTAATAGTTGCATTGCATAGAAAACATATTTCTCAAGCGACGGGTGAAGGACCTATCTTCTTATTTAATTAAATAAGTTACCACTAAATATTGATCATATTTTTTTGGTAATTTGCAGCCGATGTCATTTTTTCAGAGTTCCTGCTTGTCTATCTGAGTGTGTTTTGTGAGAAGTGATTGCATTACTCCATTGAATTGTTTAATAGTGTGACTTAGTTGGAGAGTGACATACCTTCAGGTAACGCATCTCATCAAAAATCAAGGATTTGTTTACATATTTAAATTTTATTTATTAGTTTAATTCGTCCAGTTTAATTTGGTGTACTTCATACAGTTTAATGCAGTTTAATTCATACAGATATAAATAATTCAATGGAATATCGGAATCACTTGAGATGAAACATACTCGGATAGACATGCAGGAGCTCTGTCAAGAAAATAACCTCTGCTACAAGTTCCCAAGTATTTAATAAAACTTTAGTGGTAACATGTAATTAAAAAAAATCAGACTCTGGTTCAAAGTTTATTTCAATAGGTTCTTCATCTGTCACCTGGTAAATATGACATTGCTGGAATAAATTATTAAAATTTTCATGGCACATCTATCATTAAAACCTTCTTATTTAATACAGTATTGTTTTTTATGATATTACAATAATCTTGTTTCTTTTTCACACTATATCACACAAGAATTTTATGAAAAGAGCGATGCAAAGAAATTTTAATAGTTGCATTGCATAGAAAACATATTTTCAAGCGACGGGTGAAGGACCTATCTTTTATTTAATTAAATAAGTTATCTAAATATTGATCATATTTTTTGGTAATTTGCAGCCGATGTCATTTTTTCAGAGTTCCTGCTTGTCTATCTGAGTGTGTTTTGTGAGAAGTGATTGCAATACTCCATTGAATTGTTTAATAGTGTGACTTAGTTGGAGAGTGACATACCTTCAGGTAACACATTTCATCAAAAATCAAGGATTTGTTTACATATTTAAATTTATTATAGTTTAATTCGTCCAGTTTAATTTGGTTTTGGTGTACTTCATACAGTTTAATGCAGTTTAATTCATACAGATATAAATAATTCAATGGAATATCGGAATCACTTGAGATGAAACATACTCGGATAGACATGCAGGAGCTCTGTCAAGAAAAGAACCTCTGCTACAAGTTACCCAAGTATTGAATAAAACTTTAGTGGTAACATGTAATTAAAAAAAATCAGACTCTGGTTCAAAGTTTATTTCAATAGGCTCTTCACTGTCACCTGGTATATATGACATTGCTGGAATAAATTATTAAAATTTTCATGGCACATCTATCATTAAAACCTTCTTATTTAATACAGTATTGTTTTTTATGATATTACAATAATCTTGTTTCTTTTTCACACTATATCACACAAGAATTTTATGAAAAGAGCGATGCAAAGAAATTATAATAGTTGCATTGCATAGAAAACATATTTCTCAAGCGACGGGTGAAGGACCTATCTTCTTATTTAATTAAATAAGTTACCACTAAATATTGATCATATTTTTTTGGTAATTTGCAGCCGATGTCATTTTTTCAGAGTTCCTGCTTGTCTATCTGAGTGTGTTTTGTGAGAAGTGATTGCATTACTCCATTGAATTGTTTAATAGTGTGACTTAGTTGGAGAGTGACATACCTTCAGGTAACGCATCTCATCAAAAATCAAGGATTTGTTTACATATTTAAATTTTATTTATTAGTTTAATTCGTCCAGTTTAATTTGGTGTACTTCATACAGTTTAATGCAGTTTAATTCATACAGATATAAATAATTCAATGGAATATCGGAATCACTTGAGATGAAACATACTCGGATAGACATGCAGGAGCTCTGTCAAGAAAATAACCTCTGCTACAAGTTCCCAAGTATTGAATAAAACTTTAGTGGTAACATGTAATTAAAAAAAATTAGACTCTGGTTCAAAGTTTATTTCAAATAGGCTCTTCATCTGTCACCTGGTAAATATGACATTGCTGGAATAAATTATTAAAATTTTCATGGCACATCCGTCATTAAAACCTTCTTATTAATACAGTATTGTTCTTTTATGATATACAATAATCTTGTTTCTTTTTCACACTATATCACACAAGAATTTTATGAAAAAGAGCGATGCAAAGAAATTTTAATAGTTGCATTGCATAGAAAACATATTTTTCAAGCGACGGGTGAAGGACCTATCTTTTTATTTAATTAAATAAGTTATCTAAATATTGATCATATTTTTTTGGTAATTTGCAGCCGATGTCATTTTTTCAGAGTTCCTGCTTGTCTATCTGAGTGTGTTTTGTGAGAAGTGATTGCAATACTCCATTGAATTGTTTAATAGTGTGACTTAGTTGGAGAGTGACATACCTTCAGGTAACACATTTCATCAAAAATCAAGGATTTGTTTACATATTTAAAATTTATTTAGTTTAATTCGTCCAGTTTAATTTGGTTTTGGTGTACTTCATACAGTTTAATGCAGTTTAATTCATACAGATATAAATAATTCAATGGAATATCGGAATCACTTGAGATGAAACATACTCGGATAGACATGCAGGAGCTCTGTCAAGAAAAGAACCTCTGCTACAAGTTACCCAAGTATTGAATAAAACTTTAGTGGTAACATGTAATTAAAAAAAATCAGACTCTGGTTCAAAGTTTATTTCAATAGGCTCTTCAATCTGTCACCTGGTATATATGACATTGCTGGAATAAATTATTAAAATTTTCATGGCACATCTATCATTAAAACCTTCTTATTTAATACAGTATTGTTTTTTATGATATTACAATAATCTTGTTTCTTTTTCACACTATATCACACAAGAATTTTATGAAAAGAGCGATGCAAAGAAATTATAATAGTTGCATTGCATAGAAAACATATTTCTCAAGCGACGGGTGAAGGACCTATCTTCTTATTTAATTAAATAAGTTACCACTAAATATTGATCATATTTTTTTGGTAATTTGCAGCCGATGTCATTTTTTCAGAGTTCCTGCTTGTCTATCTGAGTGTGTTTTGTGAGAAGTGATTGCATTACTCCATTGAATTGTTTAATAGTGTGACTTAGTTGGAGAGTGACATACCTTCAGGTAACGCATCTCATCAAAAATCAAGGATTTGTTTACATATTTAAATTTTATTTATTAGTTTAATTCGTCCAGTTTAATTTGGTGTACTTCATACAGTTTAATGCAGTTTAATTCATACAGATATAAATAATTCAATGGAATATCGGAATCACTTGAGATGAAACATACTCGGATAGACATGCAGGAGCTCTGTCAAGAAAATAACCTCTGCTACAAGTTCCCAAGTATTGAATAAAACTTTAGTGGTAACATGTAATTAAAAAAATTAGACTCTGGTTCAAAGTTTATTTCAAATAGGCTCTTCATCTGTCACCTGGTAAATATGACATTGCTGGAATAAATTATTAAAATTTTCATGGCACAGCCGTCATTAAAACCTTCTTATTAAATACAGTATTTTTCTTTTATGATAATACAATAATCTTGTTTCTTTTTCACACTATATCACACAAGAATTTTATAAAAAGAGCGATGCAAAGAAATTTTAATAGTTGCATTGCATAGAAAACATATTTTTCAAGCGACGGGTGAAGGACCTATCTTTTTATTTAATTAAATAAGTTATCTAAATATTGATCATATTTTTTTGGTAATTTGCAGCCGATGTCATTTTTTCAGAGTTCCTGCTTGTCTATCTGAGTGTGTTTTGTGAGAAGTGATTGCAATACTCCATTGAATTGTTTAATAGTGTGACTTAGTTGGAGAGTGACATACCTTCAGGTAACACATTTCATCAAAAATCAAGGATTTGTTTACATATTTAAAATTTATTTAGTTTAATTCGTCCAGTTTAATTTGGTTTTGGTGTACTTCATACAGTTTAATGCAGTTTAATTCATACAGATATAAATAATTCAATGGAATATCGGAATCACTTGAGATGAAACATACTCGGATAGACATGCAGGAGCTCTGTCAAGAAAAGAACCTCTGCTACAAGTTACCCAAGTATTGAATAAAACTTTAGTGGTAACATGTAATTAAAAAAATCAGACTCTGGTTCAAAGTTTATTTCAATAGGCTCTTCATCTGTCACCTGGTATATATGACATTGCTGGAATAAATTATTAAAATTTTCATGGCACATCTATCATTAAAACCTTCTTATTTAATACAGTATTGTTTTTTATGATATTACAATAATCTTGTTTCTTTTTCACACTATATCACACAAGAATTTTATGAAAAGAGCGATGCAAAGAAATTGTAATAGTTGCATTGCATAGAAAACATATTTCTCAAGCGACGGGTGAAGGACCTATCTTCTTATTTAATTAAATAAGTTACCACTAAATATTGATCATATTTTTTTGGTAATTTGCAGCCGATGTCATTTTTTCAGAGTTCCTGCTTGTCTATCTGAGTGTGTTTTGTGAGAAGTGATTGCATTACTCCATTGAATTGTTTAATAGTGTGACTTAGTTGGAGAGTGACATACCTTCAGGTAACGCATCTCATCAAAAATCAAGGATTTGTTTACATATTTAAATTTTATTTATTAGTTTAATTCGTCCAGTTTAATTTGGTGTACTTCATACAGTTTAATGCAGTTTAATTCATACAGATATAAATAATTCAATGGAATATCGGAATCACTTGAGATGAAACATACTCGGATAGACATGCAGGAGCTCTGTCAAGAAAATAACCTCTGCTACAAGTTCCCAAGTATTTAATAAAACTTTAGTGGTAACATGTAATTAAAAAAATCAGACTCTGGTTAAAAGTTTATTTCAATAGGTTCTTCATCTGTCACCTGGTAAATATGACATTGCTGGAATAAATTATTAAAATTTTCATGGCACATCTATCATTAAAACCTTCTTATTTAATACAGTATTGTTTTTTATGATATTACAATAATCTTGTTTCTTTTTCACACTATATCACACAAGAATTTTATGAAAAGAGCGATGCAAAGAAATTGTAATAGTTGCATTGCATAGAAAACATATTTCTCAAGCGACGGGTGAAGGACCTATCTTCTTATTTAATTAAATAAGTTACCACTAAATATTGATCATATTTTTTTGGTAATTTGCAGCCGATGTCATTTTTTCAGAGTTCCTGCTTGTCTATCTGAGTGTGTTTTGTGAGAAGTGATTGCATTACTCCATTGAATTGTTTAATAGTGTGACTTAGTTGGAGAGTGACATACCTTCAGGTAACGCATTTCATCAAAAATCAAGGATTTGTTTACATATTTAAATTTTATTTATTAGTTTAATTCGTCCAGTTTAATTTGGTGTACTTCATACAGTTTAATGCAGTTTAATTCATACAGATATAAATAATTCAATGGAATATCGGAATCACTTGAGATGAAACATACTCGGATAGACATGCAGGAGCTCTGTCAAGAAAAGAACCTCTGCTACAAGTTCCCAAGTATTTAATAAAACTTTAGTGGTAACATGTAATTAAAAAAAATCAGACTCTGGTTCAAAGTTTATTTCAATAGGCTCTTCATCTGTCACCTGGTAAATATGACATTTCTGGAATTAAATTATTAAAATTTTCATGGCACAGCTATCATTAAAACCTTCTTGTTTAATACAGTATTTTTTTTTTATGATATTACAATAATCTAAAGGGATTACAATTTGTCAAGGGGTGGATGAATGACCTAATCTGTTATTTTTTCTGATAAACCTTGAAATACGTTTTCTGATTTATCAACTCTTACATAAGTTAACACTAAAATTTGATCATATTACTTAGGTAAATTGCAGCTGAGGCTTCTTGTCAGATATCCTGTGCTTGTCTATCCTAGTATGTTTTGTGAGAATAGTGATTGCAATACTCCATTGAATTGTTTAATTTTAATTCTACGACTTAGTTGGAGAGTGACATAGCTTCAGGTAACGCATATCTCATCAAAACTCAAGGATTTGTGTAAATATTAATTTAATTTATAGTTTGTTTCTTGCGGATAGACTTGCCGGAACTCTGACAAGATTAGATATATTGCAAGAACTTCAAAACCCATGTTTTTATTAAATTTTAATAAAATTACATATTTTACTGTTAAAAAGCATGATTTGTACGAAATAAAAATTTTTCAAAAAGACCCTTTTTATACTATAATTTTTTTCTTAAAATACACTTGAATGTTTCTGATTATTTTACTGAATATAGCCCCTATTGTATTCTATTTTATTCTATTTTACCACGATTTTTTTAAACTAAATTGACTGATTACTTTCCGAGATATAAGCAATCAAAAATTTCATTAAAAAATTTATATTGCTGAATCACTTCGCTAACTACAAGCATTTTTAGTCCAAAAAAACATACAGTTCGTTGTTACCATAAAGATTACCTTTTTCAAAATTTAAAGTGGATTGAAAGCTTTTTATGCCCAAAAGCGTTTTATTTCTCAAAAAATAATTGATAGAATTACTTCAGCTTCAAAGTTATTACAAAAATTTAAAAAATCTGTTTTTTCTTAATAACTTGAAAACTGATAGAGATAATTTAAAAAACACAAATTGAGAGCAAAGATTTTTTTATTCTCTATAAATTACGTTTAGTTTAGTTTAGTTAGATTACAAAGTATCTGATCGGTAACATTAAAAAATACAGATCTACAAATAATTTGTTTTTCCAATTCGGAAATCCAAAAGGAAACTATATGCCTAAGACAATCCGGTTGGAAAAGTTCCATAGAATCTTATAAAATATTATAAATTCTGTAAAAATTCTATAAGAAATTCTAAAGAAATTCTAATATTTTTATGGGATTCTATGGAACTTTTTCAACCTTGAAGGGATATTGACCGAGTAGTTTCAAAAATATGCTATCGTTATATACGTACAGACGCACACACACACACACACACACACACACACACACACACACACACACACACACACACACACACACACACACACACACACACACACACACACACACACATATATATATATATATATATACAACACGAGTGTAGCACTCCAGACATGTCAAAACATACTTCTAGCTAGAGGTGTGCAGAAAAAGAGCGAACTTTTCTTAGTTTGATTCGAAAAAATCTACAGGGAAAAATATAAATTCAACTTACAAGGAACTTGACTTTTGGCAAATATTTTTTTGTTTGACAATTATCAAGGATTTTATTCCTTTTGCTCAAGTTGAATGTTACATTATTTAAAGCTTCGGATACCGTTTCGGGTAATTTTTCGGGTTTTCGGGTTGAAAATTACCCGATTTGGTGTTTGAATCGATTTTTAAGCCTGTAAACATTATTTAATTAAATGTGATTTAATGCACTGCTTGTCTTTTAAAAATCGCATTTACGCCCACGATATCGAGAAATATTGTTCGGCACACGTGCGAAAAATGATTTTCGACTCGAGCTAGTATCACCCTCGCTTTGCTCGGGCAATAAAAGTTGCACGATTTGACAATCAACACTTTTACCCTTGAATCGAAAGCTACTATTTTGCGTATATTTTATATAGGATGCACCATGGTTAGTAATACTTTTTTCTTTACAGCTTATTACGATAAGGCAAGTGACAGCAGGTAAGTATAAAATTATATATTTTTTTTTTAAATCAACGACTGCTTCAAGCGCTGACGTACGGTCGCTCCTAGCGCTGACGTACGGTCGCTTCTATCGCTGATGTATGGTCGCTCCTAGCGCTGACGTACGGTCGCTCTAAGCACTGACGTACGGTCGCTCTAAGCGCTGACATACGGCTGATCAAATTCTAACGTACGGATGCTCTTAGCGCTGACGATCGGACGCTTTAAGCGCTGATAATTGGAAGCACTGACAAATTACTATTTAAGGATTTAGCTATTAGCAGTTTTAAATTTAAAACAATTGGATGTTCTAAACATAAAAAAATAGGCTAGGAAATTTTTAACTGATCGGTCTAGTATATGAAAACTTTTATTTTATTGGAACAAACTATATTATTGTTGTATTTACGTGAAAATTTCCATTATGAATAATAAAGCAGACAAATATCTGCTTACCTATCAAGACAAGCAATTAATTATTAATGGATCTGAATTGAAAGATACACATGTTGATAAATTTCATAATATATTAAGAACTTATACTTCTATTCGTCCTCGATCTACATTACTTCTTCAACATGTTATGACGAATTCGGAATCTACTCGCATACTTCCGGTCCCTCGAAACGATCATCACGTTCAGCTATTACACAGTTGTGATGATTTATGTAATGCATGTATAAATGGTCATTGGATTTGCTGCTATTACGATACCAAAGATATTTTTATTTATGATTCTATGAATAAAAAACAATTGCATAAATGTCATGAAGTATTCTTGAAACATTTGTTTCCATACTTTAATCAAATTAGTGTGCATTTTCCAAACGTGCAATACCAAGGTAACGCTACTGATTGTGCACTATTTGCTATGGCTTTTGCTACATCGTTAGCTTTTGATAGAAATCCATCTTTAATAGTGTACAACCAAAATAATTTACGTAGACATCTTCTTCAAATGTTTGAATGCAACGAACTAATACATTTTCCTGTGATAAACGATAATATGAATCTTAATAACAAAAATGAGGAAAAAGCTAACAAGCAATTTACTATCCCTTCAATGAACAATCATCTGTTACATCAACCAGTGGTAAAGAGTCAAAAGAAAAAAATTACTAACTCTGATTCCAAAAATGCAATTATAAATTCTTTACTCGAAAAGTTAAAAAATAATTCAGATGATTTTGTAGATGTCATCGGATTACCGAATATTGATAATGTATCATGCTATGCGAATTCTTTAATACAAAGTTTATTAAATTGTAAAAGTTTATTATTATCCTTTTTTCAAAATCCTGAAAATAATGCATTGCATTATGCACTTGAAGACTATATATTGAAAAATAACGTTAAAGTCAATCAAGTGAGAGCATTTGCTCATAAAGACTTTATTTATAAACAGCAACAAGATGTGGCAGAATTTTTTACTTATCTTTTTGATCGTTCGAGTAATTTACAATCTGTTTTTCAACATCAGTTAAATACCTTTTCGAAATGCCTTAATTGCAAGGAAGAAAAAGTTTTAAATTCAATGCCTGGTTACATACTGCCATTATGTATTCCGGAAGTTACAAAAAATACAACGTTACAAAATATTGTTAATTATAACTTAGGACGATGGGATTCTCTCGATATGCGATGTAAAAATGGATGCAATAGTACAATGCTTGAAAAGCTGGAGCTTGAAACATTTAATTCATGCATAATACTACAATTAAAATTATTCTCTACAAATTTAAATACTGGCACGACTTCGAAAATTACTAACTTAAAAATTCAGAATGTGCCAAATGAAAAAATTGTAATTGGTAATAAACAGTACAGGGTAAAAAGTGCTATATTTCATCATGGCATAAGCGTATCATCTGGTCATTATACAAGCATGATAAGAAAAAATAACAAATGGTTACAAATTAATGATTTAAACGTTTTTAAAACTTCTTGGCCAAAAAATTCTGCAGAATTGTACTTAATTTTTTTAGAAGAAATTACCCAAACAAGAAATGCTTTATTAGAAACAGAAGAAACTCTATTAGCACCAAAAGAACTTTCTTTAAATGATGCAATTAAAAATGAAAATAGAATTAATGACTTATCTTCTGCATGCCCTTTCAATACTGTAGCAAAAAAAAAACCATTGACTTCTGGGCAAGATGTATCTAGTTTAAAAAATCTTGTAGTTGATAATGGTGTCGATCATAATCAGTTACTAAAAGATAATAATAGTAATTCTTTTTTAAGGCCTAATAATAATAAAATTATTAACTATGACAATAACTTGAGTAATGTTGATGTAAATATGAAGGGAACAGTTAAGAAGACAAAAATACTGTTTCCACATTCTCCTAAAGATGTATCTATTAGCAAAAAGGAATTGAAAATAAACAATCTGAATGATAATAAAGTTTTACCAATTGATAACAATTTTTTAGCTACGTCATTTTCTGATAATAAATTCAATAACAAAAATCAGTATTTTTCTAAAGAGATTCTAAATTACCAAATTGTTTCTTTGAATTCTCCTGTAGAAAAAATACATGAGAAAAAGACAATTAAACTAGGAATGAACGTGCAAGAAAATCAGTCTGTAATAAAAGAGAATCAGTTCACAAGTAATTGCAATAGTTATCACCAGGGGACCCAAAAACGCAAAAATTATAACGTAAATAAACAAAAAATAAAAAAAGTTAAAGAGTGTTTTTCTCGTACGAAAGAACATAATCATTTCAATATGGATGCTCCTTCTTTCGATGCAAATACAAAAGTCGGTCCTGAAAATTCTGAACACAATATGCGCAAAGAAACATCAAATATAGTTGAAGAGAATGTTAATGTTAACCAGACAGTTACAAATGAAATTATTAAACCGCATCTATCACAGTTATTACCAGAAAAAACTTATAATAATCAAACTACTACTGATCTTTTATTGAAACAAACAAATGACTCCAAATTAAAAATTACTTTGCGAAAACGCAAATATTATGAAAAAAACAAGGATGAAATTTTGAAAAAAGTAAGGATACATTACGATTCTCATAAAGAAGAAATATCGGTAAAAAGAAAACATAAGTATAATTTAATAAAAACGAATAAAGATAGTATTAAAAATAAAGTAACTCTTTTAGAACGTGAGGTGAAAATGATTAATTCGAAAAATGTCTTAGCAAACAAAATTAAGAAAAAATATAAATCTATAACCGTAAAGAATAATACAAAAAATCTACTTCGATCAAAAGACAAGTTTATAGAAGACGTTATGAAAAAATTGTCAAATACATCGTCTTTGACAGATTGTAGAATGGAAGCAGAGTATTTAGTAAAAAAGGTTATATATATTAGGGATGACTATATTTCGAATATAAAAAAAGAATTGAGAAACTGTAAAAATACGTTAGAAATCTCTAAGATTCGGTTAGGAGACATAAACATTGAAGAAAATATAGAGTATGCTCTGACGGCTTTGTGTGGTATGCCCAAGCACACTTCTAGCACAGAAGCTTTTTTTGCGGAAGCAACATATAATTTTAACGTACATGATTTGGGCATTATTATTTTAAATGAAAATGGTCAGTCTACTAATATATTACCGTTAATGGAGGTAAAAGGTAAAAATAAAATTTGGGAGTGCAATGTTTTTTGTAAAACACTTGATCTAGACATTTTGAAAGAACTTAAATGTTTATTTGAAAAAATACTTGATTTAACTTACGTAAGTGGGTGTAATTTCTTACAAACAATTGACATTTGTACGTCAGAATTAGTTTCAGATAAAAGTGGTCATCCTCTTATTTGCTATACTCAGCCGTTACTTTGTAAATCAAAATTTTTAAAACTAAGCATGTTAGCTGTACATTATCCTAAACTTCGAACAATAAAGCGTCAAATATATTCGTTAAAACGACTTTATAAATGTATCGAAAATATTGATGATGCTTTAAATAACACAGATACAGATTCACTAAAGAGCATAGTTGCTGCTGCTAAATGTAACATTTCTCTTAAAAAATCAAAAAGTGAAATATGTTTAGACGAAAACGAATTAATAAATAGGTATAAAATAGGTATTAAACAGTTTAACAAAATTGTTATGGATCCACCAAGAACCGCATGCGTTTCGTGCGAAAGATTGTGGTGTGACCGTAATCTTGATCCTGTATCGAAATATGCAGACAAAATGAATTTAATACCAGATTTACTTGATCTTGATATTGCTAACAATTACTGGGAAAAGCTAAAGCGCCAATATGATGCAGAAGAATTTAATAACTCTTACATATGTAAATATTGTATTGGTAAATTTAAGAAATATTCTTTACCAGCTACTTGCTTTTTGAATAATCTCTTTGTTAAAGAAACTCCTAAAGAGATTAAAATTTTGAATGACTTTGAAAAAATGTTAATTCAACGTGCTAAGGCATTTCAAACAGTCATTAAAGCAGGAACAGTTATGAAAGCGAATGTTCCGTATCATTGTAAACTAGATAAAGTAAAAGGTCGAACTTTCCATTTACCTTTACCAGTAGAGCAGACATTGAAGAAACTATGTCCGAATACAGATCCTTTGAATAGTAACCATGAAATATTCGTTTTAGTAAGAAGTAATCCTACAAAGAGTAAAATTATTTGGGAAGACTATGTCGATATTAAAAAAGTGTGGGAAGCTTTAAAATTTCTAAAGGTATGGAATCACCTTTATGCCGAAATTAACATTCCACATTCTCCTGAAGAACTTATGAAATCACTTAGAACATTTGAATCGTTAGAAAAGATCGATTCGTCGGATGAAAATATTCATAATGCTTCTGACGTAAATAGAAATAGAAATGATATTCACAAAAGGGATGCTTTATTGACGCAAAAATCTTTATCGGATTCTTACTACGAACAGTATTCAATCTATCCCTTACATCAGAAGAAAATTAATGAGCTTGATACAAAGCTATACCAAATGTTACCGATTTCGGCTAATCCTTTAAACGCGAGGGAAAAAGAATTAGATTTAAAATGTTTCCCCGACCTTTATCCTTTCGGAATTAATGGACAGCAAGAAAATCGAGTTGTACCTTTGAGAGAATTTGATTTTATTAAGTCCAGATTGACTTCTAAACATAATCAGTTTAGGTTAAGTATTCAATACTTGTTTTATTTGTTGTTTAATAATACGATACGTCAAATTAATGCCGAAATTTTTCATGTTTTAAATGTGCACAATCCACGCTATAAATATACGGCCAAAGATTTATTACACAATGTGCGGAATGATGATGAAAATTTAAATATTCAAACGGTTTTCTCTCGTCTGCGAGGTACTGAAGCTTATTGGAAAAAAGTAAGAAATGATTTAGATTGCATGATGGCAGAAAGAGGGCCTGTAACTTTTTTTGTTACCCTGAGTCCCAGCGAATGGATGTGGCCAGAGATGGCTAAATATATATGTAAAGTTAATAACTGGGAAAATGATAGCAGAGATACTACTGCATTAATTGCAGCAGATCCAGTATCAGCTGCAAGATATTTTCACAACAAGATGATTGCAATTTTTGCATATTTACTTTCTTCAGCTCGACCAATTGGTGAAATATTACATTACTATTACACTGTCGAATATCAAGGAAGAGGGATGCCTCATTACCATTGCTTATTTTGGATTAAAAATGCACCGGTTTATGGAAAAGCATCTAATGAAGAAGTTGAAAAGTTCATTTTGCAAAATATCACTTGTCGCATACCTGATAAGAACATATCTCCAGAGCTTTATAGACGAGTAACCACTAATCAGGAGCATCGTCATAATGATTATTGTATGAGAAAGACAGAAACTAAAACCGGCTTCAAAAGTGCGTGCCGTTTTGGATTTGCTCGACCAGTGACAGATCAGTTAGTATTTAGACCTGTCTCCGTTTCAATTGCTAATCGTAAAAAATTGAAAAACAAGGGTAGATTTTACGATTTACCACGTAGTCAAGAAGAACAAAACATAAATGATTACATGCCTGCTCTTTTAGTTATTTGGGAAGGAAACAATGATGCACAATTCATCTGTGAGTCATCTTACATGTTAACAAATTATGTTTGCAGTTATGGGACAAAAGGTGAAAAAAGCATGGTAGATTTTCAAGAAATAAAAACCAATGAATCATTATGTAGCCGGACTATGGTCTTTCTCTTTGAGAGCTTTGAATCACAGAGAAATAGGAGCTATTGAAGCTGCCGATGCTCTTTTAGGCCACCCTCTTCATGGTACTGACCACAATACTGTTATTAGGTGGTTAGATATAAGAGAAGTAAGAAACAGGAAACTTAAGAAACGTTCGGAAGTGGCTAAGCTTCCTGATGATTCTACAGATATTTATTATGCTTCACTAATAGATACTTATTATCCACTTAGACCCAAAGAGTTAGAATCGCTAAGTTTATATGATTTTGCTAAATGGTATGATGTAATAAAGAAAAAACCTGTTCGAAAGGTAGAATATTACGAGGTACCTCCGAATCTATTTTATAGGAAAAGAAAAAATCCCTATTTAATAAATCATTATAAAAACAACCCTGATTCTAAGCCTGAAGAATACTTTTATGCTTTGCTTTTATTATTTCAACCTTGGAGAGACACTGATGAATTAAAGGGAAACGAATGTACTTACAAAAATGCATTTATTAAAAAAGAAAATGAATTAATTGAAGCAATGAAATATCACGATAAATTTAATGAGATCCGTGAAGCTAGAGATAACATGAATAAAATGATTCAGGAACAATTACAAAAAAATGACTCAAACAGTCAATCAAGTTCAAGTGATTTACCTGTAGGTTGTATCCCTATCGAAGTAGAAAACGCAATGAAAGACTTTCAAGATATTGCGCAGAAGTTTTTAATGACGCCTACAGTCCTTCAAGAATCTATTACGAAGCTGAATGAAGATCAAGCAAGAGTTTTTGAAAAAATTACATGTATACTATCGTCAGAAAATCAAATTTTAAGATTTTTTGTTAGTGGTTCTGGGGGTACGGGAAAGAGCTACGTTATCAAACTGCTGGTAGCGTGGAACAAGATAATTCGAAACAAAGAAACTGCTGTTACTGCACCTACCGGTATAGCAGCATATAATATCGACGGTCTTACTATTCACAGGCTTTTACATTTACCAGTAGAACAAGGATGCACTGCAAAATACAAAGAACTGTCATCAGCAGCATTAAAGCAAATAAGATTAAGTTTAAAAGATGTTGATTTAATTATACTCGATGAAATATCTATGGTATCAAATATTATGCTAATGTATATTCACTTAAGGCTTGTAGAAATATTTGATACTTCTGATACCGATGATGGCTGGTTCGGGAAAAAAAATATTGTTGTTTTCGGAGACCTGTTGCAACTCCCTCCGGTTCATGAAGAATTTGCCTTTAAAGAATTGACAAAGCAACAAATTAATAAGTATATTGGATCTATAAATTCATACAACTTATGGAATTTATTTTCTTACGACGAATTAAATATCAATATGAGACAACTGAAAGATAAACAATTTAATGATATTTTATGCAGAATGAGACTTGGTTTTGTCACAAAAACGGATATTGATATGTTACAAAAACAAAAAATTCCATTTACCATTCATCATTCCGATGAAGTTATTGAAGAACTCTGCACTTATTTGAATAAACTGCCGCTAAATACTATTTGTTTATTACCTACCAAAAAAATGTGTAATGTCTTAAATGCGGCAATGTTGCAAAGAATAGATTCAGAAGAAATACAACTTGTTGCACATGATTGTTTTAAATGTCCTAAAAACTTAGAAAAAAAAGTTCAAAAATTGATAAATGAAGAAGACAGCAATATTTGTGGTATCGATCGCGTCATAACAATTAAATTAAATTCAAAAATTATGATAAGAAGAAATATTGATGTAACTATTGGATTAGTTAATGGTACTATAGCAACAGTTATCGCAGTGTTAAAAGATAAAGATAATGAATGTACAAAAATACATATTAAATTAGAAAACGGTCAAGAATATACACTTGATCGGCTGGAATTTAAATTTGTTGTGATGGATAGAATTTGCATAATTCGCAATCAATTTCCGATATGTAACAGTTATGGAATTACTATTCATAAGAGTCAGGGTCTCAGCTTAGACAATGTAGTTGTAGATGCTGGTAACAATATATTTACTTTCGGTCAAACTTACGTTGCTTGCTCGCGCGCTACAACAATAAAGGGTTTACATTTTATTAATTTCGATCCATCGCGAATTATGGCTGATTTATCAGCTGTCCTTGAATATAATAGATTAAGGCAATGTTTTCGATCTGATCTCGAAGAATTTGCAATTCCCGACGGAAAACCCGCTCGTTTACTTAAAAATAATTTGGTTAAAGATGTTCGATGGACTCTTACTACAAACTTATCTATCAATGACGAAAACGCTTACTTAAATTATTTGAAGGATAACTGTTGGAATATCTTTGGAATACCTAATTTTGATTACGTTTCCTGCTATGCCAATTCTTGCATCCAAAGTTTATTTCACTCGGTAACAGTAAGAAGGGCTTTAACGCAACTTAAAGCTATTGATCCGTTAAAAACTATTTTCGATCAATACGTTTCTAAAAATACAATCAACATATCAGCTTTAAGAAAGTATGTTGATCCAAAATATAGTTTATCAGAGCAGCAAGATGCATCAGAATTTTTATTGCACCTGTGTAATAAATCTGCGTTTTTACAAAAAACATTACAATTTGATTTAACATATGTTACACGATGTCCTGGCTGTGATGACAGAACTGAAAGTACTACCTCAAATTATATCTTAATACTTAATTTACCTGAAATTACAAATAGCTTTTGTACCTTACAACACGTCTTAGATTACAACATAGAAAACTGGTTACAAGTTGAAGGAAATTGTAAAAATGGTTGTAGATGTAACAAACTTCAAAACATGGAACTAACATTAAAAAGTACTTTACTAATACTTCAGTTAGTTATATTTACTGTTGAAAACAACAAAGTTTCTAAATTAAAAAATTATGGTATTAATGAAATTCCAAAATCAATTGTGACTATTGGAAAAAAAAAATATAAAGTAATGAGTGGAATATTTCATCACGGTGATTCTATAGAAACCGGTCACTATACGAATATGGTACGTCAAAATAAGCAATGGTTTAAAATTAATGATTTAATAATCCAGAGAAAACAATGGCCAAAAAGAGCTAAAAATATATACATATTATTTTTAGAAAGTGTTTAAATTATATTTTATTAAAACACATTCAAGGAGATGTATAAAAGTTCGCAAGTCTCGGTGTATTACACATTTTTAAATTTGTTGTCTAATAATTATTATCGTTATTTGGGTCCCTAGAAAGTACTTTATAAAACACCTTCGATGAAGGTGTCAAACTTTGCCAGTATAGTTTCCAATTACACTTTCGAAAACGATGTCCGATCAAAAAATTTTTAATTCTTACTCCCATCTTTTTTTTACTTACTTATCCAGAAAGAACTGAAATCAAAATGCGATCGACAAGTATAGTGTACCATATCAACACAAACTTTTAAATTATTTATTAATTTTTTTTAGGTATTCACTTTAAATAACTCGTTTATTAGTGTCTCTAAAAAGTACTTTATAAAACACCTTCGACGAAGGTGTCAAACTTCGCAAGTATGGTTTCCAATTACACTATCAAAAACGATGTCCGATAAAAAAAATATTAATTTTTACTCCCATCTTTTTTCTATTTATTTTTCTTTTTTATAATTAGATATTTTATATATTTTGCTTAAACTTCATAAGTACTTTCTGCTATTGAAAGTACTGAAATCAAAGCGGAATAATCGACAAGTATTTTTACCATGCCATAAATTTGTGTTTTACTTAAACACTTATACATCATTACTTAAAATTTCATACAAATTTCTGCAATTGAAACAACTGAAATCAAAATGGGATCGACAAGTATTGTGTACCATATGAACACAAACTTTTAAATTATTTATTATTTTTTTTTAGGTATTCACTTTAAATAACTCGTTTATTCGTGTCTCTAGAAAGTACTTTATAAAACACCTTCGACGAAGGTGTCAAACTTCGCAAGTATGGTTTCCAATCACACTATCAAAAACGATGTCCGATAAAAAAAATATTAATTTTTACTCCCATCTTTTTTCTATTTATTTTTCTTTTTTATAATTAGATATTTTATATATTTTGCTTAAACTTCATAAGTACTTTCTGCTATTGAAAGTACTGCAATCAAAGCGGAATAATCGACAAGTATTTTTTACCATGCCATAAATTTGTGTTTTACTTAAACACTTATACATCATTGCTTAAAATTTCATACAAATTTCTGCAATTGAAACAACTGAAATCAAAATGGGATCGACAAGTATTGTGTACCATATGAACACAAACTTTTAAATTATTTATTATTTTTTTTTAGGTATTCACTTTAAATAACTCATTTATTCGTGTCTCTAGAAAGTACTTTATAAAACACCTTCGACGAAGGTGTCAAACTTCGCAAGTATGGTTTCCAATCACACTATCAAAAACGATGTCCGATAAAAAAAATATTAATTTTTACTCCCATCTTTTTTCTATTTATTTTTCTTTTTTATAATTAGATATTTTATATATTTTGCTTAAACTTCATAAGTACTTTCTGCTATTGAAAGTACTGCAATCAAAGCGGAATAATCGACAAGTATTTTTTACCATGCCATAAATTTGTGTTTTACTTAAACACTTATACATCATTGCTTAAAATTTCATACAAATTTCTGCAATTGAAACAACTGAAATCAAAATGGGATCGACAAGTATTGTGTACCATATGAACACAAACTTTTAAATTATTTATTATTTTTTTTTAGGTATTCACTTTAAATAACTCGTTTATTCGTGTCTCTAGAAAGTACTTTATAAAACACCTTCGACGAAGGTGTCAAACTTCGCAAGTATGGTTTCCAATCACACTTTCAAAAACGATGTCCGATAAAAAAAATATTAATTTTTACTCCCATTTTTTTTCTATTTATGTTTCTTTTTTATAATTAGACATTTTATATATTTTGCTTAAACTTCATAAGTACTTTCTGCTATTGAAAGTACTGAAATCAAAGCGGAATAATCGACAAGTATTTTTTACCATGCCATAAATTTGTGTTTTTGTATTTTAATTAAACATTTATATATTGTTTCTTAAACTCCATAAAAAGTTTCTGCAATAGAAAGTACTGAAATCAAAGTAGAATCAACAAGTATTTATTTTTAAAAATACAAATATCTTTTAAATTGAAAACAAACATTTTTTCAAAAAAGTATCTCACAAATTTAGATTTCAATTCTAGTCCTGTCATGTCCTACAAGCAATAGATAAATAATTTTTTAATAATTTTATTAATTTCTTCAAAACTGATAAAAAATAAATTTCTCACTTTTTTATTCTCTTTAAATACACAATGTATATCTATCCCGTGTCTTGCAGCAATAGATAAATAATTTTATATAATAATAATAATACTCATTTGTGCAAAATTAATTTCTGCAAAACTAATAAAAAAGTAATTTCTCTCTTTTTTATTCTCTTTAAATAAAATAATACTTGCACCACTCGTTGAACTGCCATCTTACTTTTGTATAATAAGTCTAATTCGAACTGCATAACACACTGCTTATGCATGTTTATATCAAGGGCTTATAAATATTTTAAGTTTGAATTAAGTGTAAGACTTAACGTTAACTCATGAGACCTGTATATATCGTAACAGCGATTAATTTTTATTTGACTTCTGCAGTTAAACAAAGTACCGGCACTTGATAACTATTTATGATTAGAAAAAGAATAGATACGTTCAATTCCAAATTAGAAATATTACGATTTAAACATTAGATTGCTTTATATCAAGTTTTTTAAAACTATTTTCAGTATAAAAGAGGATTTTTTTTTTATATTTTAACGTCGTTCTTTTTGTACTCCCAATTCGGTGCTAATCAGCGACAGAGGTCATACGATTTCTTGGCCGCGAAGAAAGCACTTGGTGAAAATACATTCGCCAGTGGTGCTTGTATCAATCGGCCGGGGCCGGGAATCGAACCTTGGACCTTCAGATTACGAGCCTGACGCCCTACCGAGCGAGCCATCGCCAGGCCTCAGTATACGAGAGGATATTAGTAAATCATAAAAACTTCTGAAACATTTAACCAACGGTGGTGCAAGCATTATTTTATTTAAAGAGAATAAAAAAGAGAGAAATTACTTTTTTATTAGTTTTGCAGAAATTAATTTTGCACAAATGAGTATTATTATTATTATATAAAATTATTTATCTATTGCTGCAAGACACGGGATAGATATACATTGTGTATTTAAAGAGAATAAAAAAGTGAGAAATTTATTTTTTATCAGTTTTGAAGAAATTAATAAAATTATTAAAAAATTATTTATCTATTGCTTGTAGGACATGACAGGACTAGAATTGAAATCTAAATTTGTGAGATACTTTTTTGAAAAAATGTTTGTTTTCAATTTAAAAGATATTTGTATTTTTAAAAATAAATACTTGTTGATTCTACTTTGATTTCAGTACTTTCTATTGCAGAAACTTTTTATGGAGTTTAAGAAACAATATATAAATGTTTAATTAAAATACAAAAACACAAATTTATGGCATGGTAAAAAATACTTGTCGATTATTCCGCTTTGATTTCAGTACTTTCAATAGCAGAAAGTACTTATGAAGTTTAAGCAAAATATATAAAATGTCTAATTATAAAAAAGAAACATAAATAGAAAAAAAATGGGAGTAAAAATTAATATTTTTTTTATCGGACATCGTTTTTGAAAGTGTGATTGGAAACCATACTTGCGAAGTTTGACACCTTCGTCGAAGGTGTTTTATAAAGTACTTTCTAGAGACACGAATAAACGAGTTATTTAAAGTGAATACCTAAAAAAAAATAATAAATAATTTAAAAGTTTGTGTTCATATGGTACACAATACTTGTCGATCCCATTTTGATTTCAGTTGTTTCAATTGCAGAAATTTGTATGAAATTTTAAGCAATGATGTATAAGTGTTTAAGTAAAACACAAATTTATGGCATGGTAAAAAATACTTGTCGATTATTCCGCTTTGATTGCAGTACTTTCAATAGCAGAAAGTACTTATGAAGTTTAAGCAAAATATATAAAATATCTAATTATAAAAAAGAAAAATAAATAGAAAAAAGATGGGAGTAAAAATTAATATTTTTTTTATCGGACATCGTTTTTGATAGTGTGATTGGAAACCATACTTGCGAAGTTTGACACCTTCGTCGAAGGTGTTTTATAAAGTACTTTCTAGAGACACGAATAAATGAGTTATTTAAAGTGAATACCTAAAAAAAAATAATAAATAATTTAAAAGTTTGTGTTCATATGGTACACAATACTTGTCGATCCCATTTTGATTTCAGTTGTTTCAATTGCAGAAATTTGTATGAAATTTTAAGCAATGATGTATAAGTGTTTAAGTAAAACACAAATTTATGGCATGGTAAAAAATACTTGTCGATTATTCCGCTTTGATTGCAGTACTTTCAATAGCAGAAAGTACTTATGAAGTTTAAGCAAAATATATAAAATATCTAATTATAAAAAAGAAAAATAAATAGAAAAAAGATGGGAGTAAAAATTAATATTTTTTTTATCGGACATCGTTTTTGATAGTGTGATTGGAAACCATACTTGCGAAGTTTGACACCTTCGTCGAAGGTGTTTTATAAAGTACTTTCTAGAGACACGAATAAACGAGTTATTTAAAGTGAATACCTAAAAAAAAATAATAAATAATTTAAAAGTTTGTGTTCATATGGTACACAATTACGATATTCCGTATATTAAAATTTACAATGTTCAATCCGATTAACAGTACGTTTTTTTCTCTAAAATGAATGAAAATGTGCAGGCAATGAAATTTACGTAACATCTATATATTTAATATTTAAGATTTAATATTATGAAAAAAGAACAGTATCGATAAAACAATAAACTTAATTTTATAGATCTACATGAGAAAGTTAAGACATATCTAAACTTGTTACGAACGGTTGACTTTCTTATTTACGAGCGCAACGTGAAACATTGTAATTTTTTTTCAGCAATATATTAATACACGTTCACACGATCACTTTTCAATAAAGTCTCGCAATTTTTTATACAAGCGTGTGTAAAACCTCAAAAAGAGTAATAACCTTTATTACTTCATTTATGACACCCATAAAATAAAATTTAAATTTTGTACTAAAATTTGTAATCTGTAAGCATTAGAAATTACATGGGAATTGATTAAAATAAAAAAATAATAATAATATCGGCGAGAACGTGAAAATACTTTCACTTGTACGCAATTCATCCGGAACGATGATCGTTCGATAGGGAATCGATCGGGAAACGCGATGCACGGCTCCGGTTTCTTCCGAGACGAGTTAGGGAGATCACGCCAAAATTGAATCTGGGCCAAAGCCTGGGCGGCGGCGACCCTCTATAAGAGAGATCTAAGGTAAGACTCGGAAAGAACGGAAGCGAATCGATTGCGACTAGTCTGGCGCCAGTCCGAGCTTTTTGGCATCAAATTCGCGACAATGATTACGAGGCCTACCTTCTACAATTTATGTACACTTTGTTTATATTTATTTAATTATTCTAACGAGCTTATTTGTACCTATAAATATAACTATCCAACCACTTTTTCAATTAAATCTTCATACTGTTTATTAATAAATAGATTTAATTTATAAAACAATGTCTTTGTTATTTATTATCCAATTTTTAAGAAAATAAAATATATAAATTTACTTATAAATATTTAACTCGAGTTATAATAGATAACTGCATTATTTATTTATTATATCATAAAAAATGTAATATCATTAAAAATATAATAGATGTTCTGATTTTTATGAAATTACATTTTATTCGGAATAATTTAATATTAATTAGTACAAAACACTTTTACGCCCAACAATTAAATTTATTGAATTTTCACGATTATCGTTAGAGATAATCGCTACCTTGAAATAACGAAGGTTTCCTCGATGTCAGTGTTGCATAAAATTCGAGAGTGTTAAGACGGATTAATGATTCAGATTATATATTTAGCGAGAATATTTATGTATGTGTGTATACGTTAGATGGATCAGCTGTTACTGTGACCGCATTATTCCTACGGAAAATAATTTACAATTGTCCAATTATACATTTGAATTTTGTAAGGCAAATATATAAATATACACAATACATATACAAGTCAAAATAAACATTTAAAAAGACATTGAACCGTTATTCTATTTTTATTCATGACGAGTTAAAAATGCAATATATTTGCATAGTATTCGAAATTTCTGGCATTTCCGACCACAACCTAACTGATATTTTATCTAAAACCCGCAATCTTAACGTTCGTCCTTATAGTAAATGAATTATCCACATTCCGACGAAATCCAAAGTTTCAAAATGATAATAAATCTCGTAAAATATTTGAACGATAGAGAATGAACGACCTCGAAGGAAAACGAAGTTAATTAATTTAGAAAGAACAAAAAAAAAGAAATATAGTCATTCACACTTTCGATCCCGAATGAATTGGCACAACTTCCCATCCGACGAATAAACGGATCGGAAAAGCGTGAAATATCGAAGTTCACCCGCGTAATTGCCTGCGTGAGATGCTACCGCGCGATTTCGCGAGGGAAAAAAAAATATATATATAGGTATGTATAAAGGTTCACGCGTGTGTAAAACTCTCACCGTTCTCGCTTTGAGTTGGTCCTCGGTTCGGTGAACGTTGAGGAGTGGTGCCACTTTCACGTACAGCCTCCACCAGGGCCATTCTCGTACCGACATGAGTTTTCTCACGTTTCTCTGGATGCACCTGACCGCCAGATCTTGCAGCTGCAACATACGAAATAACATGATGACTGTCAACATTTTGGTTCCTCTTTTTTTTTGCGTAATCGTCTTTTTAACGCGTGCACTAGATTTGAAATTATGAAGATGTAGTCTACAACTTAGATGGTCGCTAAATTTAGAGAAAGAGAGAGTAGGAGATATATTATTACTTCCTCATTACCGTACTTCGATGTGTATTTTACGACAATGATTTCCGAGAAATCTAACGAAAACTGTAAGCTCTTGACAAAAATAATACAAATTTATATGACGCACGATTTCACTATCTTCAATACAAAATAAGCCCCGTGAAAACGAATTTTATTGAAAACAAAATTAAAAGATAAAAGTAAATACTTGTACATTAAAATATAAATCCTTTCAGAAAATTAATAAGTTAAAAGCTTTCAAAGTCGTTTTCACTTCAATATAAGATTATAAATTATTTTGTATAAAACGTTTCACGTAAACGTATACGCTTCGACACTTAGAATATTTTTAAAATAAAAAAAAATGCATTCACGTTATATTTAAAAAAATTCTTAAATTGCCAATCGAGCAAATTTAAAATTCAATACAGTAAATCGATTTCTCGGACGATTAAAATTGTATCGAGGTAAAATCAATACCCGAATAAGATGTTGGTTTGTTTGCCACGTTCGACCCTATTGAGAAATCTATTTATAACTATAGTACTTTTTTTATTTTACCGATGTAAATTGAGAAATCTCGAAGAACGCTACTGCAGTTTTAACTTTGTACAACGAGGCTAAGATAAGAAAACGATGAATCCAACTCTGGCGTATCGAATAGTGCAACAAATAAAAGTGTGATTGAAAAGGGGGAGAAGAAAAAAACGTAACGTACCTTGAGAGTGTTGAGTTTCCGACGTGCAAGGTAACCCCGACATCTCGCCTGTAGTAGAATGATATGTCCCGTGAGTTTCTCATCCCTTTGGGACTCGAGTCGTTCGAGTGCACCGGCACGGAAAAATATCTGTCCAAACACACGAAAGGAGAAAAATTAGTATACAGTCAACGAGAGACCACAGATTTACTTCTTACGGGAATGGGAATACGATATTTTTGAATGAAAAATGTATAGCTCAAATATAAGGTAGAATTGAGCTGAGGTATCATTTTTCAACCAATTGATCGCGTGTTCAGTGCTAAAAGAGACATAAAAATCATTTAATCTATTGCAGCTTAAATTTACTGATAAATTGCTGTTAATTATGTAAATTAACTTAATGAATCAGACGGTTGATTTTAACGATAATTTTATATCGATCGTTTAGCACTGTTTTATAAGTTCCAGTTATGTGAAACTAGCGATTATTACCTTATATTTAAAATAGTACAGAAAATATGACGTTTTCTTTTTATTCCAGATATTAATAATTATATTTATCATAAATGTATCTATGACTATAGAAATATAACTGCATTAAAATCTAAAGTAATCATTATGTTAAAATTAAGCATATAATTTATTGTCAGTTATAATTAAAACATTATATTTCGCATAAAAGTATTTTATTAATTTCATTAATTTGAATACTGGATTAATTAATCTAAAATCAGCATTGATTAAAAGTTAATAAAACGCTCCTTAACTAAGTCATTGATAAGTGAGTTTTACAGCTATGTGTGTTCTAACGGTGCAGCAAATAGATACCTCCTAGATAGTAGTTTCTAATCAGTTGAAACCGATTTCAGGTTATACTTTTACTTTTGATTAAAGAAGACCGTTTAAAAGAAATAAAAAGTATCGAATTACAATCACGCACACTCGTGCCCCCAAACAATTTTTATCGATTTTTTTTTTCGGTATCAATTAAAAAACTAATAAAATTAACGAACTGCGCATACAACTCTAATCATTATAGTTATTTCCTAATTAGAAATGAGGAACTTTAACGATAGATAAAAAGTAATTTTCATTTTCACACAATCATTGTAAACAATGAGCAACGCACTCTAAATCGACCCAGTGATACAAATATTCCGTACCTATAATTTTAATTCTGCTTCACGAGTGTATAAATAAACAAACTCGAAGTAGAAAAAAAAGGAGTTCATACGAGAATAAGAAAAAAAAGATAAACGTCACTCAGTCCTTAAAAAGGATGCCGATATCAAATTACGCTTTCCAAATGAGATTCGTCTAATACGAGGTAGAGCGAAGGAGGAGCGCGCATGAATAGAACTTAATTTTCCGAGAGCGGACTCGACCGTTATAATGACGCCGGCCACGATGTCTCGAAGCGGATTCCGCGCTCGGTTTATCCTGGAGGCGCCCCGCAATTGTCGCGTGTATATACGTATCTACAACTCGCGCGCGTGTGTATGAGAATTTTAGACGACATTGCGGTTAATACACTTTATTTTATTTACATAGGATTATATATATGTATATATTGGTACGATGTACTTTACGGTTTTTATGGGAAAAGATAAGTGTACGATACGTTAGGGAAATATCTTTCTTTTTTATTGTTATTGAGGAGATTTAAGTGGATCGTATTTTTTAACTAATACCGGTTGAAACTATTATTTTAAAGATTCGTGTATAGCGAAGTTGTAACTAACTTGTGAACAAAAAGTCAATTACTTGATTTTGGCACGAGATTAGCGAAACGAGCCAACTAGAAGTCGACGATTAATAATTTTTAATTTCATCGATTCAACGATTTAAAATGGCAAAGAGGCTGACAATGCGTTTAAAACAAAATAGAATAATTAATTTAGAATAATAATATTGTATAAACGATAATAAATGTTTCGTATAAACATATCAAATTAATAATAAATTTGTCAATAATTCAAAGGAGCTTGTAAAATAGTACTGATTTCATTAACGTTAATTTATAAATTATTGGTTTCACTTTATAATAAATTACTTTTCTATTTTGAATTACCGGACTGTAACGTAAACCATAAATTAAATGAATGTAATAAAAAAATTTACTATCTCAAAGAGGGAATTCCTGCTTTTAATAGATTTACAGTTACAAAGAATATTTCTAGCGAATTAATTACGTAAGTGTTATTTGACAAATATTACCTTTTATCACAAATCTTACTGTGATAAAGTACCAAAAGAAAATACATAACACGCATTTAAAACTATTCTAAATCTTATCAACAGATAAACTTGAATTTTTAGTATATAGTGCAACATATTTAAGGTTAAGTAAAATAATTAATTGATAAATTGTTTAATTTTTAATAATTTATAAACAAAATATATTTTATACAAAAAATAATTCGTTTTTACTCTAAAATCTTTCTGTTTTATTTAAGTGATATTACGTGCGAAAGTAATTTATTTTAATATAATTAAACAGTATACCAGTGTAATTAAACTAAATATCTTAATAAAGATAACAGGAAAAACTAGTTAACAAAGTAATAAAATAATTTCCTTGCTTTACAGCCAGCATTCCGTACGCGCTTTCTCCAAAAAGTCGGTGTGCACCTCTACAAATAAATTGTAAAACTCGTAAAATTATGTCAGTCTAAGATTTCAATGACCTCACAAGCGTAAACAATCTCGAGTAAGGGAGAGCACAGAGAGGTTGAAGATCGCGTATCAAGGCCAACAGCTTCCACTATCAAACTCATTATCGCTTTTACCGCAAAAGTAGAAAGTCGCGTAAAATCCAAAGGAGCTTTGTCGTTGATTAATCGCGATTCGTTCGGCAAAATTAGGAACCTCATTCAAACGGTTATTTCACACCATTGACTCATTAATAAGTACCGGATTTTTTTTCATCCGTTCTTGCGCTTCAATGGCACGTAACCCCGACATAGAGAGAGAGAGATGAATAGTTCATTCGTATATCATCCAAGAATAAATGTGGCATTGTCGCTTGTGCGCGCGCGCGCATCACACGTAGACTTTCCACAAGTGTAACACCGCTTGTAAATATTCATGGGATTTCTGAGCATGTGTGTGTGTGTGTGCGCGCGTGTGTGTTTACTTTGTAGAAAGCTATGCGGTCTAAGAATAATTGAATCGCGAGTTGTCACCTGTCGAGTGCGTCTGATTCAATTTTTCTTAAATTGCGTTGATGGGATACTTTTTCTCAAATAAATGACGTGCATTGTTTGCGCTTCACACACTAATCCAAGAGAAAATCAAACGATTTATCAAATGCTTTTTAGACTGGAAATATTAAACTTGTCAAAAATGTTAATAATTACACCCTAGGTAAACTAAAATTTTCTAATTTCCTATTATAATACACTCAGTGTTTTGAGAAAGACATTAGTAATACATTTTTAAAAAAATAACTGTTTGTACGATACTATTTAAAAAAATTACATACGCAGGTGCTTCGCGTGTATTTTCATATTTGTTAAAAAAATTGTTCTCGTCTCACTTTGTAATAACTATAATTGGAATAAATGTAATTCAAACACCTATATTTACAATAATAATACAGTAAAAATGAAATTATTACTTTTCTAATAAAGTGTTAAATTGCCTGTCACTATAAATTATTCAAATGTTTAAAAAAATTATTTGCATCTCCATTAAGCGGAGTCTTAATAACTTTATAATAGGAAAACCAGTATTATTTCAAAAGGAATAAAAACAAACGAAAAACGCGTTTTACCGAAAAAAGAGTACATAACAACATCACGAGTTGCATCCACGATAAAGTCCATAATTTAGAGATCCGGGGTTTCCATACCTGCGGCACATTATGGCGTTGTGTGGGTGTGGGCGGTACAACAGGTTTGATCGTGCTATTTCTTGATAGTTTAAGAGCTTCTTCCCAACTGTTGATGCTGCTGGCGCCGCCGCTCTTCTGTTGATCCAGAGATTTTGATTCTTCAACCGGTACAAAACGTCGAACGATCGGCGTTGCCTCGAATACCTCGATAGTCCGTTCGAGACTGGTATCGAGATCCTGGATAATTTCTTCAAGGAAGATTTCGTTACTACATTGATCCTTAAGGTGTTTAATTTCGTCGTGTTGCTGATCATCTTTCCAATCAGGCTCGTTTTCGTTACTGATGTGCCCGCTGTCTTCGGATGAATTGCCATCCGAGGCATAGCCGCAATTTTTTTCAACTTTATCTGATTTACCGTTGGGAGATTTGACGACTATGTCGCTGTTATCTTTAGTTGTTTTGACCCAAGAGTCTTGGATGATAGATGGAGGTTTGGGTGTGCTAGCCTCGGTGTTTTTACAGTTGAAAAAGTTGACGAGGTGTTCGATTTCTTTTGTTCGTTTTGTGGCTACCGGCAACGTCGTTATTTTTTTAGGCTTATTGCAGAAATTATTGTCGACAGTTAAGTTGACGTTCGAACTCGATTTAGTCAATCGCTTCTTGGTGCTTTTAGTCTCATCCACCACTCCTTGAGATTTTTCAATTTGGCGTTCCCAGTTGCGTCTAATCTCTTGAATATTTATCTCGCATTCAGAACGTTTCGTAAGCTGGAATATTTGGAGACTGTCCTGACTCTTGGCGAGCATACGACTTTTCTCTAGGGTTTCCTGTGTCTTAGCCAGATTTTCTTTACTCCGGGCTAGATCTTCGCGACTTCTTGCCAAGTTCTCTCGACTCTGAGTTAGCATATCCTTGCTGCGCTCTAAACTGGCTCTACACGAGACTAAATCAATCTTTTGATTGTTTTGATTCCTAACAGGTTCATCGTCCTCATCCAGTTGAGACAGCAATTGTTCCGCACGTTTCTCAAGCTCCAAGGTGGTCAGTGGTACCGACAACGAGATCGACAGATCCGACTTTTTGCCTTTGTCTTCCTCTTTAACAGGACTAACGTTCTGGAACGTTGCGTTATTGAGATTCTCATAGATCGGAGATTGCTCGTTCTCATCCTGAGTCTTGGTGTAAGCCTCGCGGCAATTCTCGTAGATGTGCTCATCTACGGATCTGTCGACCTCGTCGAAATCTATCGTTCGCTTTGTTTGGATAGGTGGCTTCTCAACGGTCCGATCTACCATAGATAGATCGCCGAGAGATTGCCCGAGCCCAGCCAGATGTTGAGTGGACAAAGGTATTCTGCTGGGCATTTTCCCCAATCGACATTGTGGATCAACCGGCACACTCCACAAGCTTGTAGTGCGGTTCAGTGGTTTCGCGCCACGGTTTTTCTGGAGACGCGAGTCCGCGCTGCTGCTCTTTGCTGACCGGCTCTGCTTGACCGACTCACTGGGAGTTTGCACGCTCCACAAGCTCGTCGAACGGTTAAGATTCTTTTTGCGCAGTTCCTCCGGCTTTTTCGGGAGCTTCTTACTGTCACTCGGCATCGTCGAGTTTAGGCCTTTCTTCAACAAGACTCTGTCTTCCAGAATCGTGCAAGAAGGCTTACTTTGATCTTTTGACTTTTTTCTACCGGACTCGGACTTACTACTGTTACTCGGTGCTGATGAACTTTTGGGTGGTTTACCGGCATCGCTCGATCGCGATCTCGATGAGATCGATCGAGTTGATTTTTGTTGGTGCTGATGTTCAGCTTCAGTGCCGCTTATGTGCACGATAGTCACGTTGTTGCTATTACGAATAGGCTTCGAAGCGACATTTACGGCTCCATTCTGAGATTTTCCCGAGTTAATAGTACTTCGTGGGGAGCTCGAAGCGATCAGTCTTTTTTGCGCGACAGGTGAATTGTCGTCGATCTTGATGGTCTGCTTACCGAGCGAAAGGCTCGAGCTTTTCGAGACGTTAGGGTTGCTCTTGGCCTTGGAGAGTCGTGGCGCCGTCCCACTGTTCCAGTGCGGCATGATCGGCTTGGCCAGTGGGCCCGTGGGACTCTTGACCGCGATCTTCGACATTTTTAATTCGCTCGAGCTAGAAGAGCTACCAAGAGACACGATACCTTAGCAATTCCATCAAGTTCCCGAAGCCGGTTGCGATCGCTTTCATGGAGAGCGCGGAAGGAGGCTCAAAAATTTCGAACGATTGACGGATTTATCCTTTTAATTGGATTACGCCGCGTAAAAGGCCGACGCCGGTTCCCGCGTACCGGTTATCCGCTTATGGTCACGCCGCGTTTCTACCTTGAAAAAGGACAAAAAACGCGTTGAGGAAGGACCATATAGATCGCGCGGGAACTCGAGCTTAGCTGACGTCCCGTAGATTAGCACTTCCTGTCCGCGGAAGAAACTCGCACGCAAACTTGCAACGGGAAACTATTCGAACTTCAACGCTCTTGCCAGATAAGATAAGCTTTTACGATTCCGATCTAGATTTTCTTCCTTTCATTGTGTCGATCAATCTTTTCACTCCATTAATACACAAAGGGCCGGATCGAATGGTACCGTTACGAATCAACTGTCCTTAATATCTCACGTCGGTTAAAATAAAAAAAAAAGCACGCGCGCACTTAACAGTCCGTATGTAGCGAGTGAAAGAAAGAAAGGAGGAGAGTTACCGGTGTGGATCCTGTCTCCGATGGCGAGAGCGCGACTGAGTCAAGCACCACGGATTTTCAGGGAGCCCCCCGCGTCAGGTGCGCGCGGTCTCCTCTGCCTCCTTCTCCCACCATCGGCGGCGCGTGCACTAAAGTCGCGGGGCCTGAAGAGAAGGGGAGTACGCTACGAAAGGAGAAGGAGGAGGAGGAAGAGGAGGGAACGGGGTCTCCCGCGGAGAAGCCGCATCGACGCAACCGGTCGCGCGCGATCTCCGGGCAGCTTCTCTCTTCGTATTCTTTTTCTCGGTCCGGTACTTTTTTCCCCGGTTTGCTCTCTTGACTCTTATTCTTATGCTTGGTTGGCCTGCCCTTTAGGATATAAGTACGGGGAGTCTGCGGTTTTTGTTGCGGGTTGCTCTACGTGGGTTTAAAAGAAATTTTTGGTTCGTTCTTTGTAGTTTTTGTGTACATATTGGATAACTTCGGTCAATAAAAATTTGTTGTTTACTTGATTTACCATGAATTTTGCTTGCATATTGTATCATACAATTAGATCTATTTTTAATTAAAAATTAATTGATGATAACTATTTTATAGGTACAAAAGAACCTTCCATTTTTTTTAACATTCAAATAAATCGAGAAATATTTTTATGTATATTCGTATTTATTCTCAAAAGGATAATTATATGTATTTAATATTTTTCACAAATTTATAATGGACTAAACGTGAAAAACAAAAATCGGTAATTACAAACCTATCAGGTAACAAAATAAAAATAAAACAAACGGAGAAATCAGCATAAAAAAGAGAATAAATAAAATCATCCGTAAATAAACAAAATCCATCCTACTTAATAGCAGCGTAAGGTGCGCATCTCCGGCTCTCGCTGTCCGCTCGGATTTTTCCGTTTTTATCTTTCCTCAGCCTCCCCACCCTTTATCTCTCTTTTTTGCTTACGGTTGGTCTTCTTGCGCCGCCTCGTCGTCGTCGGCTCTCCTGTTACCTCTCTCCTCCCTTTGTCCCACGGTTTATATCTACGCCTCTCCCTTCGCGTCCGAGATCGGCGAAAACAAGAGCGCCCCCGAGCATTTCGCGAACCGAATACTGATACGACAAAGAGAGAGAGAGAAAAGGAAAAGTTTATGCGCATTTGGCGATGGATTAGTGATAAGAAAAAGAGGAGAGCAACTCGAATGAGACAATATCATGGGTGCATGCGTTGAATCTCGAGTTGCTCCAGTATACACATACGAGAAAGAAATTTCTTATACACGCGCGTGCGATAAGCAAAACTGTTTGACTTCCCGGTTGTAAAATAATACCAAGAGTTTGCTTTCAGCTTTTGGATTATTATAAATCTAACTGGATTTCCGACGTGCGTTATACAAGGTTGTACAATTTTTTTCGTGTTATTTAAGAATTTATCACTGGATTGCGTTTGCGATAACGATTTCTTAAATTCGTAACAAGTGATTTTGCACATTTAGAACATTATGTCCACAATGTTGTAATATCAAATTATCGTTATTCTTCGCCTTTCTTTTTTCGTAATATAAAAACGGTTGATTTAATTTTGCAAATCAGCGTTGTTTACAGTTTTTAAATACGTGCCTAATAAATTTCAATTAGTACAATCAAGATATAATGTTCATATCAAAATTTAATCCACTGGATTTTCGAGATAAGTGGGGAAAAATAGGTTGAAGTAAATTCTAATAGTTTCAAGTCTAATAAACTTCTAAACACCGCTTAAAAATGTAAAAACAACTTAGTAATCAATACACTAAATTAAAAAACTGTTTTTAAATTAAACGTAACTTTGGAATCATTTGGTTATTTGAGCAAATCAAAGTGCAAATCAGCACTTCATTTTAGTTTAATTAATGGCATTAATAAATTAATTATAAAATGAGTTACCGCAGCCCCGAAACACAAATAAAATTTTTGGGTCAAAGAATCATATCCTTCAGTTTCAGATTAATCCACAAGGTCGGGAATCTCCGCGTCATTTTAAAATAAATTGTTATATTTAAATAAACAAGAATTATCAATACATAAAGACATGGTCCAAAATAATTTTACTACACGTATCTTTCAACCAAACAATAAGGAAAATTAATATACTTTTAAATTTATGTATTCTTGTATAAAATATTGATAAATTATGCGAAAATATATCTAAAATATATATATATATATATATAAATTATTATTTTTCACCGAATAAAAAAAAATGAAAAAATTACAACTCTATGACCATGAATTCTCTCTAGATTCAAGAGATTTACGAACCATAGTATCATCAATGAAATACCTCAGCGAAAGGAAAATTAATTCACGAGCGCAGAACTCGGTAGTAGGTATAGTAGTAGTTGGCAGCATCCGAATTAAAGATTCTAGCTGTTTGTATATATAAAATAAGGAAGTTGTAAGTCAACCCAAGCGTCGCGATTAGAATGAAAAACGGCCATTCGACAGAGCCATAGAGTTAAAAAAAAAGGTTTGAATGTTGCTCGACTCCCATAATTTTCCCGGTTGTTCTCGGTAGCTCATCGCTCGCGAGCATCGAACGAGCAATACGCGCATAATATCAAACGCTCTTTGGTATACGTATATGTATGTATACATATCCGTGCATATATAGAAGAGTAACGTCGCGCCGAAGGGCTTTGAGCGCATCGACTCGAGAGAAATGCACTTTCTATATCTTCTCCCTCGTATGTGTACATAAATATATATATGTACCTGACACGAAAGAGCGTTGTATATCGGAATTGAGAAGAGGCGTTTTGTTGTATGTACATGAAAATTTGTTCCTTTTTCGTGTTGTACAGTGAGAGAAACGGATTTTATGAAACATTTTTACAAGTTACGTACGTGTCATATTCGTTTGGTTTTACTTTGTATACTGAAAAATTAATATAATTCAGTCAGCGATTATCTGCAATATTAACGTGCTAATTGGCAATAATAATGAACATTAATTTAGATACTTTAGATGCAAATGAATTATAAAACAAATGATTGATTAACTATAGAATCGACGTAATTATAAAAATTTATAGTGTTAATTATATGTAAATTATACGAAATTGTGTAATAATAAATGTCTTATTATGTTAAACACAATGTATATTGTTCACACCAAATAGACCTGTCGCAAGTCGAATAAAGTCAGGATCATTTTAACGCATTATATAACCAATCTTTCCTAATCCTGTCGATAATACTAAACATTAGTTATACGAAGTCCCAATGCACAAGTATGACAAGTATCCACGTGACGATAATCATAGACGTGAAATGTTATAGGCTAAATGTTAAACTGCACACTTTTGTTACTTGCACGTGTGTGAGCTATTTGTCAAAACTTTAATTTACATCTGTTATGTATTGTTCTATTTTTTTTTCTTTTTTTGAAACAAGTTTAAGAATGGTTATTTGAAACCATTCATTAGATCGATCTTGATTCCAATATATTACATCTAAATATCAAACAATGCTGCATTGTAGTATTTGTATAATTGTATGCAATAATAACAATTTATGAAAAATGAGATATTCTGACAAAGCAAGAGGACATAAATACCAAGTTACGAGATAGATACATTTTTGAACATTACTGCACGATTGTTGTGTAGATCATCAGGAACTACGAGATACTGAAAAATATCGATGTCGAACACTTTGATGGCCCCGGGAATTGGAAGAAAGCCGACCAAATTCTAATTGAAAAAAAACCACCCCGCGCAGATTATATAGACTACCAAAAGATGAAAGAAACGTAAAGTCCCATCAGGAATCTCTCCCACAACCCATCAAATCCCCGTAACTCGAAGGTCCAGGCGTAATCAGGGCGAGTTCAAGCGCGTACCGGAAATGGATTGCTCTCCCATCCGGGAATTAATGGCGCACCTCGGGGGCACATTTCGCGAACGGCCGATTTCGCATTACGCGCGAGGGCGGCTATATCGTCGACAAGGCCAGAACTAACCTCGGGCATGTCGAGTGTATGGGAATGCGCTGCCGCGATCCTCTTAACGACCGACCACTTCCGGCTGATCGTGCTGATCGTTGCCGTTTTGCGAGTGTAAACCACGTGAAAGAAACTAGATAAAACTCCTAAGGCTATATATGGAGACTTCATTTTTTTTCCGATAAAGATTTCTTGAGCTTCAGGCTCGAGTTTATATCAAATCGGATCTTTCTGATGTGCTTTTCTTTATCCTTCTCAGGTATGGATAAGGTAAGGTTAGATTATTGTGTATAATGGAAAACGATAATATTGATTTTTCGACTGACGCGAAATAATTTGCAAATACTAATATTTTCTTATGGCATTCGTTTATTATTTTACGATTGTCAATATACTTATATACCTAATCAAATTCGTTTGAGAAGCATTATTAATACATTTGTGTCTATTTAATTTATTACTTATCTACTTAATTTATTAAAAATGACAATTTATTAAACTTGTTAAAAATTGTAATAATGTTGAAAGTAAAAACGAAAAGGACGTTTAATATTCTTAAGCGCGCAAACCTTAAAAATATAACGTTATTGCATAAATATTACTTTCCCTTAAAAAAAGAATAAATAGAAGCAGAAAGCATAAGTGCGAGTACTCAATAAGTAGTAACTTTCAATCATTAAAACCCATATAGATATACATATTTCATTCGATATCCAATTGATCATTTGTTGCTCGCTTGAAAAACATTTCAGAGATCACGTTACAAAATGTGCATTTTTTTATTACGATTATTATTTATTTATTTGGTTATCGAATTAATTTCGCAAAGGTTTCCGAAGCATGAACTGCAAGAACCTGTAAGGTGACAATGTAAATGTGCGTTATTGCGTGGGGGTCTTATCGATTAACATGTTTGCAAACCACTTGACCACGGATTGGAAAACGGAGAAAGTTGCACTCGAGCGGGAAAAAACTCATTGTCATTCGAGTTGTGAACTTTTAAAATAGTGTTAAATAGTATTAATTATTGTGCAAAAGGGAAATATGTAATGTTAACTGAAAAATAAAATATAAATATAAAAATTAGGTGAAAATAATTTTAGTGATCCAAGTTCAACAATGAGGAGAATACACAGTAACACTGATTCTCGAAATATTGTTCAATGTCTCGGGAGCAGACGTAACGCACTTTCTCCGTTTCGAAGTAAGAAATAAATGAAATCGACGTCTCGCAAGAAAAAAAAATACGGTACAGAGGAACACCGGAAGGCTTCAGACAGAAGAGAAAAAAAAAGCAATTACACGAAGTTTCGGTAATGACGTGCAATTACGCATCCATTTACCCACATTTAGAAACTGCGTTGATCGTTAAACGTTTGTAGTTTCCATATACTTGCATAAAATGTCTTTTAATTTTAATTTGATATTTCGAAAGTTTCGGTGTGTATAAATTAATGGACATTTAACGAGAGTCTTCCTAAGATCGAACCCTTTTATTTAGTAATTGTACGTTGCGCATTGATTATTTTTTGAATTATTGGAATTAATATTCAGAGTGATGATTAAATTCATTAAATCGAATGAGTTTGTGCAGTTGAATGGTGAGATTCGTAATTTCAGTGGTTACACCTTCGATATACACAATAAAGTTGAAGCACCGTCGACTGAAGCTTAATTACTAATTCACAACAATACATACTAAATTACTATAATTTACAATTATTTATTTTCATATATGCATGATACAAAAGAATATCGAAGCCAAACGCTTTTTTCAGGTACGAAATACTAGTTATATTAAGTTTTTAAAATTTTATTGAATCTACATTCGCAACACGAACATTCAATAAGAATATAATAAATTCAATTTTCGTATTGCACTGAATGGGTTTTTATTGAATGATTTTTATTTCATAAAAAGAAGTAACGGTATACATCAAACAACAAGGAAGCCATCGTGAATGATAAAAAAAATTAAATCAGTTACATTTATGCAAAAACTTACAAATGATTTATACATCAATATCGAAAATCAAATACAGCTCAGTTTCCATTCGTAACGCCATCCTAGGGATTCGTTAGAGAAATTGAAAAAAAAGGAACAGGAACAAACCAAACAAAAGCGTAGGCCAAGTTCGACGAACCGTAGGTAACTCTTTAAAAGACTATCGGTCTTCCACGCGTCAAAATCTCGCAGCATTGCTCGATCAACATCTCGGTGTGTACAGTGAATGACGAGATGACGCAGGTCCTTTTGCGCAGAGAAAAGATGCGGTATACAGTTATACAAAAAGAATCCTGTATACACCAATGTGTAATAAAATATAAACTCTATTATTTTCAAGTAAATATATCATTTTTTGAAAAGGAAGAGTTATCGGTAGACGAAAAACGATAGAAGAATAACCGATCAATTTAATATTGGGAAATGAAACGTCGAGGGTATACGAAACAAATGCCAAACGTAAATTTCAAAATTTTCTTCGTAAAGGTGTCAATAACGAGTAATATATTTTTCCGGATGTTGTTGGTAATATATTATTTTAAAAGAATAACATCGACGCATTTGCTATTCATTTCGAACAAAACTCGGATTGGTGTAAGAATGTAACGATAATTAATTTTACCTCGTGTTTCTATATATTCAACAAAATAATAGTTTCTTTTCAAATCGCGTTTCTTTAGTTCACTGATTGCTTGACAGATTATTTTTCTTTTATTCATACTACAATTTCATTTAAAAATAATGTTTAAAGATAATGTATGGTAAAAACATTTTATTAACCAATAGACGATTATAAAAATATATATCGATAGCAATATAATTTAGTGCCTAATATATAAAATGTTTTGCACTTCTTTGAATTAATACGGCATAATATTTATTACTCTTTATTTTTATAAAACCAACATCCACTTACAACCCCTAATTACACAATAAAATGCTGTATTGATGTTGCTTAACTAAACCAGAAAATAATCCAAAAGATCTCCGTAACTATAATTATGCAAAATTATAACGAACTGTATAATACCTAGCTAATAAACCATGCCTCCCCTTCAGTAACAATTTTTCGATTAACAAATCAAGTTCGCAATAGCCAATAGGTATTCAAATTACCGATTATTCGCGTATAAATATATGCACGTAGTCAAAGAAACCAGAATAAGAAGAAGAGCGATCCCCTTTTAAAGTGTTTTCATTAAATCGATACATCGGCCACACAACGAAACGACGAGCCGGTTCGGTTAAGTCGAGAGCAATGTGCAAGAGGGTATATACAAGAGAGACAGGTAACAAAAAAAAGTCACCGAGGATCGAAAGTACAGTCGCCGTATGGCGACGACTCGAGAGCGAGAGCGATCGTGAAAAATAAATCGCGAAACACCGACGGTCAGATGAATCGAAGAAAGAAGGGAGAAGGAGATGTTTAAAAAGAGAAATATAACTTTTATAAGGAGGTTTGTTCGATGGAGGTGAGCGAGAACGAGAAAACGGAAAAATAAGGGAGCTCGTAATTCCTTTCGAGCGGATATATGCGTGTAACGAGAAACGATATGGGATTCGTTTCGCACTATTAAATCAAAATCGAGAGGGCAAGCTTTTGCGTGTGTGTGTGTATGCTTATACGACGGTGATTAAACGGTTAAAATAAGGAGAAAATGCGGTTGAGCGTTGACGAAACGGTGTATGTACAGTACTTGCGTTTACTCCAGCTTATTATTTTCTTTTTTTATTGTTCTATTCGTACTTAATTTATTTGAATATCCGTATATAATTTTATTTCTAATTATTATATTGTGCATAAATATATAATAATACCACTTTCAATTAACTCTGTCAAATATATTTTTAAAAAATTAGAGCCCATTGTACACACTAAATATACGTTTAACAAATATCAAAGTAAATTTGTATCAATAATATAATTACACCACATATGTAAAAAATGAATATATATATTTATATTGAATAGTCGTGTGTCATTGCTTATTATATTCTAACAAGAAAAGCGGAAATTGTAATTACAAGTTGAGTTTTATTAATGTTAGAATCGAACGAATGGCCACTCAAAGTTATAAAAAACAACGGAACTAGTTGACACATATATATTCAGAAAGTAAAAGGCTTAATAATTCGATTCGTAATCAATGGATGTATATTAGACGGCGTTGCAAATCCAAATAAAATACAAACATTAACTTTCATTATTACAAATTCATTTTATATGCGTTCACGAAAAAGACAATTTAAATTTAATAATAAAATTTCACAAGTGGTGGAAAAATAACGTGCAATAATAAAAGAAACGACGATCGTTAATAGACAATTATTTACATTTTCATTATATAGTACTGTAGCAAGTAGTAACGTAATTTGCACTGATATCCTATTAAGAGACATAAAAATCTATGTTAATGACAGAATGAAATCGGAAATATTGTGCGATAATCTTTATAAGGTTCTCCTTTCGAAACGCGTTGACCTGGCTTTCGCTGATGCTTTGTTGTGCCACATTACGTTCTCTATCCCACAGATCGGCAACGATCGTTAATGATGATTGCATAAAAAAAAGAGCCGATTATCAGTCATCCGTGCGTTATGGCTCGTCGAGCACCTCGCGCAGAAAAAGATGTATAATACCTCTTCGAGAAATTGGTGTGTACGAAAAAAAAAATGGTTCTCATGATGCTTAGCGCACCAAATGTGTGTATCGGTATATTACTATGTTTTAACTTGTAATTTTATTACAAAGGCATCAATCTCTCCTTGGGAATTATATATATATGTGTGTGGGTATGTGTGTATTGTATGTACATACACAAATACCTCTTTCATATATATATGGTATACATGCACTTTATATGCTAGTGTAAAATTTAACGCTAAAATGTATAAAATGCGAATATTATACTTTTAAAAAGTGTATTGAAATAAATGTTAATTTCAAAATATTGAGAGCTTATATCGTGAAACATTTAAAAATGTGCAAGAAAGGGCTCTAACACCGATTAAAATATATATATATATAACAATTTCGAATGTAAGGAAATGCATTTTGTACTTTTTGAAATTATTACATTAAATTCTTCACCTTGTACTAAAGTGTACTTATCATTATCTATTCATGTAAAATATCTTATATATTATCATAATTTTTAAAATGTACAATTCTTACATTTTAAACTGTTCAATAGTATAAAATTGTCTATTTACATATTCTAGCGTCAACTTTTACACTTTACAATTTACAATGTATACTCTTTTTTCGAATTATTGGATAGCAGCACAATTTAACTTGATTTAAATTAGACATCTCATCTATATTTAAAGTCCACTCATTTTTTAAAACCAAAAAACCCGTTTTTTCTAATTTGAGTACAGATTTGCCTAGCATGCACTCCATGAAGGAAGTAACGACGGGTAGCTATCGACGAAAGTCGATGGAGCTCAATGGGTCGCCTCAAGAGAAAGAAAGGCCAGTCTAAGCCTCTAATCACGGTGATCAGCGTTGGTGTGCGCGCATGCAGTGGACCTCCCTTCTCGCGAAATCGCCCGAGAGAAACTTCGCTCAGAGTACCAAGGGAGAGAAAAAGCTCGCTTATTTACCATTAATGATAAGCTTATGCATTGTTTCGCTCTCTTGGTCCAATTTTTTTTTCATTTTCCGTACCGGACAATGATAGTAATTTTGTATATAATTTTTTTGATTTTTCAAAAATAAATTTTTTTATTATATATTTTATTATATATTTTTATTATATATTTTATTATATATTTTTATTATATATTTTATTATATATATTTATTATATATTTTTTTATTATATATAGATTTTCAATAAAAATATAATAAAAAATAGTGATTATAGACTGTCTTACATATAAAAAAGTAAGAAAGGAGTGCGACGTCAAACCGAATCTAAAAGATAATTTAAACAACAGTGTACAATGTAAAAATGTAAGATTTATAGACAAAATAAACTATAGACAATTTATTTAACGTATTGATATGTAATTAATGTATATTTGTATTTATTTAATAAATGTAAAAAATCGTAGACCCATGAAGTCACTAATGCCCAACGGCCCAAATTGCGACAATAAATAAATAAATGAAAAAAAAAACGAATAATCAATCAATCATCCAAAAATGAATTAAGATTCGCGCCACAAATGTATCGTAAATCCAAGAACAATGAAAAACGCAGGGTACTCTTGATTCATGGAAGAACGTCGAGACTTGCAAATAACAACGAAATGAAACATCTGGTGTAGAAGGTACCGGAGCGTGCGTTATTACGGCAACCTCGATGCCTTTGGCCTTATCAAGAATCGGCGATATCTGGAATCGAGATCGACCAACCGAGGAACGATGATCCTGATGTATAAGCTCATATATATGTATATACCCACAGACAGACACAGACATACACAGACACACAAAGTCCGTACTATGTACTTTGAGACACGGACAAATTGCGGACTATGGGGCGAGGTTGAAACACATTTTTCGCGCTAGACTATGAGAACTTCTCTTTCTCCTCCTTAGGCTTATACCCCGTTTTTACGGCTGAGAAGCTCTGCGGCTGCTGCGCTAAGTCAAGTTATGCGGACAGCTTCGCACGCGTTTCGTTATCGCGCTCCTGGCGCTTGCCCGCGGAATTTTACGGAAGTGCACCGATCTCTTTCTCTCTTCTGTCTTTCTGCTTCTTTCCTGCTGATTACTTTTTACCGGCGTTGACGTGTATATATACATATACATATATACACCTCTAACCAACGGAACATTTCCCCGACACTTTTCTTTATGTGCTCTAACGATGTTGGGTTATTGCAAACGGAAACTTTTTCTACACTTTTTTTTTCGTACATTAACTTTATTCCGAGAGAACTATTTTTCTGCATAATTTGCAACCTTTTGTTTTCCCTAATTGATGTGCATTAACAATGTAAAAGCGTATTTAGGGTGTTATCGGTTTAGTTGTGTTAAAAGAATAATTATACAATCCCATAAGTCTTTGTTGTTTAATTAAATTTTAGTGCAATAAAATAACCTAACTAATGGCTCAATGTCAGTAATTCAATATTTAAAACATTCACATCGTTGCATTCAAAGTAAAAGAAACTCCGTGTCAAGAAAATAAACTAAAAAAAACTAGACTAGAAATTCAAATCACTACGTCAACATAAAGTAAAACAACATCGGTGTATAAACGCCAACCTCTTAATCGTCTCACCAGCAAACAAATGTCCGCCTCTCCAATCTCGAGAAAGAAAAGAAAAAGGTGTATATATATATATATATATATATACATGCAGGAACGAATCGAAACTGCACCCAAGTAAAACAAGACTACGACGAACTAAAACCAAGCAATTATTCGCTTGGGTATACATAGAAATAGAGGGAGAGGGAGAGGGAGAGCAAAAGCGAGTCACCAACATCTCCTAGATCACCTGTCAAGACCGTAAGTTTATTTTATTTCCTATAAGTTAAAGGCGCGTTATACTTTGGTACCGCATGAATAATGCATATAGATGGTATACACCATAAGGGACACGTTTATGGTGCTTTCTCACGCGCGTGCTGCGCGATTGTGTCAGAGGCGCTAGTCCCTCTTCTCTAAGCAACTCGCGAAGAACCGGAAATTCGCAAAGAACTTCCTCGAGAAAAACTTTTTGCCCTTTTCCACGTACGTGTGCGTACGCGTGTGTAGATCTACACAGTACCCGGAGGTAGAGAGCTACGGGAGTTGGAAATCGTTCAATCTATTAGGAGCCCTTTAATTATATTAATTGCATGGTTAAGAAGAAGATATACCTCCACGGAATTTCTTCGTTTTCTTAATATATGTACACTTCACGGGATGTGCTAAGCTTTTTTTTTGGTTTTACTTATTTTTCGTACACGTATACGCATGTTTATTTAGTTCGTCGGTGGCCACGATCTCCATCTCCCTCTCCCTCTCTCTCTCTCTCTCTCTCTCTCTCTCTCTTTTTCTCCTGTTTAATTGGACTAACTGTTTATGCGTGTTACCATAGGTTGAAGAAGAAGAAGAAGAAATTGGTCTTAATTTACGTAAATTTTTGCCTTTACGCGTTCGTTTTAAACGTTCCACACTCTAATTTTATGCGGTTAATGTAACTTACACGGACTCGGGATATATGTGAATGTATCTTACCTGAGTAAATGCGGGTAAAACCACCTCTATTTTACTACTGTGTGTTATAGGAAATACGTATACCCAGTCATTATGTAACTTTATAGCATTTATTTTAAAACTATGACAGTTAGAAGAAGCTAAGCGATAGCTATATACTTCTAGTTAATTAAACATTTCGTTTATTATTACTTTTCTTTCCTCTTTTTGAATTCGATCCTGCGAGTTTACAAATTGCATATTGGATCAAGAAAAGGAGGTACGAATATTCAACGGATGGGTACTACCTAATTTCATTAGATTAATGAACTTGGATGTTCTACATTATGTCTGCGTATTGCAGTTTCAGCTAATGAAGAACCAATTATATCAAATAATTATTAATCTCCCGATCGACGTTTATTTTATTACGATATGTGTAATAACAAAGATGAATAACTAACTCAAAATTATTCCATTTTCTACTATCGCATCACGGTATTATTAAAACCTGCAAGATATTTTAAGTAACACTATTAAAGTACTACACAACGTTAACCCGTGATTTATCTACACCCAATAAATCTTCCTGTATTGAACCATAAATCAATAAAAATTTCACTTTCACAAAAGATCAATTTTGTTCAAACCAAATAATTTTTGACTGTTCACTCGAACAAATAAATTCAACGACATAATTTCGTTTTATAAGAAAGAAAAGTTCACCGATTACTCGTAAGCGATTGAGCAATAAAAATTTTCATTTTTTGTGCATAATGAATACGCAACATCCCGAATTAAGACATCGATTAATTTTTTTTTATCTTAGCCTCATTAGCGAACTTGGTAAAGGCGGATGCTTTTCCGACCGGGCGGACTTTCGTGTCAGAGGCCGCCAATATCGCTCGTGCTCGCCGTTCCGTGGAATGGGGAAGCCCTCGATATCCTTTTCTAGCTGATGAGGACGATGCTGCTCCGTAACGGAGCATTCTTACGTGGCTATTACTACACTACTTGGCTACTCTCTAACTTTTCTCAATTTTTGACTTTTTCATCAACTTGATACTGTTGCATTGATTAATTTTGATTTACTCTACAATTACTGTAAATTGAATAATTATATTATCTGGCCAATTTCTTTAGAAGTTGAACGATCTAAAGTAAGCTATTATTATCGAGTACAACGGAATAATTAAAAATCATTCTTCTCATAAGCGTTACAAAATCCGTAAGTATACACAACTTTTTATAAGATGCGTTGCGTGACTAACTGTCAGAATATTACGTTTTTGACATGATGCGATATTTCGATAATTTATACTAATTTTATTTTCGATACCTATGTAATTAGTAGGTTTTCAAGTAAAAAAAATTACAACTGCAAATAATAATATAAATTACTCTAAAAATATTCATAGTTACATAGACGTCTCGGCATCAAAAAAAAATGCGAATTTAATGTATTCAAGTGGAAGCAACTGTATGCTAAATTGTACAATTTAATATACACGTCTACGTTTTAGGTTACTTTACAGTAACGTTATATTAATTATTATTTTGAAATTCATAAAAAAATGTACACCTATGTATACAGTTAAATATAATTAAAATTTGAAATTAAAAGCACAAGCTACTAGATTCCATTACTTGCAAGTATATTAAAGTAAAAAAAAATATATAGTTTCAAAAATATTTATTTCTTTTTCCAAAAGTAATTCAGACTAGAGTATTTAATTACATAGAATTTATCGGAACGTGAGTAATAACCGCGCATTATATCAAAAGAATTTACAAAACTACCGCATTAATATTAGCTTCTCACACCTCGTCGTTGTAGTTTATTTACAAACTAACTAAAAATCAAACTAGAACTCGTAGCATCGAAATCAGACCAGACCGGCCTAAAAATAATCGTAACATTTATGAATTTCCAAGCGATCCACTTTTCCAAACACTGTATGAATTATATCTGCGCAAGGAGGATTATTAATTTGAGCTTTTGCAAACGATAGTTTATTTAAACTAAAGTAATCGTGAATTTCTAGGTATTTGTTACTTCAACTGTTGTAACACGTGTACTTACAAGGAAAGGAAAACTCGATCTATTGTAAAAGAATTTTCATGATTAATTCTCGCGACGCACGAAGAATCGGTGAGTAATTGCGGGGTCAATTACTTGCGTTATAGTTACTACGAATATGCTTGCAGATATGTCAAAGAATGTTGATTTATTACCCTTTTTGGTAACTTGATACCAACTACTGATATTGAATTGATTTCGAGCGGATTAGAGTTAGGAAAATTATGTGATGATTTATGATACTTCAACTTCGTGTTTACCGAAACGTGTTCAAAATGCTTGATCGTTTTGATAAATTATTCGATTATTAATCAATCCCTGTGTACGTACGTAAAAAGTAATTAACATTTTACACGATTAGCAAACTTATCGAATTCACCGATCTAGTCGTAATTGTTCACAAATTTTAATATCAATGTATAGATAAGAGAATGCGTTTCAAAAGTGCTTCGTCAAGTATACATTATAATGAAATCTCGGCTGTTAAAAGTACGGATTTTGAATAAAATAAACTATTGATAAAGTTTACTTAAGGTTTTCTTGGTAAATTATTGTATTATTCCCATTCTCGATATAAAAATCCTGCGAGAATTACAATATTTTAACGGATTTGCGTATTAACCGGTGGTAATACACATATTTACAACAGACGGAAACTAAAAATATTATTTTCCTTAACCGTTCGTAAAGTTGAATGTTTAATCGCGTATTAGCCCGCACGAAATAAATAATCCCGATAAATTGGAAAAACAAAAATCTCGATGAGAATGAAGCGTCAAGTCAGAACTCGAGAGCTAATTTCCGGCGAGACGAGCAAGATAGAAAAAGTAGCTGTCCGCTCATTAAGGAAGAAGAGGATGAAGCTTGCTGACGCGACAGCTGGTTCCGCGCGCAACTCGTTCCCGTGCAACTAAACGCTGGCTAATTTTAGGCGCGAGCAGCATATAGCGCAATGAGAGAGATCCCAGATGCCTCGCCTCGCATCCTTTATGATGGACTTTTCTTACCGGCAGATTTGCTCTTTTATTTCCGTGGCTCGCACGCCATATCACCGTTATAACGTCCCTTTGCTATGACCTGGGAATACCAAATGAAGATGTGTCCTTTGCAGACTTTCTACGATTAAACTATGATAAATTTTTATGAAAAATCAAGAATCGTATATATATAGATATTCTTTAAATATTCTACTACGGAAAGATCTTTTTTATTGTATACATACTGTACGTTTTTTTCCCACCATATGTAACACGTGCATTATTTAAATACGCGTAATATTTACGTAATATATATATATATATATTCGTTATTAGTAAAACTCGATACTACTTTCTTAACTGCGTACCATCGCACATCACAGAATTTTTAATTCCATGAATACTGCTACACGTACGATGAAACTATCTGAATAGATTTTGTAATCGAATACTTATCGGGATATACAAGAATCATGATAAATGACACAATAGCTCTCATCATCTCTTTATTAGATCCGAAACGTACGTACCGAGAATTTACAAAATCTGCTGACACTTTCTACACCTGTGTTCATCTTTCATTTTAGACACATGAGTTTAATTGCATAACGATCGCAGGTAACTAGTAAAAGTGCTAGTGCATAATAACGCCATTGTGCTGCGTTACTTTAAGATTCATAATACTTGATTATACGTATATCTATATATACATGTTCTTAAAATCAGGTTGTAATATTATAATAATATATTGAACAACAAGTGTTTAAATATAAACAGAAGGGTATATTGGTTGTGAAAATGAAATAATGAAAGTTAAAATCATTTATTTGAAAGCTAGATTTTTATCGATTATATTTGAATACGTTTATACACTCTTCTTAAAACCGTATGTATCATTGTAGACAACCAAGTATTGATAATCTGTTATATCTTAATTCACAAAATATTTCATATATTCATATATATTTCTGACACCTAATTATCATACAATACTTTTTTCTTACGAACGCTAAAAGCTTTTAGTTTAACTTTATCGATTACACTTTGTCAAATGACTACGCGTTCAACCACAAAAACGTCTTGTCTATCCTTCGCGAACTTAAAACACGTATACTACCTGTTGCGCGTAAAAAAAAACGAAATACGAAATAATTGACAAACCACTATTTTGCATTGACAAATTAGGCATCCCCGTAAGAAAATTCCGCAAAGTCGAAACGGTAAAAAACCGGCTAGACTTATCCCGTTCATTCTAAAGTAGCTCCGGTATTAAGTGCGAAAAGGAGGTTGTCGCGACAAACACACGCACACACACACTGGTTATTCACCTTTGACAAATAAGCACGGGTAACACGGAAAAAGAAATATCGCTTTCGATATTCCACGCGTATTGAGTGGACAAAATAATATTCGACGAATCGATTATTCCAATACCGAAAGCACACCCGTGAAATTCTTGGGCGTCCGAGGGCACGTTCGTTTTATTATTGCGCGTGAGGCATCGACACATCCGGACCGAGACAAAGTTTTGCGCTGTACTAACATTTTTAATGAATTAGAATGTATAGAGTGAAAGTATTTAAACATATATAAATATATAAACCTTTCGACTTCTTTTGTTCAATTGTGTGCGGCGTAAATCGAAGTTTCGTTTTATATTGTTTTCGGTATAAATCTATATTACATTGTTTATAACAAGAAAACGATTTTTATAATCTGTCTTCGTGACGAGTGAGTAATGGCTCCATTATTTGGATAAAATATTAAATTTATACACTTCTATTCAAAATTAACTATGTAAATGTTATACGAATATAACGTTCCATTGTTTTGAAAAAATAATAAATGTGTTAAATCTGTTTAAATCACTCGAATATTAATTGTATTAAAATTTATATATTATACTAAATGAATACATAATTTTACACACGAATACAAAATTTTATTCTTACCGTCACGGGTTATTGGTATATAGAGCACTTGTAAATATCGTATACGCTAGTTGATTAAATATTATTATAATATTATTAGTATAATTTATTTACATCTACGTAAATTCATTAAGTACGTCATTACAATGAATTGCACAGACAATTTAATATATAATTCAGATCAAAAGAAAATTTAATTACAAAAATTGTACTAAATTCAATTATACACGACTAATTTTTACGAAATACACTTACTAATTAAAGTAAATCATATACCGTGATACCTTACAAAATGTGAGTATGCATTAAAATTTGATTGAAACACGATGCTTTTTAGATACAACCGAAACGGTAAAATCATTAATAATTAATCTGCGATAAATTTGGAGCGATATGAAAATTATGAAACCTACACCCATTACAGATTTTCGCTGATTTGGAATATGGAAGAAAGTCAGTATAGTGAAAGTTTAATCAATTTTTTTTTTCATACACCTGAATTTCGACATAGCGTGTAAAATTACACAAAGTCACATCAATCACTTTTTTTTCTACAACGTTTCAAATTATTTAAATGCAAAGTTTGACAAGCTTTGTTACTTATCTCTATTATCGAAATAACTATTTTAAAATATTTTAGACTCTCTTAATTTGCGCCTTGTGTTGTAAACGTATAAGCGTATCGTGAATAAAAAATATTTTTGGCATTTCGTGATATACGAGATAAGAGACTTGTTTTCATTTAAAATATAATGATGGAACTAGTTAATTTAATTTTACCGCTTGTTAGTATGTAATATTCTTTTTGGTCTTACTTAAATTGTCTACTAGAATAATAGTACACATTCTGAGGATAACGTTAATTAAGATGTTTACAACCAATATAATCAATTAAATTAAGTTGATGAATTATATCTTTTTTCTTCGTGAGATAATGTATTTCCATAATTTTAGTATTGTCGTAAATCATTCAATTTAGTGTCAATAACATTTTCTGGTTTTAGGTTGCAAAGGCAATATATAAAATTATTCTATAAAATTAAGATGGGCGAGGACGTATATAATTATTTTTTTTTATTTTGAGAGTTTGAAGAAACAATGTGATGCTATGCAGAAAAAGATGACGCCCGTGATGAAACAATGTTTCTTACGTACAAAATTTTGTAATTATCGTTAAATTATATATAATGAATATTTCAAAAACTATACCTAAAGAAATTTTTAAAACTCTGATTTGTACACTAGTCACCTGAAACTATACAAAATTTTACCAAAACCAGATACTCCAAAAGAAAACAAAATTCCAAAACGATTTCGCATGTAGCAATTGGCTTATCCGATCTCTATAAAGAAGCGAGTGCATTATTTCCGGCCGTAAAATAAAGCTATAAAAATTCTTTACGTATATATATAGAAAAAAAAACTCGACTAAAAAGGATTAGCGATTTCACGAGTCAAAATAGAGGTCATCGTCGCCGTGGTAAGCCAATACACACATATACCTTTCTCCGAGAGAGTCTCATAGAGATCGAGGAAGGCGGTCGTACGAGGTCGTCGGTGATTCTTAGCGCCTACAGGAAAACCGGACCACATATATATTTATGCGTCACTAGGGGAAAGGTTATACTGTTTATATTGGCTGATAGGTGCTTAGGATGTGGTCGGATGATTTCGGTAAATACCTCGGTGTTGTTTGTTTATGGAGCGGAAATGTTTAATTATACGCTACGTTGGTAATAAGGTTTAAGTAGTCGATTGATTGAGAATGTGATGTTGGGTGTTGCGTTTAATTGTGTATCGGTAGAGTGAACTTCATTTAACTTTATAATAACAAATTTTTTTGTGCGCTTGGTACACTTGGAAATTTTATACCTCGCAAATATAAATTGGACTATTAATAAATAAACAACCAGTTTTTCTACCTTGGCTCTACAGAACTTGTCCTCGTAAAATTATTCATTTCGATAATTCAGTTTTAGTATGCGTTAATTTTTTCAGATTGTAAACTGCTGATTTTAATTGAAGTCAATAGCTGTTTACAATGATTTAAGAAATATTAAATGTAGGTTAGATTAAATTTAAAATATATTATTTAGGATATATACAAGGATGAAACTCGTTTCATTCAAAATACTTCGAAATTGTCATTGTTTAAAATTTAAACAAAATATTAGCGATAGTTTGCATAAGTTTTCTTGTGCACACCTCGGGTTAACTTTTAAGTCATCATATAAGAAAGGTCCACGTACGTAGTAACAAAGAGTAAAGTCGATCCCATAAAGTCAAAAAGGTGTGTAAAAAATAATGTCGTTCATCACTACACGGTAACCTCTTCCCGATACTTTAAAAGAGCGAGGAGAGATGCTTCTCGCGTTTATGATCATTCCACCCCAAGACTCGATGGGTTTTACAACCTCCCTGTACGCATATCCGTGTTCGCACGATGCAAATGTAGCGTAGGCGCGTATAGGGTCTCTTTAATTATAATGTAATTGGCGAAAAATTCGTACGATTGATTTATCACCCTGGCAGCGTGAAATTGAAAGCTCTTCAAATTGGAAGCGCGCGTATAACGAGCGACCCGTGCATCGTTTTAGAAATTTTCCAACTTTTGCTCGCGGGGCATCGTTAATTAATCCTCCTCGTACGAAAATAAAACTTACTAAGGTAATTTATGAAGTATTTAATGGTTTTTCGCTATACAATTTTCGTTCGAAGCGACATTATTGTATGAAAGGAAGAAGAGAAATTTCCTATGCATTGGATTTATAATCGATGATTCGATGTTATATTTTGACACTTTAGGTAGATTCAATGCATTATTCGATTCATTAATTCTATAGCTTTTTTTTCTAAAGAATGGTTAAATAGCGTATTTTTTGGCAATTAACTTTCTATACAAAAAAGTGCATTAAGATTAATTGTAAGTATTTTTTAGCGTCAAATGAATTTAAATTTATAACATAATTATGAATTCCAAAAAAATGACCGGACATACCGATCGACAAAAAAATTAACATATATAACTTCAGCAACGTAGCCTCGGACTGATCAAGTTAAAAAAACCATAGATGAAATACCTAGTGAAAAGAGAAAGAGATCCTAGAACGTAAATAAAAAAAAAGTTGATAATAAAAGAGATAAGTCACAGAGATAAGGTACTAGTTTCTCCGTTTTGTGGAACACACACGCGGGGACACAGATCTGAGATTTACCATGCGATGCAGGTGTATTATAGCATTATACATTTGACCAACCGACCGGTTGTGACTTATGCGAATAAAACCACGTGTATATATATATACACGTCATTTGGCTCGGATTTCAGAGTTGCGGTGCGGGCGAACATCTCGTCGGAAGCTGCCCGCATTGGACGCGGCCAAACTCGTTTGATCGAGCGGAGAAAACGATGACGATGCCCTCAGTTACGCTCTTCTTTATTCTTCTTTGTATATATAAATATATCATAATACACAGTTTTAACAATATACGAGCCACATGATCCCTGACAAAAGCCAATTTTTCACGTGCAATCGGTTATTTTTTGATTGAACGATGCAATGTGCAAACAATGTAGATTCAAATAACGTTAAGATGAATGAGGTCGTATTTTATTTAATTTGTAAAAATAAGTTGAAAAACGTAAATTGATATTATCTTAGTTTATAAATGATAAAAATTCAATTCTAATTATAATAATCAATTAACGCCACTCATAAAGTTACAATTTCATTTAATGAATATATTACGTGTAAAATATATAAATTATTTCATCAACTAAAGTATTATACATTAACATTTATGAATATTAATGAGATTACATTTTCAATCGACACTTCACTTATTGGTATATATATATAAATCTGGTTTGATAAGTGTGTACACATGGTGAAAACTTTGACAGCACTATTTATATAATTTTCGTAAAAATGTATTTCTTATCTTGAGGAAAGTTAATAGATTTCTCAAAAAAAATATATCACTAATTATCCTACTATCTATCTTTATCCATGATATTATAGAAATTTGATCTACAATTTTCAGTTCTATGTAAAAAAAACCGTAACATTTACAAAAAGTGAACTGCATCCTCAATAAACAATTAATAATGTTTGCTGATAAAAACGTTTTGATACACATACACCCAGATGTATATTAAAATGAACACCATCATACAACAAGGATCACAAGCATAATTAATTGCATCCATCCTGTTCTCTCCTTTATATATATGAAAATTGATCATAAACATAATCTCTAATCGATTTTCCCCAGATCATCAAGTTCATAAAGAAATAAGGAACGTTTATGTCTATACCTACTTACACCCGTAAAATTAAATCGTCGACATTGTCGGGTTATAAAAACGATTTTCATCTAATTACGATAAAAACCAATTAAATTCCGAGTGTTAACGAACCAAAAAGAATGATAATCATTCGAGAGGATGTACATTTCGTCGTTGAAAATATGCCGTTTTTTTACGAGAAAAGATTGCTAGAGGCTACGATTTCCACTTCTTGTAGTTGCCGATAAACTCGAATTAATTTTATTCGTCGGGCTTTTATTGCGGGAGGGTGATAAAGACTTTCGAAAAACTTTTACTGACTTATATGTACGTGTATATTCATATGCTGTTATAATCTACCTTTGAAATGGCTTAAAATAACGTTAATGTTACACACACGGTTTAACTCGCGATCTGAGAAAGCATCATACAGATGTCAACGTAATTTTCTTCCTCTTTCAATGATATGCGTAAAATTTTAATAATTTCCTTATTACGTCACTTGAACAAATCTAGATTTTACAAATAAATTCATTAAACTACTTTTCTGCACAAATCTAGATTTACATTTTTGTTCTCACAATTATAAGCTCAGAAGTTGAATTCGCACGTTTAAATGATTGTGAACTTTTAAAAAGGTAAGTGTACCATAATACCAAGAGGTATTATTTATATAATTTATACTTATGATTTTGTACTAAATGCACCACGTGTATAATACGTAATTTTAAATTTACATATACAAAATAATTATTTTAAAAAACAGTGTATTAATTATGATTTTACTTTCCGTTCTTTAAATTCGATAATATTTACTTTCTCCGCGGCAACTTTCGATAAACGTTTAATTTCAAACAAAAGACATATATCTCTTAACAGAGAATACCAAAGAAAAACCGCAGACTTCTATATATCGTAAATATATATATGTACGCACAACAGTTTAAATCACAATCAATCGTTTTACACACCGATCAATTTTGCTCGAAAGACGCATTAAATCGAACTTTGAATGTATATTCTGACAATACGTGTACTTAATACCATAATTTTGTATAAACGATCATTTATATACATATATGTATTCGAATGAATATTTTAAAGAAAAAAAGGGAAACGAAGAGGTGTTCGTTTTACCAGCCATAAACGATTAATAAGATAACGATCAACTTACATATCTATATATAAGAAATTTTTCATATGTGTCCGATCCAATTATAACTTTCACCAAAATCGCGTGCACGATAGCCACGTAATATATATACACGCGCAAAGGAGATAATAAACAGCGACAGTGAATCTTCACACTTTTACGCCTTATTGCGGGATTTTTTTTTGGTACACACATAAAAGGATTGCGTTCGTAATACTCGGAAATTGTCATTTTCGATTGAATTTTTACTGTATAACTATAATTTTCATTTGATTCCATTAATACGTGTACTTGTAATGTGTATATAAACGGTGGTGTTGTCAAATATGATTGATAGAACGAGAGAAAGTTCAATAATTAAGTTTTGATAAGTAAAACAATTATTTTTTATACTCGGGTGTAAACGAGTTATCGAAAAAAATAAGAGTAATGTTAGAAATTTTCTTACACTATTTTACTTTGTGTTTTTATAGTTGTACTTTCGTTTTTAAAAAAAATGTTCGTACAACTAAGAGAAACTTTCGTTTATATGTATATACATATAAAATTTGAAAAGTAAAAGAAAATCTTATTATCTGAACAGGGTGTTCGACATAACTGTAACTTTTTTTATATATATTTAATACCTAATCAAAATAATTAAATAATTGAAGTTTTATTTAACTTAACTTACGCATGGGAAACCAAACAGGCAGAAGGAATATTCGTGAGACTCACCTGAAACATAAAGAAAATCACAGTGATCAGTACATATACATTTCGTCTTTAAATCAATAGTTGTAAATGTTTTTATTATTGTGGTTGATCATCACGATGAAATAAAAACGTTTCAATTTATTGGATTTAATCCATATATATCAAAGATTTAGCGAAACAACTAGAACAATCCGAGTGTATAATCTTCAAAATAATTTTTATTACCCTTTGTTGACCTAAAAATTCTTAAAGTATAGAAGTTGAGCATTACGAGATCTACCGAACAGGTTGTAGAGTAGTAAACAAAAATTTTTGAGAACCTCGATTCGTATAGCCAATGATTAAAGTGAAGAAATGCACGAACGCGCGTGCTAGCGAAATTTGCGTCGCCGCCTATAACCAAAGTCAATATCGACCTAGATTTCATTTTCCTCAACAATCTCGATCGCGTATAGGTGAATCGGCTAAGAAAGCGCTGTCGTTTATTATTACTTCTTTGTTTTTTTTAATCTTTTTATTTTCGTCCTAACGTCAATGCTCTTGCTCACGGCAGAATTGCCTCATTTTCCTTGCGCACCGTAATTTCTGCGATAGAGAAGCGCGCGCGCGACTGGCCAAAGGATAGTTATTAAGACAAGTGTTTTTCATGGGAGATTGGCTTGGAAATTTAACGACCGTTATTTTTTACCTGATTTACGATATAAGGGTATGTACAACCGCGCGTATATATACGTATATATGTCTATATATCTATCTATATATACATCGATAATGGGATTCGGATCGAGTATACGCCGTGTATCATGACAAAATGATAATTTACTTTGGATGAAATGTTAATATTATTTTAATATATTTTTAACCATTTGATTTCGTTTTGCTTTCATTTTCAGTGCATCCTATATTTTATACATGGAAATATGTGGTGTTAATAATACAAGAAGATTACTTTTTTTTTGTACTAAAAATCAGTAAATTATATTATCTCTTAAGAGTAAATTTACGTGAGTAAGAAATTAAGATAAAAATTATGCAATTTTTTATAACTACTTTAGGAAACGTAGTAATCAAAAAATTGTTAGCATTTTTTCGAAGGAAAATGTATGTATATGTTTTCACAAAAAATCATTTTACTCATGACAAAATGTTAAAACTCCAGTTGTAAAATGTAAACCTTATAAAATACATACTTTATTTATACATATACAGAGATTATCATAGATAATTAATCTGAAATATACATATATAACAAACAAACAAACAAAACTAGTAATAGATTTCACCAAACCCGACGATAACTTACAAGACGTGTTATCAGCTCGGCACCGATAAATTTGTAATATATTTACGTGTAAACGGAATAATTCGGAATGTTAATCAACCTATAAGTCCATGCAAAATCGCCAGTGTGTCCAATTTATTTTCATCGTGAAATCCCATTTTTTGTGTCTGAGCGGGACGCGAGCGCGCGCGCGAATCGTATTGACCGACAAAGTATATGGGAAAATTAACATTAAGAGAAATGTAAAAGAGTCAAGTTTATTCGTCAGTCACCTGTGTGTACACTGTTTTTTTTTTGTTCGCTGCTATGTCGAGCTCGTAAATCTTGAATTTTTTCTTCTCCTGTCCACTGGGGATCGTTGAGCGCATCCGAAAAGATGAGCGAAATCAAACGGTGACAAGCGCATTGTATATGTGGGCCACGCGAGAAAGTTCGGTACTTTAGCACGCACGGATGACATTTTTACAGGTGATGTTTTATTATATATTTATATGTATTCAGGATTGTTTATTACAATGGTATTATATTAATGATTGTGCGCCAGCTAAATATTGTTTTATTTTTTTTTGGTATTATAGGAACAGTGATTACGAATTTTTAAATTGTTTATATTAATAAACTCAATGTCCATTGTAATAAATCTATAATATGATTTCTAATCACAACGTATAATTATAATAAATTATACATTAACGTTTTACTTATATGGGCTATAATAAAATTTAAAATTTGTAATTGGTTCAACGTAATTATTAAATAAAACGATCGCTTCTACATAAAACACATCTCGTTATAGATTCATCAAAATTCTTGAATCATTATAATTAAATCAATGAGGACACTTATGCAACCGTGATACCTTCATTTTTAATATAAGTTAATAAAAAAAATTGATTCTCTTATCCCTGGGGAAAGTTAAGGAAAACGTAGTTTAATGTTGATTAAATAACATGGGAGGCAAAGTATATAAGCAAGTATACGGGACTTACTCTACTTAAACCGGGAAGATATATACTTTCCATGTTATTCAATCAACTGAAACCACATTTTTCTCTTCTTTACTTTTTATCTCCTTCACTTTTCTTCGCAACATATAAGGTTACGCATTTTTTAAAATATTTTATATTAATTACCTTATTTAATTAATATTTTATTAATTAATATTCCATATTAATTGCCTTATTTAAGAATATGTAGAATTGTAGTTGGTTTCATTTTGAACAATAACGCGTCTTTTCAAATGCAATTTTCATTAATTATATAGAAGCATGACACTTTTTTAATTCAGGATAATTTTATACAAATGATAATACGGATATCTTTCAATATTAAGAGATAAAAGTTGACCATAGTAGAAATTTAAATGAAAACGTACATACATAAACAAATATTTGATTAATGTTATCAAAACCAAAGGCGATTTCCATTAAACATGCATGTGATAATACTGCAATAACTCACGATTAAAAGATGAATCACATCAATTGACTTGAAAATCAAAATTTATACCATGAAAATCATTTACATCAAATATGCAAGAAATTTTGCTCTCCATCAATTGCAAATGTACAAAAACGACTCATGAATTTCAAACGTATACATATACCTGTCGAATGATATTTTGTGTAACTTGTCTGTCGGTTTCAAAGCAAAAAAAAACGGCCGTCAGTTTCGCAGTGACGCGATATATATACGAATCAGTGTTCGACCCCGATTTGTTGAACGAATCGAGCTAGCCGATAAAATGGGGCAAATTCAAAACGACCAAGCAATTTCTCCACCTGACGTTTCTCTAGATTCGAATTTAAAAAAAAAAATCGTCAGGTGATTATCGTATTTTAGAATTAATAAAATAGTTATCGATTGTTACCCAGGATGAAGCCATTTTAAAACATTGAATTTAATCGAGGAAGAATATATTTGAGTTTCAATCGGCGAGCTTGGATGAAAAGGAGTAAATGCCACAGGCCGATTTCTCTCTCGTGTCTGGAATCGTCATACCGATCACGATTGATATTTTTAAGATAAAATAGGAAAATAAAGTTATCAGATGTTTTCCTATTATATAAAAGAAAAATAATAAAATAATGGCAAAATTTGGAAAATGAAATATTGATGCGATGCAATTACACGCGAATTAGAAATCTTTTTGCTATTCAATATACATTTTTAGATCGGAATTAGAAGTTTGATCGAGCTTGATATTCATTGCTATATGAGTACTCGTTCATTCGTGATAAGAAAATTATCTTATTACATGTAGGTTCTATATTTATTATTTATTATTTATTATTTCTATTATTATATATACATATATATTACAATTATTTTTTTTATTATGTCTATTTAGAGTGGGTCTATTTTCAATTACGAATTTTAGTCGACGTTACGTAGAACGAATCTAAATCGATTTCACTAGGTATAATTGTATACCGAGATTGAATTTATCAATCAGATCACGTTCGATATTCTATAGAAAATACCATTATAATAATATTCTTTACTAATGCGGTACACGACAATCTTAAGAATTCTGCAAAAATGTATACGTCGCATTACAACTAATAATAAGCTTCTATTTTTTATAAGACGAAATAACTTTTCTCGTAGCAAAAAATCATAAAAGATTTATTTGAAAATATATGTATAATGCTATTTATTTACAACTTGTAAATTATTATAAAATTGTAATGTAACATTATAAGAGCTTAAAGTATCCTTAACACGAACATTACTTAGACTATAAGATACAAGAAAAATATTGTACGAGTAATCGTTACAAGCTTAATGCTCGCGCACACACACAGAGAGCAAAGTGCCCTTAAAACAAACGGTTACCTTTTTCCCACAACAATTAACTGTTCACCTCCGGAAGTCAATTAATAAGGAAAAAAAAAGTAAACCAAAGAACATCCTCGGTCAACTAACTGAGCTTAAACCCTTAAAAAGTAAAAAGTCTTAGTTGAAGTACGAGCGGTTATTAGACCGATCGAAAGTGAAAAACCGTCGATCGCTCGCTAATTTTACTCTCACCGTGCGGTGACTTTATTATCCCCTGTAAACCGCGATAATTTACAAGGAAAAACTTGCTCGTAAAGATACATCGGAGGGGTTGAAATTTTGCCGGCGGGTCGCGTGCAAAGGAAAATTGTAAGCAGAACCTTTACGAGCTTGAAACCGTAAAAAAAACCGTATCGTCGGACACGCTACGATGAAACTCTTTTTATTTTGTAATTTTTTTCTAAGTGTTGTTGCAAATATAACAAAAATTTTGATTTTATTTTTTATCAACAAATCGCCGTTTAAAAAACTTTTAGTACATTTTAACTATTAGTAAAATTATGACTAAACTGTTAATTTATGTTCTATAAATTACAACCAGCTTTCGTTAGTCTACAAAAAACTGTGCCTTCTTTTGTGCTTCAAGGAAGTTGTATAGTATTAGGTGGTAAAGTTTATAAATTATCATAGGTAGTATATTAACAGGTTGTCTGTACAAAAAGTTTTATCTACCAGTCTCTCTTACTGTAAATATTTTGTAAACTTTAGAGTAAAATATTTTAATATCCGGTCAGGAAAACCTGTACTATTTAGAAAATATTCATACTTTAATGATTTAGAGGACGATGAAAGTTTATTAAAGTCACATGCATACGTACATTTATTAATCTTTAAGGAAATTTTCGACTGCAAATTTATGTTTTCCACGGTAGTATATTTAGAAATGTTTAAAATAAATATTTTTTAATGCGGTGTTTAACTTTTACTATGCTTTTACTTTGAATATACAGTTTAGCGAAGTATACTGCGAGCCAACAATATTGATGAGAATTCGCAATTTATGGACTCGTTAGCGCTTTCATCGTGATATTGTATATTACTTTTTAATGAATGTTCAAATGAACTAAATAATTTAATAGTGATGATGATAGTACAATTATTATTATATAAAGCTTAGCTCAATAACGCGAGAAGTGCTTAGAAATATAATAAAATTAAAAAGTATATAAATAGAATATAATACCTTTTTTTAATTAATTATAATTTCTTTTTCTGCGGTATACATGCAATAAATGATTTAGGATAATACGCGTGTTACTGTAAGTATTACTGGGAAATAGATATAGAAGAAAAAGTTTCTACGAATATAATATAACCATTAAAAATTCATTTTCCGATGATAGATAAAATTCTTTGGGTTCAAGTTCACGCTGAAGATGTGCCCAACGTTAGAAAAGTAACTCAAAATTTACATGAAATCTTTATTTATACCTATCCCTATATATACTTGGCGCGTCGCATTAATCTCCTTTGTCGCGTTATTTATACGATAATCTTATATCGAATAAACTTTATCGTTTGAAATAATCAAAGAGCATTTTGGATGCAAAAAAGGGAACTCGAGTCAATAGCCTCTTCTCTTCATCTGAATATCATGTGATGCACGCGCGGTTGGCTTTCTTCTTCGCTCTAAAAGCGACTAAATAGAAGAGAAGGGACCGAAAGGCGATTTTCCAACCCGATTGGAGCGGCTTCATTGTGTGGATATGTATGAGTCGGCCGATACATAAACGCGAAAACTGAGAGGCTATATTTTTGTCACTGAAAACCAGTAACAAATGTAGCTGTCCTATAAAGTCACCGGGCGTCGTGTTGGTAGACTACGGCAAGAGAGAAGGCGGACTAAAGTCGCGAGAGCTGAATTATTGGTAGCTTTACGCGTTGTTTCTCGGTGTATCGTTGGGCGCTGACGAGCTTGGATATTCGTGTACATCTCGATTCAAAAGTAAAATTTTCCTCGAACGCAACTACCTTCTTTTTACTCAATATTTCGTTAATTATACATTCATATCCTGTAATGTAGGTAAGAGATATCTCGACGTACGACAATTCGATAAATTTCTGAAAATTGACAAGCAAAGCAAATCCCGTCGTACCAAAAATATAGACCAAAAAGAGGAAAGCATAAGTACATCTAAGAATACAACGACTTGATATAACTGCCTGTCTTGGAAATAGATTGAATGCGCACGATAAAACGGATGCTTCGAAACGGGGAAAGTAGCCTCGAAACTATACTATATACCTACCGCATAGTCTGGAAGAGATTCGAGGGGAAAAAATGAGGGAAGACGCACGGGAAAAGCTCGTACCTTCTTTAATTACCTCGTATAGTTTAACCACGTGAGAGCAAGAGAGAGAAAAGAGATGCGTCTTTAAGTAGTTTCTTGCGTTAAGTTTCGTTTATTCTAATGCTACGGAATTTTTTTTACGTTTCAAAACTCTTGTGTGTACTTGGATCTCATTCCATATAGCTTCGAGTCGGCTGCTACAGAAGAAGAATAATTTTCAGTACTGTCGGAATCTTACTGTTTTTTTTATGTATTGTTAGACGAAAGAAAAGAAACATAAGTGAAGAGGTGAAATGCGGCATATGCTTTGAGTATATTGACAAGTGTATATCTTCAAAAAAAAAATATACATTGTCTGTTAAAAGGTTATACATTTTAAGTTACAAAGTATTACATAGAAATTCCATTTATATATATATACTCTTGACATTAAATTTTCTTCGTATATTCGTTATTATTTATTTTGTTGGACAAGTATAAAAAAAAAGTATAGATTTATTTTTCTTGCTACGAGTTTTCTATTACTCCACGAAATTTACACTGCGTATCTGCGGGTATTAAATTTATATACATATACAAATAAGTATGTCACTTTCATTCAATTACGTCGTTGTCTATATTAACATTTAACGGTATCATTAAATCGTAATTGCACATTTTATTCAAGCTAACAGTATTATTAAAAACTTATATTAAAAAAGAAAATATGTAACGTATGAGTTTTCTTAGTATGCGCGTAAACAAAATACTTTGAAGTTTTTGAAAGGGGAAAGTCGCTTGTTCAAATTAGAAATATTAATTTTTGTTGAAAGTAACATTGTGTAGAACGACGCCTTTTAAATAAATACAAAGATTTATTCTATCTTTTTTAATAGTTTCCACATTCGCTTGATAATGCATTGTATAATTATTAACTATCATCTCACAATTTCAGGAAGCTCTTATATTTTTGTCATCGCGTTTGAGATGCTATATCATACGTAGAAAAAGAAATTGAGGAAATATTATTTCCTTTATACATCTAGTACGGCTTCTGCTAATTTTTACCGAGAACAATTACGTACCCCTTGATATACACTTTGTGATGAGGTATACAATCAGGATTAAAGTGAAATTGGACGTACCTATAATTTCCTAAAAATAATTTTAATGACATCACATTCTCAACCCTTAGCAACAATTCAAAGTATTCATTTACACTTGCACTATACTCGTAATCAATTATAATTATACGTATTTTACACAGCGAATTAATTATAATTCCATAACGAGCGATAAAAAAAAATTTAATTTGGAAAGAAGACAATTAATGATGATTTATTGCGAACATCAAAACGTGAGAAATGTAACTATATAAATCTATTTTATAAATAAGTAGTTCAAGCATTTTATATATATATATATGTAACTTTTCATAGAGAAACGATGAGTACTAAAAAAAATTTCAAGTAATATGCAGTTGAGAGACGCGTAATTGCAAATTTACGAATAAGACAATCATGTAACACAGAAACTTGTGTGTATATATACGAAAGAAACGAGAAAGTGGAGCGCGTGCAACCGATATATTTGCACGTATATACCTTTAAGTTTTCGCTCACCCATATAAATATTTTATTTCCTGACTACGACCTTTGAACGGAAAGTTTGCTATGAAAATTTGACCTCGATTTTCCATTTTTAATAAAATTTTTAATATACGCGTTGGACTTTTTTTTACTTAGACTGCATATTTTAGGCTTTTTTCGAAATGAACATCTAAAAAATGTAGCAGAATAATTTCCATATGTTTTATGCGATTTCAACAAATTAAATTTAAAATGGAAATATGTCAAACATTAATAAATTTACCACGTTAAATAATCGACTAATAAATTATAGATTACCTTATCCATGCAATTTTAATATTTCAGAGTAAAAAATATTAAACTAAGCTTGCAACACTTTCGAATAAATTAAAAAAGTATTGTTCTACACCACGAAAACTTCTAAAAACCAAAACATTATTTATTCGTGAATTATTTATTATTATTATTCCCTTTGGAAGATCCTTCGGTAATAACACCTACGCGTTCGGAAAGCTTATTCCGTACGAAGCATCACATATGCAACGTGGGTGTAAATTAACGTCGAAGAGCGTCGCAATTTTTTTTTAAATTTATCGCATCGGCCTCAATGAAATAATCTAATAACACAATATACCGACAGAAAAAATAAACAAAACGTAAATTCAGTTTCGCAAATGTCCTTCGGTAAGGACGTGCAAAATAATTTAATCTGACGTTATTAATTAGTTACATCGAAAAAAAGAAAAATATACAAGATACATTTCTAACCTTGAATCGGATAAGTATGGACGATAAAGTGATAAATAACCTTCTAAGCAATAATGGAGATTAATATTTTCCACGAATCAATTTGTCACTTCCATGTATACATGTAAATAAATATAAATTTGAAAATTTTTATGTAATCGGCGAACTAACGAGTACTAATTTACCCAGAACGATTACGTACACACACATATATATACATTCGTTCGTTAAAATTTACAACTGCTACCTCGAAAAAACAAACATGGGATTCACGTTTACCCATAAAATTCATCCCTTAAAAAGAAAGAAAGAAAAATAAAAAGGTTTAAAGGAAGATCCAGCAAACAAAGCCAAGGGGCAATCAACATAATTCAAAATTAAATAAAACAATTTACAACCAATATATCAGTGTGCTAATCGCGCTTGGAAAAATGGTAAATCGTGCCGTAAAACGCGGCAGCCCCCATTTACGAATCCCCCCCTCTTGCCGCTTATTTCTTCGAACAAAAGGAAAACCCTCGTGAATATGTTTTCTTATTATTTTTCTTTTGGTTTTCTTCTTTATTTTACCCTAGGAGACGCTAACAATTTTGCGTCAATTTCCAGGTAGATGATTTACTGCGCTTGCTATATGGATTCACTACCCGTGTTAATTTTTCCCGTACGCGGCTGAATTAACGAGGAGGCCCGCCGTAACTCGCGCCAACTCAGTTGAAATACGAGCACCCGCCGCGCGTCTCGCTTTTGAGCGACTTTACGGTCAGCTCGCTGGGATTTTCGTATACCTCTATTTTTTTTCTCTTATTATTTTCGCGAAAATAACGGCTGAGCTTGTGTGTAACCCGCGAAAAAGAAAAAGAATAAGTTGGTACAGGGAATGGGTGAAAAGTGACACGTGTGCATTGGTGTATTAGTTTCCGGAGTTGTATTTCTAATGTCTACGTGCTTTTTTTCTTTAATTTTTGCTGTTGCAGTGTGCATTTTGAGAGGAAATTTAAGATGCTTGCAGTGTTACTGTTTTAAATTTTTGTAGGCTATATTATAGGATTTTATAATTGTAAAAAATTTGAGATAATGTCTAATATTTCTAACGTTATTTTTATTATTTTAAACAAACAAATTAAATTTTTACATTCAATTTAATTCAACTAATTTAAAATAAAAAGTTCTTTCTTTAATCCTGATTAACCACTTTTCTACGTTTTTTTTCAACTTGTTAAATGTAGAAATCAATTATCTATAACGTATATCCATATGAAGATGACGAACTTTCGATATCAAAAATTCCAATTACTTTGAAAGGAAAATTGTATATACAAAAATCATTAAGAAATCCGTGCAAATACGTACAAAGTCTAACAGGCTAAAGAAACAAGTTGACGAATGGACAGCAGCACTACTAGAATGCAGTTTCTGGTTTAAGCATTGAAAACACGTTGCACCATTGGGAAAGAAATTGGAATCGACGCGCTTCCGTTTACTTTGTCATGTACGTTGACAGCAGCATTTAATCAAAATCAACATGTAACGATTTAAAATAAAGATGATTCTGACATTTCACATCTAATAAGAGATTATTATTATTGCCGATCAAAATTTTTCATTTGCTTCCGTAATACACGTATTTATTATAGTATTAAATAAATAAAAATTTGTAAATTTCAGTATGACAATGATGCATGGAACACGTGATTCATTTAAAATGTTGGATGTACCATCACAAAACTTCAACGTTATACGCAATATTCATTACGTTCTACAGTACCTCCTATATCCTTCTTAACCAATGCTACAACAAACAATTTACAGAATTTCCAACAATGAATAGAAAAAATATTGCTTGCCGCAATAATCTCGCGTACAAGCGTTAAGAAGTCAACGAACTGGACGACTCACGTTTCAGACGCGACACAAAAAAAGTCATTCAATTACGCGCATTACTTGTGGTCCCGCACGCGGCATTTTCTTCGCCCCGGGAATCAACTCGATACAAGTAAGCTTTACTCCCCTTATATATTATCTATATATATATATATATATTATTTTTCACGAAGATTTGATGCGCATTCGCGTGTCAGAAACTTTACGAGGCGTTTGATGATGATACGCGACCGAGACATTGTTTTTCTTTATTTTGATCGGTTATAAATATAGCTTTTATTGATACGGGAAGTGTCATAAAGCTATTTAAATTTTAATATGTATACAATTTTCTTTTGCATAATGAATTAATTTCTACTTTCGATGAGTTTTCAGATAATTTTATATTTTTTAATGAGGATGTAATTTATTTAGATTAAAAATTTAATTTCAATGTTATACTAACATATGAAATTTCTTAATTATCAACAAAAAGTTTGAAAACAAAAATCTTGTTACGATCGATTTTACAGAAAGTAATTATACAACTCTTGGATATATACCAGTTTAAAATAAAATTAAAAATTCAATTTTTTTTTACAAAAATAATATTTTTGCTCAACTTTCAAAATTTATATAATATTCAGCTTAACGATTATCAAAAAGACCTTTATTTTTATCCATCACAATGTAATTGCCAATGAAACTTATTTACCCGCGACTTTTTCTTCGAGTACGAGCAACTTGTAAGAGTTAAAGTTTCGTTAACAACGGAATAAAGAATCTTAATAACAAAAAGGAATCAAATATCTCAAAGTACATCAGCCGGTATAATTACACAACAGAAAATACCCGACAAGTGGGAGAAAGTGTGAAAGTATACAAGTGGATTCTCACAGGTGTGTAAGCATATCAATAATCAAGTGTATGCGAAAATGTATCTACCTTGAACCACCTATAAGAAAAGATAATCATTAGAAGTGTACTTACTTATACTTAAGAGCTTCTTCTTTTTTTTTGTATTCGTGAAAAGTATTGTACAGATAATCGTGTATGTCGAATTGTGAAAGCACGTAAAACTCAAGATTCAAGACTCGCAAGCTTGTATATACATTCGAAAAAGAGCTTCGAAATTCTTGGCACATACACTTAACATTCTTAATTCAAATGGCTTTTCACTTGTTCAAATGGTGAAAATGAGTTCTCGCTCGTGTTTCACGATGTGAAAAAGCGATCGCGTTTGGCTAATAGCTCGCGTCACGTATAAGAGAGAGCGATCAATCATATTTATTTCAATACGATGTCTTCGAATTAATAATTTTATCTATGTTCATTTGAACATAGTTTACTTAAAATCATTTGAAAAAATTGATTTGATTTAATTGTACCATCAAAATTTTTCAAAACGAATACGTGCTATAAATTTTAATTAAACGTATTCAAACTTAATAAAAGAAATGGCAATGAAAATTGACTCTCTACGTTTTTATGTATTAGCGTACGGTATAAGACATAAAACAAAAGCTTCACTCTAATAAAGTTTTGCGAGGACGTATACGAGCGACACAAGATAACGAGTGCTCTCGTGGTTGTTTCGCACGGGACGAAATTACGGTTGTCCAGTAGAGTCTTGATTGCTTGCGATTCGAATTACAACGCACTGAATATATGTACGTGCACGATCGACATATTAATTCAATAGGTAAGTACCAATGGAAATCTAGTTTTATGGTATATTTTTTTTATGTCACAGGTGTTTTCAAATGGAAAGTGTTAATTGTTGATTTGATAGTGGCAATTCAGCACTATTATGTGACAAGTTTTTGATAAAAATATATTTTTAATCTCTTTTATATTTTATAAATAATGATACATTTTAATTTTGTCACGTTACAAATAGATAATATAAGAAATCATAAAAATATAGTAATAATTTTCTTCAAACGATATACTAATTATATACGTGTAGTTAAATTATATGTATTTTATTAATTATAGATTAAAATATTTAATTGTAATTTGTTTTTGTATTTTTACATAGATGAAATTTAAATATTTTAACACGAAGAACTTGACAAAAAATATCTTTAAAAACCTACGAATTTTTTTATGTTTGCATTGCTACAAACTTAAAACGTTCATATTTGCTTTTTATATTATACAAGACTGTATACATTTTTTTGCCTTCCTGGAAAGATATACTATCACTTACTATTCATATTAAAATAAAAAAACTTAGTACAAAACATTCGACAGACAGTTACATAAATATGTGAATATTCATCAAAATGCAGCATATAATTTGATTAATATTTACTTTTTTCTATTTTAGTCTATAAACAATCTACCTGGTGATTTTATATAACTGTAAGTATTTTTGCATATCTGACAAAATTATGTAAGTTATTTACGCAAATTTTTAAATGTATGAAAAGCAAATGAATATTCTTGAATTCGTATATTTTAAGATTCATTAATCGTATCATAATTCGTTTCTAAAATTATTGAACAAACCATTTATTATTATTGGAGTAACATAATAACGGAAAGTTAACTATATTTCCGGTTTTGTAAATTTAAATATATTACAGGTGTGAATATTTTTCATGATACCTTCTTGAGTTCGACTTTACTACACAATAATTCGAATCTAAAGACCCATATTTCAATCTATTATTATATTCCGAATGAAAATAAAGTTCGTATCCCAAATACATCAACATCATCATCAACACTATTAGTTAAAAAAAAATAGAAATTTACTCCGGCACACCGAAAATTCCACAAGTCAATAGTAATAACAACATGTCGAACCGTACCGCGAATTCAGCATCCCCGATAATTAACAAGCACGCGCAAACCCATTCAACCGTTTCTAGGTCTCAAAGAGAAAAAGTCTTTAAGAGAATCCCTAAGTCAAATCACAATGCATTCACCAAGATACTGCACCGTTATACCACACACATACATACACATATTATTCCCACCCAAGTCTCTCTTTTCGTCTCCAGTGAAAGTACGCATTTGATTATATTCGTGTTTGTACGGGTGCGCGCGCGCGTTTCCGATTGGCCCTCGAGGCTTAAAATTCGAGAGAAAGATAGAGAAAGAAATTGGCGAACATTGCTCCCACAGGTGCATGATCGTAAAAACGATTATACGACCAAAAAATAATTTCGAGAGAAAAAATTTTTTCGATGATTTTTTCTTTTAGTGTATAAAAAAACTTGACGTGAAATTCCGTTTGATTTTTTTGTTATAAAAACTGTACTTTCACGATAAGTACCGTAATGATATACGTAATCGTGGTTTTGCGAGATTATTTCATAAATTGTTACAAGTTTTGTTTTTTAGGGGTGACTTTGTAGTTGATCATTTTACGGAAATCTCGATGATTTCACGAGCGAGTAAATTTTTTTGTTGGTAATTAATGTTTGCTTGAATTATTCATTGTCTTAAGTATACTTGTAGTTCATGGAAGTTTTTGAGATCGTTTCGATGACTTTTTCTATTATGTAATCTAATTGTAAGTGGTAACTTTAACTGTTTTTAAGCGCATTTGTTAAAAAAGACGTCCTATGATTATATCTTAACGATGCTGTAAAAATACTATCTAGTTACCGTTTCAAGCAGTGAAAGAGTTGCTTAATTTTGATTTAGAAGATAAAGTAATACAATCATTCGGTAACAAAAGTAACACATTTGTAAATCTCATTTGATAATGCAGTTAATTTTATAAGAAAATATTTAACTACAATCAAAACAAAATAAATATATTTTTACTGTCTAATATATTATTGTATCTATGACCTATCAACACAATGAATAGAATAATAAAATAGTCTAAGATATTTAGAGTTTCGTGTTATGAAAGCAATGCCAAAATCAAATAAATAAACATATTTAATACAAATAAATACGTCGCGCATTTAACAAAAACTACAAAGTTGTTTCCCATACACATTTTAAATTAGCAAACATTCAAAACTTTTTAATGTCGACAGACAAGTGACTAAATCGTCTCTTTCTATTCACATAAATGCAAACCAAGAATTTTCTTGCTTGTATAGAGTGTATAGAACACATGACATCCAACTACTTAAAGTCGACGTTGACATTCTTCGTTAAACTTTCACCTTTTTATGTATCGTAGAGAAAAAAGATTTACTTTATGAGCAGTGGCAGAACGCACAGTTGAATACAAGAAATCTTGGTTTCTCAATTCATTACAAGTCATTTTTCTAAAAACTTCGGTGCTGTTCGCGAAAACCTACACGGCAAATGCATTCATGTTTTTCCATCGGTTACATTCTGTATAACACATGACAGGAGGTCCAGTCTCATAAAATTCAATGTACATTCTTACCTGGCTTTGACCGACGCGATAGGAGGCTGGATCAACGTCAACCGAGAGAAGCATATCTTCGACAGCTCGACGTTCATCTGACACAGGACTTCCTGGACGAGCTGTTGTGTCATTGGATAACAATGCAAAACGTCGTCGGAACTCACCAAGAGGCATATACTTTGGAAAACCAACTTTGTGGAGACGCACAGCTTCTAATATTTGACTACCTCTGACCTGTAAGTATTATTCCATTATATGTTTGAGTTGTTATGCAATTAAAAATCGAATCTTGCGTAATAAGAAATGTAATAAGAAGTTAGCACTTTCGAACAAGTTATTACAATTTTGTAAAAATGTTGGTGAATTATTCATAACTCATAATTTGTTAAGTTTCTAAATAAAAATAAACTTTTAAAACTATAAATATTAATTAGTTTCTTGTCGAATTTACATTTAGCTTTCTCAACAGTAATCGTCAGTTTTATTGTTAACCATGCTTCCTGAATTTCAATATTAATGCATTCAGTGGAGAATTACCTGTGATCTAAGTAGTGGAACATTAATAAGATTATCTTCACTTTGACTTGGCTTGACGGATAGAAGACTTTTATTTTCAGTACACCCTGCATTGTGTTGGGGTAAAAAGCAATGGATAAATTTAACACGTGTTCTTCTTAAGGTTTCAATTAGCCCATCCTAAAAAAAGTAATTTACATCAATATTTACGTCAAAATATAAATTATAGATTATTAATATTTATCTTACTACTGCTTGATTATACAAATAATAAACAATAAAGCAGATTAGAAGAAAACTCAGAAATATATTAGACATAATATTCTTAGAAAGAGTAAACTAACTGCTGCGATAGCTTAAGTCAATATGACAGCTTGAGTGACAATGACTAACAAAGTGTTAAAAAGAGAACTTTATCAATGATAACATTCTCGCCTTTGACCTGATTATTTATCTTTTACAAGTATTGTCAGTTACACATACACGTAAATTGAACGTAAAATAAACTTGTTATAATTGGTATCGCTAAAAATAGCATTGTACTTACAACTGTGAATTTAACTTGTAGACAGACATTTTTTCGTTTAACAGCAGTGAATGTTCGTCGGATACTAGAAGCTCTTCGTAACGATTGCGAACCTTCTAATCCGTGTATTGAACCGCTCAATGCACCGGAAACTCCGGCCCCCCGAGCACATACGAAAAGTCTGCTTAATTCATCTCTGCACCGAAGTTTATACCAAATTATATATTTATTTATAAGATAATAGCAACGTAAAATTGATTTAATAAAAATAATTCAATAACTTTACCTATTACTTTCTTGAAGAATACTAATTGCACTTTTTGCAAGAGGATTTTCACGAGTTGCTTTTAACCAACCTGTTGCTGTGTACAGAACAGGATTTGTTCCTTGTAAATGTTGTAATACAAATTGGTTGTTTCCTGGAGCTTTTCTTAGCAACATTTGGTGGTCTGCAAAAAAAATTACATTAAAAGATTATTTAAATTACCGATTTCGTATTCTTAAATATATTTAAATTAAATTGTTACATTGTTTCTTTATGAAAATTATTCAAAATTATTTTAAATCATTAAATGGAATCTTATAATGCAGTGAATTTATTAACTTCATTTTATTATTTAAACACAAACTGATAATTAAACTTAATAATTGTTAAGTTTTTGTTTTAGTTAGATAATTGTTAATGTTGTAATAGTTGTACCCCTGTCTCCATAGTGTGAAAACAAACGATCCAAGAAACTCTCATCACTTCCACCAGGACAAACAGTTTCTTCATCAAGAAGCCACAAAAGTCCTTTTCTTTCCATTTGTCTACTGCTGCTAAGATCGCTTTGGCTTGTTCGTAACATTGTGGCACTTTGTGAATTTCCTCGGTCTAACAAGGAAACCAAACCTTGAGGTGATCCAAGTCCTTCTTCGATTTCATCCTCATGATCAATATCGATTCCCTCTTGTACATATCTAAAATCAAAGTGCGTATTTAGTAAATGCTTTTTATTTTGAAATTAATAATACATCTAAATAACTAAAAAAATTAGTTTACCTATCTTTGGGTGCAACTAGAGTACTATGGTGAAATAGAAGCTGTAAACGTTCTTGTAAATAATTGTGGCAAAGGTCTTCAAAACTAGCTCCCGTCTGACGTCCGCAAGTAGCAGGATTTTGAAAACCTGGCGCATCGCAAAGTAATAACGATGACACTGTGTGAACTGGTGAGGTTATGGATCTGAAATATTAAAATATGAAAGTCAATATATTAATGTAATTAATTTTTTTAATTACATCATGTTTCAGCGAATGGTATTTTATAAGAAACCATATAAAACAATTTTTAAATTCTTTAAAAAGCGTATGAGTAATCGATTAAGATTTATTTAAACCTTCAAATTTATCAGTCGAAGACCTTTTTTAATTGTCATTACTGCTATTTTATTTATCTCTAACAATGATAATGAAAGGTGACTAATGTTAAATTAAAGTAAAATCTTTTTATTTTTTTTGTATTTAGGTATAAATCAATAAGTTATAAATCAATTTTTCATAAAATTTTTCATTTATCAAGCTTTAATTTATCTAATATTGAAAAATAAAAATAAAAATGAAAAATTTTAAAAATAGAATTTCTTGTAGATTTAAACGGTTTATTACTTGTTGACTAGAGCAGCGACACAGTGGAAGACCTCGGAATAAAGGCCAATAAGAAGTCCCTCGAGAGCATCTAGTCCGGTAACATCCTTGCTTTGGTCGGTCGGACTCGGCGTCCTCAAAGCGGGCCTAGGTGTACTCGGAGTTCCCACCCCAGTACCATTCGTCGAAAAGACAAGTCTACTAAGTTCCTCGACGGTGGTTCCAAGTAACGTAGCTGCTTTTTCTGCGCACTCAACCCGAGCGAATTGCCAGCGTCCCTGCGAGCTAGTGCCAGCTTTAACAGCACCTGCGCAACTCAAGTGATAAATACCCGCTAAGACGATCCATACGGCCTTCTCCTCGGATTCGCTGACGCCGAGAACGCGGAAGGCTGCAACGATACGATTGAATTCAACCTGTGCGCGTTGTTTATCCTCGTGTTTTTGAAGTGGTGTTATAAATGGATTGTTCTCAGCTACGAGGTTTGTAAGATGCAGTTCTTTCCGTAAAATGCCTTCAGCTCCAGCTAGTAAACGGTAGATCGCGTGGAAGGTTGGATCGCCATTATTACGACGACCAATTCGGGATTTTTCTAGTAATAAAACCTGAAAATAAATTGAACTTATATACTGTTTTGCAAATGTAATTTAATTCTTAAAATTTGTATTCTGTAATAACAATTTTTAATTCCCCCCCATTACAAATTTCACACCATTCGACTCACCTGAAGAGAAGCGGAAGCTATTTGTCCAGACTGATCAAAGTCTAAACTGAAAAGCTGCGTAAAACGCGTAGCATTAGTATTCATATGCGTACGACTATTGCCAAATGCTTCGAGAACCGTAAAAAGAGCATTGAGTTTGTCGATGGTAAGAATCTTATTAACGGTACCAGCAGCGAGTACAAGATAATGTAACGCTTGCTTGAAATTCGATGTTTTTCCTCCACCGCTGCGTCCAAGAAATACTAAAGAATGATCCCTTCGACTAGCCAGCATACCTCGATACGCAGATTGAGCCATTGCATAAATGTGCGGTGGCATATCCTCACTTTTGCAACCTTTGAACATCTGTACCACCTGCAATAATTAAAACCATGTTTGTTATCAATAGCGAACGGGCAAATGAGTGAAAATTATTAAATAGAAAATCGTAACATTGTTGCGATATTTACAAATTATCGAGAATATCAATGTTTATTTTAGATTTTATCAATTACGTAAGAATAAATCCTTTTTCTTGCGTCTAATTAATCTTTCAATAATAAAGTTAATTTGTTGAACCTTAATTGGAAAAATGTAAAATTGAAACAATAAAAACTAATTGAGACACGTTGCAATTAAGTATCACTATAATAAATATAATTATTCAATGCCATTATATTCATTATTTCAATAAATAAGAAAAATATCGTATTATGTTTGAAAAATTTCTTCATAATTGATTCAACTAATTACGTCATCGTTTTAATCTTAAAAATGAATCTTTCATCAACTATCCTATAATAACATCGGTTTTATTATATGTTGCATTGGATTGAAACTTTCTTAATTGGACGCCGATAAAAATAATTATCGGAAAGACTGAGATATTCCAGATGTAATCTACAAGAGATTTTATTAAAAATAAAAAAAGAAAAACAATGTGCAAGGCGTGTAGTTAGAGATGTCGAAGGTTAATCTATGCGTCTTACCTTCTCGGAGTAAATAGCCAAGGGCGCAACTGGATTGATGACGATCATACTGTCGCCTGCATAAGTATGAATAAGATTGCTGGCGTAACGTTGCCTTAGCGTGTGTAAAATTGAGGATTCGTTTAGGAAACGTAATTGCGATAGATCCTCGGCTCGGTCGAATTGCGGTGGGTTGGCCTATAAACATACGTTTAATTGTCATTATTGATTAATTGATCAAAGTCGATTGATCGAGTCAAGTTAAATAAAATCAATACCTTTTCGACATCTTCCTCGTCGACGAGAAGCTCCTCGCCAGAATTGATGAGCCTGATGCGCAGCTTGCCGGTATCGGGATCGGCAGGTCCGCATCTCGAAGCCGGCGTAAAGCCCCCGCGATGAAGCAACCAGACTCTCTCCGATGCTAGCCAGGCTTGCTCTTGTGCGAGGTGCTCTTCCGATTTCGCCTGAAACATTAAAACGACAATGACTTATTAAACTACTCGTTATAAAATAAATTTTTTTTTCAATTAATGTTACTCTTATTTATTATTATTAGTTATCAACAAAATTTTCTCGGTACTTTATAATTTTGACACATGTGGCCTCAGTAAATTGTTTGACTGTTAAAATACGAGGTAAAAAGGTTCAGTTGGTAGTAACGTATCAATGTATATATAATACGAGGTTGGTAATTGTGCCGCGTTTAAAAATCTACGTACACCTGCTGTTGGTAAGGAAAATTAATACATTTATAACATATACACTAACAAGTAAGATACATTTTTTTTCTATGCTAATAAAGCTAATCTATTTTTCAAGTACATTAGAATTAGACTATGGAGTATTCTTCAATTTACGACATTACTCATTTGAGAACAAAAAATACGGTTTGAAGTAGTGTAAACATTGGTCTTTTAAGGACATTGCTTGCTTTCTATAATTAATGAGACAATGTGTTTTTAAACGACGTTTGAAATCCATGCTCTACAATTACGAATTTACATAAATACATAGATTTTTTCCAACACAATTGAACCATCAATAAAACCCACAAACTTCTTCCAAACAATGAAAACACCCTGATCAAAGAATAAAACTAAACCTTTGCACTCTTCACTGGAAAAAGGCGAAAAACTACGTATATTAACTGATAGACTAAGTAAAGCGCGAAAAATAACCCGTCTACGTGCAGACTCATAGTAAGACTGAGAGACAAAATCCCCTTACTCTCCGTCTCTCTCTCTCTCTCTCTCTCTTTCTCTCTTTCTCTCTGTTTTTCTTACACATCTATAAGAGACGAGATGCCGGTGTTGCACGCTCATATAGGCGGGAGCAACGCGGTATGGGTATTAACTCTCGATTGCCGATCCCGAGCACGATCGGCTCGCAAGTCATTGAACCAGCCGATGTATATTGAGACGTCAGGTCAATCGTCACATATATAGGAGGCCGATGCCTTCCTGTAACTCTAGTTTCTTTCTTTTTCCCTTTTTTTTTACTTTATTTACCAAGAAATCGATGGGGATTATGAAAGAGATCGTTATGTATCAGTGTGACTTGTATCTATGATGCATCTCACGTATGAACGTCTCTCATGCTTATATATGCTAATCTTATATTCTAATGGTGTATTGCGAGATAACAGAATGAAAGACAGTACTGTTACCTTTTTAATTGTTTGACCCGGAGTTAAGGTATATAAAACGATCGTTACCATACGTGATGGGAATTTGTTATGTACATATATTATAAATATTTAGTGATTTTCTAAATTATTATTTTAAATTACTATAAAGGCTCATTTCAAAAATATACTTTCCAAAAAAAAACGATACTTCCTTATCTTCTAAAAACTCTACATTACGATGAAAGCGTCTAATAGAGAAAAAAAAAGTAGACTAAGTACACAAACGAAGTCAACGCCCTTAAATAAGCGCGCGAAATTCAAGTATCTTATGCGCGTCCTCAAGACGAACGGCAAGAGGTATATACACGTCTCGAGAGTACCGAGGAACAAAGCATTATATAGATATACGTATACATAAATTGGAAAAAGCCGATCCAATTAATCTTGGCAATAATGAGTGCATTGTGTACCGCTTAAAATTTGTGAGCTTGCGCACTGCACCTCGACAACTAAGGACTAATTGCCTTTACGGATACGCGGTGCTCCAAAAGCGCGGTTTCTCCTTTGCTTTTTGGCTTTGGTATTCCAAAGAAAGATTCCAATGAGAAATTGCATTTATCCCGCGGTTACTCAAAGGGCTACGGTAAAATGGCCTTATTTTATAGTTTTATTCTTACATAACGTTAGAATGCAAAAATTACATTTATCAATCGACAATACATTATAGACGTTAAACTCTCCACGGAATAGTCGCATTAAATTTAAAGTATATAAGATACGAAACGGATAAAATTCAAATACTGTCCAATTCAAAAATTTATTTACGAACCTTTTGAAGAAAAAAAAAAGTAGACACAATTCCTCGCAATGAAACCAACCAGACTATAAAATCAAGAAACTTTATAATCAACGTGGAATTGCATTCGAATGTTATATAATTTCAATAACCCAAAAAAAAAATAAAATCAATTACGATGCGATTTAAATATCAACGTATTCAACGAAATGCCCTTCATAAAGCCATAAATTAAAGATATACATATAAAAACGTAAAACATCTTTATATTCTCCAATTACGTCAAAATTCATCACCGATAACGAAATCAAAGCTATAACTTACATACATTCTAAAACCGTGGGTGCAGTTATATATATATCAACATAGATTCTCATAGGATACGTATATGCGTTTAGCATTACATTAATTAATCGGAAAGTAAAAACCGATCACGTAATCAATAGGAAATAAGCGTCAACGCGTGTCTTATAGATATACATATATATAAACCAATACGATTATTTCTCGTTGCATTTTAAAGTATATGTGTGTGTATATATATGCCCGTCAAAAAATGTTGCAATAATGCGCCAAAGGGGGGGTAACGCATAATTCACACAGGTATGATTATCATCGCGTTTAAAATTATAGCAAGTGAAATCCTATGCATGTATCGATCGGGTGTTTACTATAGTTAAACAAATGAAATATTATCCAGCCCGAAATCACAAAGTATATATACATATAAAGTTTAATTTGCGGTTTAGCTAGCATTCCGCACGCTCCTCGAATTTCCAAATGTTTAATAGCTCTAAGGCTTTGCTAATAGCGCAGGTATATACAGATAGATGTATATACATATAGATAATTTGCCGGTTGTTCGTGTTGGTGGATGTACAATGAACCACGCGAGAACGATTGTTAATAAAGTGATTGTTTAATTTTACCTTTTTTTTCCTTTATTCTTTTACTTTTAACTGGATGAAAGTATAATGTCATTATAGCTATACACACGACTCAAGAATGGATGTACGTGTAAATTGCCTCTGGGAATATTAACGAGATATCTACATATATCTATATAGGTTACAATTTGTACTTTGAAGATAAAATGATTACGCGTTAGAGAAATGCGTATAAAGTCGTTGGTGTACGCGTTGTTGTAACATTCTACAACCGAGCTTTAATTGGACGATTGAGATAATAACTAATTCCTGAGCTAGCGTTTATTTTACGTTTTCGGTATTGTGCTTTTTTTCATAGTTCTCTCGTTTGTTTAGTGCAGATAAACAAAGAAAAAACTTAAGCAAATATTCAATTGTGGTATAAACGTGTAAATTGTTTTATAATATTTAATGACTACACGCATGTTGTAAAATTGTAAAACTGGTTAAAAAGAGTACAGCGGCACTTGCGTATGTATTTAACATAAAAAAATACGATTATTTTAATGCTCTTATGTAACGAACAACAAATCAAATACAAAAAAGAACAATTTTTATACCAACGATGAGTGTAACACAATTATTCCAATTAAATAAATAAAGTATATCCCACTTGTCAAACAATTTTACAAGATCGATTACGGTATTACGAACGGTTTAAACCCACACCAAGGAGTAATATAAGCGCGTCAAGTCGTTAAAACGTTTTCTTTTTTCTCAGAACTTAGGATTGCCGTCTGCGAATGCAGAAATAATTAGTCTAAAAAGTATATACTTAAACCGAGTGCGAAAGCAGCTTTTCTCTGACATAATTTTCATCCCCCCGTTGCGTCAAAAGAGCTATAAGAGTATGTAATGTCTTACCGGTTCCGGGCATTATATCTATATTACTTTGTGACTCGGCTGTACGGATTACCTTCTTTATTAGTCTTATAAATTAGTTACATAATTATATTGTACAATTTGTACTTACGAACGTGCTCGCACAATTTTGAAACGATAATATATATATAACCTAATTTAATAAATATTTAAATACGCATATGTACTCGAAAATACGCAAATGACGTTATGTAAATATTTCTTTTTTACTTTTTTTTCAAATTCACTTGCAAAATTCAATAGCTCTTAAAGTACAATAAAATTGTGCAATTTCATTATCTCGTCAACTGGTGAAATGTATGAAATACACACGCGTTTTATTCCACATCGATGCCCACTTAATTTTAAATGTCCGCGTGGGTTTTCGACAGAAAAGTGAAAATGTCATAATTCTTTGGTGTTGTCCCTCTTTCACTGTGTTTTCCTCTCAAAATCCCTTGGCACGAAAAGTGCGAGACCCACGCGCTTATACGAAAATGGGAACAAAGTGCATCCGGCGCTCTTTTCAAATAGAACAAGAAAAAATAAAAGAGGTCCCCTTTACTTCGATGCGATAATATATGCGAGTATCGATGATAATATTTACATTAACATTTTTTAGAATGACAAAAGAATGCATTAGTTTTTATCATACGTTTACTCTCGTGAAACGTAAATTTTTTTTTTTTCACTTAATTTTTAAAATTTTAAATTTTACTCAATTTTTAAAATAAATTTACATGCAAACGACACAAATCTGTTTTTAAAAAGTGCAGAATGCGTGATAAAAATGTATTATAAAAACAATAAAATGAATAGGCATATAGTAGAAATGAATTAATTAGACACTAGAATTAGTAATATACGTTAAATTGACATAACATTAGACGACTCTCACCGCGCGCCATAAGTTAGATTAGAAAAAGAGGATCCATTCAATAAGTCACGAAAGATATTCAAATGGAACTTTTTCTTTTTATCAGTAAGTCAGTTAAAGTGCACGTGTGCCTTGAAAAAAGGCCATCTTTCTTCGTGTACATAAAAGCAAAATTCTCAGAATAGAGTACAATTATGGTAGTAAAAGAAGGCGGAGACAGAAAATTAATTAGACGATCATTTCCTGTCCACCTAAAAAGGAGATGATGAATAAGCGAATTTAATTGGTTGATTTTAAGGTTTATATAATTAACCGTATTAAATATACGATCGTTTTATAAATATTTTGAAGAAACAGGAATGCGATCGTGAAAATATTGTAGAATACGAAATTCAAAATGAAACATTGTAAACACCACCTGCCTAGAACGAGACAATAATACTGAAAATTACGTGAAATGAATTGACTTTTAATTCCATAATTAGAGACAATATTACAAATGTCAAAATTATCAATAATTATAGAGTATACAAAGTGCGATATAAATAAAAAACGTAGATGATACAAATTATGTAAAGTTAATTTGGCATATTAATTAATAAATACAAATTAATATTTGCCGTTCCATAAATATTATTTTGTAACGCTAACGTAATGCAAACTCACGTATATTGTTTTACATAATGTTCTTTAAATTCACTAATAATAATAATAAATAAACTCCTCGTGGTATTAAAAACAAATATTACAACGTGCAATCGTAATAAATTTCGGATTAAAAACATTCATATGTACAAGCATTTCTGACCGAAAGAATTTAGTAAAAAGTCCAATTATCTTTACATAATTTTTACCCAACTGTAAATCATCGCCCTAAATGAAAACCAACCGATCGACTTTGTTCTCATTTGTTTTCTTCGAAAATTCCGCGAGTTAAAAGTACTTTACAAACGCGAGTAGTAAACGGTACATTACAAACGACGCACCACCGCACGCGACGAAATATATACGTCCAATTTGGAAGTGATAAATTTCGAAGTGAAAGATTATAAAGACGGAAAGAGGAAATTACAGTAAAATTATGAGGAAGTTAATGGTTTTGCAGGTTGTATTATAATTTTCTGGATATATTTGTAGAACTTGTGAAGTTCTGCATATGTTTATATTTAAACGTTTCATTAGAAATCGTAATATTTCAAAGAGAGTATACCGTATGAATAATTTTTAAAATCAATTCCTAAGTAGTATGCAAAAATTAAGTAAACTATTAGAATGAATTATTAACTAAAATTAAATACATTAACCTTCGAACTTAATTAAAACTATGTATAGAGGAGTATTATATAAACAATTTTATTATAATTTATATATTTCTACATCATCGACTTTTTAATACATCAAGGATATACATATTAAAGTTAAAAAATATTTTTTCACAATGTTTATTCACAAAAAATGAATAATTTATACTCGGGTATGTACATTAATAACTTAAATATTATTATATAATTATATTATTACAATTTTTATCTAATTATGGAAGCCTCGATATTTTCTTAAAAATGAACTTAAAGGTTACAAAATTGCGTAAACACTTTAATTGCGTCGCCAAAGGGGAAGAAGTTAACATTCTTATCCTCCTCCGATAATAAACGAAAAAATTACAGGTGTACGTTAGCGAATAAATCATTCGTGATTCATAAAGCGGCGAGAGCACTTTTTTTTCACGATCCTGAAACGTTTTGTTGGTTTTAACCACAAGCGCCTTTTGAACGATACGCACTTGAGCAAGCTTGCAATATAAGTTTAACTAAACTAAAATTAACTCTGATCTGAAATTGGTCGGTACGTGGACGCGATCATGGTTCCTTTGAGATTAAGGCTGTAATTTTAATTTATGTGCACGAAGATATACGGACTCGTTTATATGTTATTTTCAAATGGAATTTTTGATCGGGATAGTAAGATATCCTAAGTGGAGTGTTTCTAGAATGTTTGTAAATTAATGACACAATTATAAAAATTTTTTGCGAGTTTCTTAAACTTTTAATGAACTATTAATATAGTCAACGCTCAATGTAACATTATAATTGACGTTTGTACTCGAAATGTCAATTTATCGTTAATTTTATCGACAGTCGTTAACCATAATTTTTTTTTTCAATTTAATTCAGTCACGGATCAAGTAGATTAATTTTTTTCACCCTACTTTCTAATATTCCTTCGTATTCTGATTCTTTTGACACAAATCTTTTCCATTCGGGGAATAATTAATCGTTCCACCTCATAAAGTCAAAAGCGATGCGAAAAAATATCCCGGTAGCGAGCAAACTCTCGTAAATCACGAGACGAGAAAGAAACAGAGTACATAATACGAAGATTTTTCGATATTATATACATGTATGTGTGTGTGTGTGTGCGTGTGTGTATAATCGCGTTATACGGGGCCAAGCAATCCAATAGCTCCAAATACGGCGAGTGGGGCAAGGTTGCCCTAAAACACAAGAGAGACGACCGAAATCGTTACGTCAGCCGCCTCCAACTGGTCCCCTTTAAACTTTGCCGCGCACACAGGTGAAAACAATCACCAGGACAGATGCGCAAAAACGCGCGAGAAACTTTCCCGGCTCTATAGAGAGTTACATCTCATTATTTTCCTTTTTCTTCGTTCTTAATCGACACGATATTGACAACCGATTCGACAGCTTTTGCTAAGGTTATTAAGATACATCGGTGTCTTTCTGTGAAATTCCTTTTATTTAATTAACGGGTTCGAGGTTGCAACGTTAATGCGCGATGCGTATTTTAACGATTTTGCTTCTTATTTATCATTCTTATTTGTCAATTCTTTAGGCATTGTGAATAATAAAATTAATTTATAGTACTATTACGTAAATATGAATTGATAACTGTAATAAAAATTAATAATCAATTCTAACTCTCCTAACTCTCTGACTAAAAGCGTTAATTTATTTTACTCAAATCTGTAAATTAGTTCAACGAAAAGTCTAACATTTATTCACTTTCCCTTTTAAAACTAGTTAATTAAATTAGGTTAGCATACATTTTAATCATTCGGTATTCGAAGAATTAAACGTAACTTAAGTACACAATCCACTGCTGTGCTGCAATGTGCACGCATAGTTTGTCATTTGCAGGCAATGCATTCTTTCATTGATCTAAATATCACATTTTTCATTGAATAAATAAAACTATAGTGAAAAGTGGTGTATTTTAAAAATTATTATATTTTATAGTACCGTAGAGATACTTTGATTATAATATTTGGTACATTTTATAACAAATATTAACACGTATACATCGTAATTTTTCTTATAAATTGTATTAAAAATTATTATAAATGTATATATTTACTCTTAAATATAGCAATCATAGTACATATCCCCTACGCTATTATAAAATACAGTCATTTTTAACAACCATTTTTTCAGTGCACTCTTATCTATAGGAATATATAAACAAGGTGCACGTGTGCATAGACAATGCAATACAAGTTTATGAAATTAATATCTATTTAAAATTAACATTTATATAAATTTTCGTCGATTACCATATAATATTGGAGAGTTGGTTATTGCAAAGGAAAAGGAGAATCGACAAATAAAGTTTAAATCATATTTATAACTTCGAAGAAATATGAGCATCTGTATGTGAATGATCTTAAAGTGATTTCGTTAACGAACCATACAAAGACATAAGAGTTTAAAGCAAGAAGAAAGTTTAACCAAGCGTGAAACCGCATTAACACGAATCTACGGTTGATCCATTCATGTACATAAAAACCCACGTAAAAATGTTTACGTGGCTTATATTATACAAATTGCACGCAATGACTGCACTTAAAGCTTTTTATACATTTCCATATAACATATGCATATAATACGCGTATGTGTATACATTGGCGTTCATGTGAATTTACATATCGTTCAGAAGTATCTATATAAAATCGATTATTAAATTATTAGCGCATAACAATTATATTTGTTAAAACTTTAAGATACGTCCAATTTGAATAATCTAACTTAATTATCAAACCTGCGACGTTCGTAAAATAATAAAGTAAAAGTTTTAAACAAAAAAAAATCATTCGTTTTGCTAGAATTTCAAAACCTCTGCATAATAATATCAAATTATTTTCATATCCTTGAGGGAAAAAAAGCAATAACCATTTCAATCACAAATAATATCTCGAATTAGTCTACTAATCATACCAAATGTTTACTTACACTAGGCTGTATATATATCTACACTTTTCTATCTTAGACAAGTCAATCAACACAGTTCAAGTGTTATTCCCAGAGAAAATGCCTATCACGCGTAATATCACCACAAACATGGTATTATAAATCCAACACGCTGGCAGACCACGGCGCCGGTATTCTTGCGGTCTATATCTTGGCGCCACGGCCAATTAACTTGGTATCGTGCACGTGGAGATGATACCATATACATCTACGTGTACACTCTCAACTTTTGAACTCGTGGATTTTTTTTTTCAAGTGTACACATTCGATGTAACGAATTAATATTTTCGAATGATACTATTATTATATTATAAGTATCGTGTACAGATAGATTTCGAATCTAATGACTGAGAAACACAAAAAATTGTATACCAAGTTACATTTGGCAATCTTTTTCGGATCTTTAATGTATGGATATATTTGTATTTTCGGAAGTTATTTGCATGGGTCGACCCGAAGAGAAATTTATCTGGCTATTTAATTTGCGTATTAATGAGAATTTCTACTGCACGATTCGATTTCTTTAATTATGTTATCGATTTTTCATTGAAATCGTTTATGCAAAACACGATTTATTTTAGCATGTAAGAGAGAAAGAGAAGCAAAATAGTGCTTTGTTAAGTGTAATGAGGATATTCACGTTGTCCATGCAGAAATTTATTGGTTCCAATGATTAAATTTAACATTTTATCGTGATATGGTTTGTTTATTAGACTTCTTCAATCGCAACGACGTATCAAATAAATAATACATCGATACAGTATACAAAAATATTTCAATATTATGTACGTTATCCTTTCACTTACGAGTGTAAATATATTCAAATTTATTACCTTTATTCAGAATATTTTACGAATTCTTCATCAATCTTGACGTTTAAAATATTCGCGGTCACCTATAACGATCTTAAACATCATCTCTATTCACCGTTGATCAAATTTATATACATTTGAAAATAAAAATTCCTGCGATCGAATAAAAAGTCTTCTACAAACTGACAAATTAATAATAAAAATAAATGAAACATCTGTCAACCGAGGAACATTCACGACTCAATTCGTACTACCATTTCTGGATTTCACCAATGAAATTGATGTTTAAATGCCAAACACACATATCGGCTGCTCCTAATGGAGATTTCGCGGTCGACGCGAAATCGATCGTAAAATTTGTAATGCGAATGGACATGTTTCTCGGTTAATTAAACAAATCGTTGAGAAAAGAAAATTTTGACATTTTTACGACTAGGATAAAGATACACTTCTCGTGTCTAAAAAGCAAATATTGCGGAAAAAAAGTATCAAGTATCGCTCAAATTTTAAGAAACCTTTTACGTTGCATTTATACATGCAAAAAAACCAGAACTTTACGAGCGTCTAAATGTTTTGAGTTTTAGTTCCATCGTATTTAGAAAAATGGTATGGTCAAAAAAAAAGTTAATGTTATTTCACCTATAAAATTTGTGTACACGTCAATGTTAATGTCGTCATAAAAATCAAGTTCAATTTACAGTTTAGTAATTGCATAAAACACCGTTACTATATTAGCACAAGCCGAAAAAGTGCCGCATATGTATATAGATACAACAAACTATATATAAACGGTACAATACGTTTTGGCAAAGTACATTAAACTACGTCGACATTAGCATAAAAATACGATCTAATAGGAGAAATAAAACACAACAATACGCGCTTTCACGTTTTCAGTTATCAAGTCAATAATGCGTGCAAGTTACACTGTTCTTATCGTATACATATACGGATTACGTATATATCCCATTCAAACTCGAGGTGAATGAAAACGATTGTATGTGTGAAAAAAAGGAGAGCGAGAAAAATAATAGAAGATATACACAAGTGTACATATTATACGCGTGAATATAATAGCTGCTTCAGTCGGAAAAGCCAATAAAAAAAAAGAATTGCAAGTCACGGTATTCCATTTATCAAGCTATCATGAAGCATATTGATATTTCATTAGCTTGACTGTAAACAAATGGCAACGTTCAATCTAGTTTCCATTCACTAATTCGATACTGCAGAACCAATCTACACATACATACATACATACATACATACATAAATTGCGTTTTACTATATGTTTAATTAACATTAGAAAGGTCATAAAACTATTTACATTTACTTGCTAATTAGTATGAAAATGTACCAGAATTTCTTGTACTTTCTCCCGTAGAGGAGATGAAAATAAAAAATAAAAAAAAAGGAAAACGATTTTAATTGCATACAATTTGTTTCAATGATAGTAATACAGGAATGGAAAACTTAATTTCTGTCGATTTAAATTACTAAATGTATTATCCGTCGTGTGTCGATTCTTCTTCCTGTCGCGCATTCCTGGTAATTGAATCGTACGCGGACGACAAAAGACAGTAATAACAAAACTTTCCATCAATTACAATGGAATTAATTACTCGCACTGTCTCTTCATTCGTAAGGATTAAATTCCCTCTGCACTTAATACAAACACCTATTGCGACTTCAACAATCGACACGATACAAGGAAAGTGTAAGACAGCACTTGACGCTTTAAGACCATTTTCAATTACCTTTTCTATAAGTGTATATATTGTATATTTTATACATCTACATTATAACCTCCTTGTTTTATAAAGTTGTTATTCTGAGTCAAATGGGATATAGTTATATATAATTATACTTATTGAAGGTATACTTGTGATAGCAGTTTGCTTATTGCACACGCGATATCGTATCAGCAATTATTGGAACCCTCAAATGAATTTCTTTACAACAAAATGTTAGTATTTATAAAAAAAAATAATTTTCTTTCATAAAAAAATTCATCTGTAGATCTTGCAAAATGTATTAAAAAATTTTTTAGAATTAAAAAATGCATTTAATAATTGTTGGCGCAAGAATTCTTTGCGTGCGTATATATATGAAAATTTACAAAGCAATGTTGTAAAATTTCTTATAATTATACAGTTTGCCATCAATTACCGTCAAAAATGATAATTTTTACTCATAATAATATTTCCCACCGCATAATTATTATAATTAATGTAACGTTAAATTATTGCAATAAGTCTTAAAACGAAGGTCTTGCATTCCTATATAAAATTTGCTAAACTTTCGTTTATAGCTAAGATAAATTTATGATTTATCATTAACTTTATTTAAGTTATATTTACAAAATATGATCTGAAGTAACCATCATTATACTCTAAAAATTTCGAATTCTAAAAAAGTAAGCTTGCACCGGAGAACGCCGATCAACGGTCCTAACTATCAAACGTACTCGAACCGAAAAAAAAATGAGGGTCGAAATAATAATACCATCGCGATGCGCGCAAGAGTGTTGCAGAGGTGGCAGCTGCCGTGCGCGTAGGATGAATTCCAGACTCGATAACGCTCAAGGCTTTGGCTTTGCCGTGTTGCGAAATCGCGGCTAATGCAAAACCTCCGAGGCGGCCGTTAGACGCTTTTACGATCACGCGCGCTACCTGCCTCTTGAATGAGCCGAGGAAATCCGTACATACACACTCACTATTTTGCGATCGCTGACAATTCCATCGCAAAAAATATATATATATAATTCTTGGGCATGTAAATATTGCATGGTATCAATGTTTCTCTTTTTAAACGAATTGATTTAGTACTTTCGATATTATTTATTCATTTTTGTCTAGTATAGAAAAACATAGGTGACCTAGATTTATCATCGATTTGATCAGTGACTCAAAATTTTTACACCTGACGCGTGAGACGACTTAGGTGTCTAGATGGTTTTTGCTTTGAAAATATTGTGCCTCTTTACTCGAGTCACGTAACACGTACGTATAGTGATGTTTAATTGAGTAAATATCGTTATATTGATTTTAAAGTTAGAAAGTTAATTATTATGAGCACGTCGTTCAAAATCGTTTTGATTTTGGACATTTTCAATTACAAGAAAAAAATAATCATTTATGTAATCCACCTCTAACGTACCGTTACGTAATTTTATCAATTTCTCTTAATTAATTAATTAATTCATTGTCATTAAAAGACCGTACATACATCGGGCTATCGTTAGTTTAAAACTTAGTATAATCTACGAGGAATATCTTTGTTTTCTATATAAATGAGGTTGTTTAATAAGCCAACAAACACGATAATTCGTGAATTATAGCATAGCGTGCCAATATTTATGGAATCGATGTGATAAACACGTGAGAACGCACACCCGTTATGATACAATATAACGATAAAAATTTTGTTACAACCGTTTCTGTCCCATAACTCATGCCACTGTTACGTAACGTGTTTTAAATATTGGAAAGACGACATAAAGACGATGTTTCATTTTATTTTACGAAAAAACATTAATCTTCTCTAAAGTTTTTCTTGTTTATCAACTTGACGGGAATATATAGCTATACATATATATATATATGTATAACTTTATTTTTCTCAAATACGATATTAATAAATAAAAGTAACAACATATTGAACGAGAAGAAATTAATTAACGAGTGAAAAACATAAATTGAATAACTGGACTTACAAATTTTTATAGTGTAATAAATAATTAAAAACTGTTTAATAGCGTATTTCAATTTTAATGCCGGTATATCTTTTTATAAAGCCGTAACTAATAATTTAACTTTTCTGAAATAAAAGTGATATAACATAAATTATTTGACCGAAAACTGCTATTTAAAAAAGACGTCGCACGACAATCGATTTGCAAGGCCGAAATCATCGAGACGAATAACATCCATTCTTTTATAGCTCCTTATAAACAAGAATCGAACGTACGATGAAAAAAAATGGCAAATCCCAATCAACGCGATGACCCCCGCGGTTGCGGTTAAACATGAAGCGAAGAAAGGCTATGCTCATGCTGTATGAAGGAGCAAAAAACGTTGCCAGGTGTCTTTACTGTCTTGTGACTCGAACTACCTTAAACGGGCCTCGTACACAACTTCCTGGCTAACTGAAGTCGCACGTGATTCGCGAAAGTGCGTGCAAGCAAAACTCAAAGTGAGTTTGAATGAAATCAAAAGGATTGTTTGCCGAATTTTAAATTGTATACACACGAAACAAAAGCAAGGTATCCTTATAGTGTTATAATTCGATTTGTCACTCTGTAAATTTGTCTCTTTTGTGCTCTTCAACTTTTGTTTTTGTGATGAATCAGAAATTGTGTATTTAATATTTTGATCATTTTTAAATTTTTAATTTTAAAATTCATATAGTAAACATAAAGTAACTCATCTACGTTCTGTCGAAAAGTAATGCACGATTTTAAATGGATGTGGCGACATAAATATTTTTAGAAAATATCCTGTTACTGTGTTAAAAGAAAAAAAAGAGGAATACGTTTCGACAGTTTAAGAAACGACTTAAATTTCGTTTTCTATTCATGGTTCATTGTTTTGGAAACAAGTTTGGTATATACGTACACTCGAATGATTTACGCGTATTGTGAATTCGAAAGAGTTTCGCGAACAATTAGCTGTACATTCAACGAATTCCTTCTAACTATGCATGGTTCTACATTATATAATGCAAACAATACAAATACCTTACATCGTAAGAAAACTTTGTAACTACACTAAATGCGTATATATATACATATATAATGTTATTCCCATTTTATGTAATAAATCTAAACATTGACATTCTAAACGCGTGAAAGTGACTTCATTAAATGCTCTACGTAAATTACCATTAGTTATATAGACATTTTTCGAGTTGCGTTGAAAATAATTTTAATGATCATTGTAATAAAATGTAGGATGGTTTTATAGGCCATTAATAGATTTACGTTTGAATTTTTCGTGCATAAATTTAAATGACATTCTTAAGAGGGATGACTTGTAATGAACCGTAAATACTGTAGCGGTCTGTAGGTTAACTGCAATAGTCATTACGTCAACTGAGATATAAGTATACTTAACAATAAAAAAAATTATTGTTAACAGTTGGCGCTTAAATGCCGTATTAGATGTTTAATCAAATAAGAGATATTGTTGATAAACATTTATTGCCGAAAAATTTGCGTTTACAGTTATTTAAACCTAAGTTATCTCCAACAATTAATAAGTATTATATATTGCGCATTATAATTACATTTAAAATTTAAAGAGAGATCTAAAACTTTATTAGACATATTATTTTAAAGCGTTAAAATTAATTTTGACATACTTAATAACTGAGAATTAGCATTTGACGTGAAATTATATAAATGCATAGGTTTATATAAAGAAATATTTTACTTTGTACATTGCATATAACAACGTTCTAATGCGTATTTAATTCTTAACATTTTGAAACCTTATTTAGAGTAGAAAAGGTTCATTGAGCATACAAAAGCCATTGAAATTTAGAACCGTTGTTTCTGTCGATAAACAATTATTTTAAATATAATAGAAAAAAAACCGAAAAATAGTCAAAATCCTCACTTTTATACTCAGAGCTATAATTCGGAGTAAAATGAACGGATAATAATAAATAATATTAAAAGGACGTAAATTTAAAATAAATATAGTTTTACATAGAATAACAATTGAGAATTTACAAATTATCATTTTTTTATGTATAACATATGGATATTATCACGAAGCGAACACAAAAGTAAAGGACTTAAAAATGATGAGTTATCAACAATCGATCTGAGTGATCTAACTTTCCAAAATATTCCCATAAACGAAATGTTTCTCGACAGCACAAATTGAATCTAGCTTCATTGCAAAGAGCCACTATCCAACGGATATGTGTGTGTGTATATATATATATATTTACAGCCTACTAAAAATAACTAATATATATCCGAGCAACGGTAGCAGCGAATCTCATTCGATAAGCTCACCCGTCGTGCCGGCGGCTCGTTATTATACATGCGCGTCGATTAGAATCGCCGTGGAATTTCGAGAATAGAGAAACAAAGGGTTTATATACGTATGTACTCGCGCCACTTTCTATTGTAAATGACGCTCAACGAAGAAAAAAAAAATATATATATATCTCGCACACGGTTTCCGATAAGCAGATTTGCAAAAACGAGGGCTTTTCCGTTATACTACCGTATACCTGTATATGCATTCTAGTGATAAAGTTGGAGAAAAAGAGAGTCACCGGACTTTTAAATTTCATCAGATTTAACGTTTCGTGATTAAAAAAGGGTTCTCAAACGATAGATAACACAAACAATTGAACGAGTGAGGATTATTTAGCGACGCAAAGTGATTATATAATCTAATTAACATTCGTTAATTAAACCGACATATTTCGTTTGCATTTCAATTAACTGTTTAAAACACGGAGAATGTACTAATATCGCGTAAGAGCAATTAGTTTTAGGAAAATTAGATCATACATGCTAAATGCATTACCGATTAACGACAAAAGTTTCATTTTTTTCATGGCTTTATTCGAATTTAATTGCGTTGAAAGTTTATAGGCTTGACGATATTCTTTCAGGTTCGAATGTTAATTAAACCGTAAGGATTTTTTTATTTATTTTAATAACAGGTATTTTCTAGCGCGGCAATTAAATTGATTCTATTTTAGCAACGTATATTTAACTGGATAAATTGTAAAAAAAAGAGAAGGAATAACAACTAAAATAGTATAGATAATTTTGAATGATGACGTCAGTATTACAAAAGTCGTTGTAATTAAGTAAATTATTGGAAAGTAATATGCTTGACCAGAGCTTTGGTAATTATTTTTATATTTATAGAGAGATTTTAATCGTTTCTTTGAGTTTTCGATGAAAAAATTGCCTTATTGAAATAAATCATTGAGCCTTCTTTTAGAATCAGTTCAAATGAATTTATTGTTTTGTCGTTACAGCGTCCGCAGACTTCTTCTAGATAAGTATAAAAAAAATAAATTAAATAAAGATTTATCGTATATTTACAACTACATAAATATGGAAATGAATATAAAAAAATGTACGTTATACACGTTTTAATTATATATATAATACTTTATAATTGCCGGTAAGACACTTTCATGAAACCGATTACCCCAAATAATTGCACGATTAATGTCGCGCGGTTAACCTGATGCAGAAGCGATACGTTTAACGTGATTCTTACAACCTCAACGAGATCCTTAAATGTCCCGTTTACGAGCCGCGAGACAGAGCATTTGAGAAAATGAAATTTACGACACCGGCCAAGGTCACGACCTCGATCTATCCAACGAAAGACGAACAATACCTTCTCTAATCGTATCTTCTCAAAAGATCAAACTTGGCTCGGGGAATCAGGTCGAGAATCTTGAGTTCTGCAAAACCTGTCATCCGGTCAACGCAAGATAAAGAAGCGCTGTAATTCGAAAGCAACGGGAGCCGATTTTATTGCATCAGGACATTGAGAAACTACCAAAGTGAAGTAGCGTGGGCGTATACTCGAATCGTCCCGCGTTCGGGTTTCCTTTTTTCTTTGGCTTCTTTGATTCCGCACGCGGTATTACGTAATGTCCACCTTCCTCGATCTTTTTCTTTTTTCGCCATTCAATTCGAAATCGTTATATTATTTCGTATAGGTATTGCGTCTGTGACTGTGCTACGCGAACATCTGTGAATGTACGTTTTGTCTTCTACCTTATTTATCGAGATACATGTGTGTCAGAGTCGATAAATCACTACAGATTAGTATGTTAAAGAAGTGAATAGAAAAAAAATGGTTCCGAGATAACAATGATTAGTTACGCGAGAGAAATCTGCGAAATGCAAATTCTTGTATTGAGTTCGTCAAATGGTTTATGTCTCGAGTGTATCTGACATTTCATTAGATTAATAGAGATTGAATAAAAAATCGAGGATCATCGTAAGGTCAGGTATGTAAAATCCTTGATTTATATAATTGTAAGGTGCAATTAAGGAAACGAATGCATTGTATTTGCACAAATGATTATTAATTAAATTGTAAATTCATTGTCTGCATTTTTTTAATTATACCACACACCCGATAATTTAGCCGCATATATTACTAAATCCAGTAGTCTTAAAATAGGTACCAAGCGTGCATACGCAGCAAGATGTATACTTTCTCTATTAGGACGCAATTAGCAGCATATCAAATATACGCTACCTCAAAGTTTCTCGGCGCGACGTTGCTTCTTAGCACCTCGAGGTCCTTCAAGTAACCCCCGTCAAAGCCATTGCGCGAATCAGATTCTCGTCTTCTTTTGCCATTCCTAGTGGCTAACGCCATCTCCAACAAATCCTCCCACTCGATCACGTCGTACAAGGGTTGCTGACTCGAGCCTCGACCCCTCTTTACAACTTTGCCTGCAGATGAACATCTCCTGTTGAACGAATTCCTGCGGTTTAAGCTATCCAATTCCCGCGGCTCCCTTTGCTCAATTTCCGCGGTGATCCTGTGGCACTTTCGTTCCCGTGGTATTTTGATGATGTTGCTGTCGTCCCAACCATCTTCCATCTTCTTGATCCGGTCGTTCATGTTGAAACTGCTTCGCAAGGTATCCGCCCAAGTTTCCTTCTTAAAGCTTCTACGCATGCTGGAGGTACAGTTCGTACCTCTGGTCAAAGGTGACTTGTTGCACCTGCCGTTTACATTGTTGTTGTTTTGGGCGTTGGCTAGCTTGACTCGTTGATGTTCGTCGTAAATTACCTTACCGTTGTCGATGTCGTCCAGCACCCGGTCGATCCTTCGAATCATCTGGTCGTGGAGACCATTACCTCGATTATCCGTAGTAATAATCCCTGGTTCGGATGAATTTAGACTGTCACTGTCACTGTAGTCCCAAGAGCTTGTGCTGTTGCGGCTGAGCTTGCGAACGCTGGTCAATTGTTCGGAAGTTCGTCGAGGCGAGTCAACCACTTTCCTTGGGTCTTTGTTGCTCTTGGGTTTGCATTGCCTGGACGGACTCGTAGCGATCTTTGTGATTTTGGTACCCGAGGCAGCGGTACCATTTTTCCCGTTCATCAGCTGCTTGCCGATACCACTCGCGTGGGCTTTGCCCTTGCAAGCCCTGTGATGGCGCATGTGCTCCTGGTGCGTCGCCGGCATTTTCCTAAGCTTTCACTTCACGAAACTACGATTTATACGATAAAAAAACTCGGCTTGGGAGAAAAATGACGCGTGCGTTCTCACGCTGGCGCGAAAGTCACCAAAGGGTGAAAGTCTCTCTCTCTCTGTATTAACGAAAAAGCAAATTCACATTTTCCAGTGTCTCCGGCTGGTCTCCGCTGTTGACCCGACGTGGTCACGAGCGGTTACACCGTGCCGGCTCATGACTTCACCCTCTCCCTCTCGACGCTTCTCCCTCGATCGCGAATCGGTTACCGAGTTAAGTTGCCCGCACGCGCGCGCCTCTGTTGCGTTCGGAGGAGCCGGAATGACTGTGTGTCGCGAGCGAGCGACCCTTTGGCGTTTCCACGCGGATCGCGCGCGCCTTCTCCTCTCCAGTACGACGTTTAGAGCGGGGAGCTGGAGGAGAAGGACGGAGAGAACCCACGGCCGACTGAGAGAGAAACAACTAAGGCGTGTGCCCACGACTCGCGTTTCTTCCTCCTCCTTATGCTTCTGACGAGAGAGACGAGTGGTGTGCACCTTCGTTTTTTTCTTTCTCATTTTCTTTTGGCGGATATGGGTGGTTTTATTTTAGGCACGGTTCCTAATGTTGACACGACGAGATTTATTCGTTACAGGACTATGGATCGGTGATTTGTTTTGCTATCTGCGTTGTTCGTAAAAATATACGTTTATCTTATATTATTTTTTTTTTGATAAATTATGAATTGTACGAGCACATTGTTAACGATCACTCGTTTATAAACAAATGCTTACTACAATAGTTACTAATGATTTCGACATCCTGTGCAGCTAATCTACTGTTTACCTGCAATGATAATATTGATAAGATATTGTACTATCTGTATAAACAAGTAAAACAAACTGTATAATTTTTTTCTTTAAATTCAAAGTAAAAATATAATGATTGTATAAATACTATAGTACATAGTATATTGATAATTAACTAATTACATTAGAATTACTGTATTTACTTTTTAATTTGATATTTTAACGCAAGATTAACATCTCTCTAAAAAATTGTTTAAACAAAAAGCGGAGAATTACAAAAAGTACAATTATTTCTTGCTTTGACTGGCATCCATGCCCTTATATCGATCCGTATAAAAATCAATCATGCGTAGTTTTAAATGCGCTCTCCACGGTCACCATAATTAAGTAAAAACATGTAGTTATGCCCATACAGTAGAATTTCTCCGAGTGCGTAGTCGTCGGTGGCAGCGTCGCCATAGGCCTGCCTACTTGTTGAGCCGCCAGCAAGTTTACTAAGAGTGAGAGAGAGAAGCAGAAAGATAGAGAGAGAAGTCGACTACTTCGTTTCTGTGGTATATAAAGCGACAGGAAACTGCAGTTTTATGGCTCAATCTCCAAGTAAGATCGGTGGCTCTGTTAGGAAACTACGACCTCGACACCTTGGATTTTGGTCAGCCCTTGCAGAAAATGATAACAGTGTAGTCGTCGATCAGTGTGCGTATTTATTTTTTTTTCTTTCTGGTTCAGTAGGGCATCGGTGGGTTTTCAAACATTACCAACAATGCCAACGTGACGTTCGTCTTGCGACACGCGTCCCTTATGAGAATGCGATTGTTCTAGAAATCTGCGCCTTTATTCGTTTTCAGACGGTTGGTTCACTTTGAACGAAGAATAAATTATAATAATTCATGGTAACTGGTGTCATAAACGTGAGAGAATATACGTCTATAGTACCATGAATAATTATTGTACTTTGACTTCTGGTTGTATAGTCGAGTCGATTCACGAGACTGCTATTAATGATGTTACACTATTTTATTGCTCGGGAGTCGTTTGTGAATTGATAAATTACATTAAATTTTCGAATGCCCTATTGTAATAAATTTAATTAAGCACTACTTCATTTTAGCACTGTAAGCCAAAAGTAATAAAATGTCACAATAACTGTTAAAGTATTTTTTTTCTCCACTATTATTCAATTGTAATTGAATTTCTAAAGTTTCGCACAATATATTATTAAAATAATAATAACAACAGTCGAAACATATTGTAAAACCTGCAAGATTTTAAATCTAGGTGGTATCAAAACAGATTCTAACCCAACCAGAGAATACATTTCAACAATCGAGTTCTTGTCTCGATCGCATTATCTCAACTTTATTACCACGATGAGAAAGAGCTCCTCCGCGGTATAAACATCACTCTATATAGCGTAAAACGCCATAATTTCTCGGTGCAACACAGAGACTCGAGATCCTTACGGTTTGATTTTTTAGATGACATTAACAATGGCTCACGACGAGCCTATTCCAGTCCCTCATCAAACGTGTATATCGTGCAACTTTGTTATAGGAATAGGACGCACTCGATATGCAAACCCGATAGAAAAATTTTTTTAGGCTGTTCATCAGTCAATCATTTTGAGTTGTATTGTATTTAAAATAATTGTAAAATGTATTATACAAACAATATATTTAACAATACAGTTAGCTTTTTAATAATAATAAATTATAAATTAATTAACGCGACACGCAGTGAAAATAAACAGTATATACCAATTTAAGGATATGTTGCATTATTCAAGAAATGATCAAGAATCGTTATGCACCACCTGGTGAAGATAAAATTTGTACGGCATTTGTATACGAGTAACGACTACAAAAGTAATGAATGTTCACCCTTTTACATAGAGAGTAAAATACCTCTAAAGACATATATTTCTAAACTTTCGCTCGGAAAAGAGGATACGATCGATTTCATGAAAACGCTTTGTCATTCTCTAACCTCGATTCAGAAAGAAATTCCAGCCGCGTTTTTAATCTCGCGCGCAATTTCCCTCGCGTTTACCATAAAACGCAACAACAAATAATCGCGCATACGTGAACCAAAGGTAATTTTGGTGAAGATCCGTCATTTCATCCTAGAAAACCGTTTACTGCAAACTCTCAGAGGAAACACAATTCGGCATTATTAGCCGCGGGGATCGCTAACTTTTCCTTTTCTCAGAGAGATAGAGAGAGAGAGAGAGAGAGAAAGAGGAAAATGCATTAAATGACTACTTTACGTGTGAAAACGCGTGCGAGACAGCGCGTGGAAGAAAGTTATACACGACTCCTGGAGTGATTCAGCCATATTCCGGTGTAGAGCGCACAAGAGAGAGAAAGAGAGAGAGAGTTACATAAAATACAATTCGCGTGCGTAGAGGGTATCTTTCTGGTAGGTATGTATCTATTGATTTTGATACTAATCGCGAAAATCGAGGTAATACATACAATTAGAATCTAAACGATTCTGTATATATATCCGGAGTGTTTTGATCAGAAGTTAATTTTAAGTTACAAACGAGTTTACAAATTAGTAGGGTAATGGTTATTACAAGTTGCATGAATTCTATTCATTAATTTCATCTATTTTGAATTCTTAAATTAAGTTGATGACTTTTCTAAATGCAGCCTAAATTTGCGTGGTATATTAGTTCAATTGATGAATTAACTAAATCTATATATGTAAATTTAAAAAAAATACCAAATATGTTTTTTGCAATAATTTTACATTTTTAATGTTCGAAAAAAGAACTCATCAGCTACGATGGAAAGTTCAACGAACCCGCGGGTAAACCTTAATTGGCTAAGACCACTTGAACAAAGTGTAAATAATCTGGAAGTTATCCATGGTTGAATACCACATGTACAAACGGCATCTGACACAAAGACGACAAAAGATTTGGTTGCGCGAAGGAAAGAGAATTTTCGGAAATAGTCGAAAACGCTCCTTAACGAGAAAAGCAAGCTCGAGCTTTCAAGTTTGTGAGCCGATTTTACGAGTATAGAAAGGGATAAAAGGAGGAAAGCGATAAAACGAAAAGTCGAGTTCGAGCGTCGTACACCGAATTATCCGCTGTAACGATGGCTTATGGCCTTTTATCCAGGAAGTCGGCCCGTCGTCGCTCTTTTCCGACGCGAAGCTATTCTCGGCATCTCGCGGAAGGCTGGGCCACCCTGTTTCTTTGCTTTGGGAGCAACGATCTCCGGGTACACGATGCTTTTTCGAACCTGCATATATATATATACTTATATATAGGGGATCAAAAAGCTTTTTTAACTGAGTGTGTTTATGAATTTTTATAAACTTTTTTTATAGGTTTTTATGTACTACATATCAGTTATCTTATGCTTACAAAAATGATGTAACATTTTATTTATATTTTAGATTTATATTCGTTCTTTCGTTCTAAAACAATGATCATCGATTTACATGATGTTAGTTTATAATATAGTACCAGCTATCTTTTAAGTAAAGTAAAAACTGTTAAAAATAGCAAAACACAATATTTTTTTTATAGATTTTGTACTAAATTTAAATCGATTAACACGTATATTACTACACGGAATACATATAGCCTCGACCAAGCGGAAAAGCAAAAGAAAGTCAAGCTTATATAGGGAGTGTCTCTTTTCATTGTTCAGCGTCGCGTGCGCCATGTGATTTTTTTTCTTCTACCTCGCGCCTCTGTAATCGGTAACTTCCGACGTGCAGGTTGCTTAACGATCATCTTGTATATGTATGCGCATGGTGAATTTTTGCGACCGTTCGGGTGTAGGTTATTCCATTGTTTTCGGGGCATGCTTTGATCGCTGATTCACGTTTGTAGAAAAATTATTTCGCAACACCTTTCGACAAAAAATTTTTTATTTCCCTTTATCCTTCGCGAGCGAAAATAACGTTTAATGTGGAAATAGGCTTTGTAACCGTATGCTAGGGATAAGATGATTTATGCTTGACGAAAATATCGTAATGCACATATATAGTTCGCTAAGTGTCGTAGTTTTCGAGTAAATCACAACTTGGAGTTGAACCCAATGTGCAAACGCCTGTATATAATTAAAATCAAGGCAATTAGTAGTATTAAAAATAATACTTCAAAAGTAAGATAAAATTGATACGGTATTAAAAATCCTTACTCTCTAAATTCCTTCGAGAGAGATCCTCTTGATTCGAGTAAAGTCACTCGATTCGATTCGATCACTCTTAGGCTCGAGTGATCCAGTTTTGACTCGAATTTTTTACAGGAATTTAGAGAGTACAAAGCATTAAATCACATATCATCGCAATGATCCTCGATAAATATCTCGTGTGCAATGCATTCTTAGAAACATTACTTTTACACATTCCTATATTAAAATTTTAGTATAACCTTGGGTCTACACAAGTGCATCTCGAATTATCCCAAGTAAAATCCAAGTAACATGTGTAACTATGGCTTTTGTTCGTGCGGGTTTGTTTTACGCGCGTTATACCGCGTACCGAGTTCATAAAAACAAGGGTTGCCGAGAAAAACGTCTCGAGGATTCCTCGAGTACCGCAGACTCGCGTATATAGATTTTTTTTTTTCGTCTTCTCTTTCTTTCGAGACGGTTGCACGGGGAGAGATGCAAACGCCACGATGTTGCAGCACTTTAAAGTCTCGCGTTTTCGTTCTGCGCTCGTGCATACAAATATATACGCTCTGTACACATGTGCATATACGTGTGCGCGCGTATATTGCTATTTTAAGAATCCATGGGATTATACTTTGGGTTTACAGTGCAGTTCTATTGGACGGTTTCACGCGAAATCGTAACTGCGAATTAGTGGCCGAGACGTTGATAGTCGTAATTGCGATGGGTTTTATGAAAATGAATTATTGCGTTTGAACTTGGAGGTTAAATGCGCGCATACGAGTTAAGTTTATTCGTCGTAAAATTTACCTTTTTATTTTGTTTTATTAATCATCTTTATCAATTCGAAGTCACTTTATTTTCGTATTAATTATCTGTACAGCAAATAAATAAAAACCATTATTTATTTGTTCGCGTAATCTCAGACCGATAAATAAATATTGTCCAAGAAAATCTCACTCGTTATGTATATATTTCAATTTATCGTACGTATACAACATTTCAGTGTATAAACTTAACACACGATATCATAGTATCACGGTTATTAGTCAAAATAAATGTAATGAAACGCAAGTTCAGATTCGAGTTTGAAGCTATCAAAACAGAGTATTTCTGAGAATCACGAGGTATTAAAAAAACGGATAAAGAAAAAATACTCATTGATGAGTAGCGGCTTTATAAATGATTCATCGTCTTGTTTGCTTCTATCTGTCGAGGGGACCAAAGATAGAAATAAGGGTTATTGCATTATGCGTTATATGGAAAGACAGGAATATCCGTTGAGCCTATTCGTCATCTTTTCGTAATTTTTTTACAGCTACGTCTCTTTTCTCATTTCTTATTCCGTTCATATTAAAAAAAATTGGTCATCTAAACTTCTTTTAACGGTTATTAAAATAGTATTATTTATAAATTTTGCAAATTCTACACTGCACGTATCAAAAATATTTTTACAATCTTCATTTATTTCTAATCACATAAATTTACAATCTTGTGGTATAAACGTTTTTTTCAACAACTCCAGATTTAAAAATAAGTCCTTGGTTAATTCCCACACTTAGTATTTTGTAACGAATTCCTCCATAGATTAGCAGAGTGTGTGTGTGTGTATATGTACACGTTATACAACAACCGCATACCAAAGTGCACATCCTCCGCATCGGGTAAAACTTTTAAGGTCCACGAAACCTGCAGAAGAGGACAAGAGGAAGGTACGAGAACAAAAATTGAGAAACCAGCAAAGAAACGCCGCGCACAGCTGCGCGTCGGTGACAATCGTCAGTGAGATGACGGCAAGTATATCGTTGCACCAGTCGCGTTTATTGTGCAACCGCTATTGTTCGATGCAGGCGCAGGAGAAAGAGTAAGCCGCCGCAAGGCAAAGGCACCGCGTGTGGGTGGATATTTCCACACGAGGAGCCATTTCAAGCTGAGTGAGCGCTCGCACGACTACTTACATCCTTCGTATTTACCTCGCTGCGTATCTATTTATCGCGCAGTTTATCTTTTTCCTCAAATCCGATGCATTTCTCTATCAAACTTTCGGTAAAAGTACATCGATCATTTTTTTCGGAGTACTATAGATTTCACGTGGATTAGATGGTTTTAAAATTTTTTATGGAAATGTTTGATTATATCGATATTAATTCATAACAATTTTTGTTTCATTTATCGTGTGTTTAATTAAATTACATTATATTTTACATAAAAATAACAATATTTATTATTGTGGTATTCAAAGATTCTCTGTTGCTTTAAAACCTGCTTATCCAAGTTCGGATATTGTAATTATCGTAGACATTGTACTTGTCGCATAAGAATAACCGTGCCATGGCAAAATTAATATCGATCGATCAATCAATCAGCATTTCGAAGCATATAATGTATACACACGCAAAGAAAATTATTATAATGCAAATCAAGTTTATACTACTAGATTAGCGTTATTTCATCAACTACTTCATTCTGTCTAGAATTCAATACCAACATCATTCAGATTGAGTGCGCATGCCTGTTTTAATAAATAATTATATATTGTACTAATAAAATAATTGAAAGCAATAGTAACTAGAAATGAAAAAATATTCTCTTTCTAAAATACGTCATTTTTCAGATAAAACAACGTATCGTTTATTATAGAATTTATGTTATACATACAATTTTCCATAGTCATAACAATTTTCAATTCAACTTGTCTCGATATTAAAATGAAAGAATTTTGAAATACACGGTGTACTTTACTGAATTAAAATCAAAATAATAATTTATTAAAAAAAAATATTCCTTTTTTCTATATTCGAAATGAAGACAAAAAATAATCCGCTCGTTGCGCTAAGCAACTTTGATTTTTCGCAAACCACATAGTTCTGCCCATATACACTTCGCACAGGTATCTATATAATTTTTCTCGTCCGTGCACGTTCTTTTGCACTCGGTATAATTTCGCCCTTGCTATATAGAGCTCCCGGCAAAGTCACGAAAGCGCGCGCGCGAGCACGAATTATGTAACAATACTCGAAAACCCATTACACGGGCAGTTTGCGTGCGTTTACACGCTCGGGAAAATAAGATTTTCCATTTGCATAATAATCCAAAGCGTGTATACGCGGGTGGCTGATTAAGAGCGCTCGAGCTTTTTTTTTACGCTACCTGGTGTATCAAGAGACCGAGAGTGGAAAAAATATAGGAAATAATTACACCGTAGCTCATTCTCTCACAGTTATATATGAATCATAACGCACAGTGCCATTTAATACACACAAGCCTTATACTACTACGACCCTTGTAGTGCGGAGAGATCGTAAAAAAAAAATATGTATTGTGTATACCGTCGTAAAATCGACGTTATCGTTTTCTCGCGAGTTCGCTTTTGTTTTAACTCGTTTGTGCTAATTGTTAGGTTTGTTTATTCGCGGCTTTTAAATAATGGTACTTGCCGATCCTGGTAGATTAATTAAACAATCCGTTGAAGCTTACGGAATGCAGCTTATTGCCATTATCAATTTAATGGGAGAAATAATCTGATAGAGTCGATGTATATAACTGTATTAATCGGTTTATGATAGATTTCTGATTAATCTCTGAATACGCAGGGTAACGCTTACAAATGACCCACGATCGATTATAAACACAATCGTTATTGAATTGTTAAATATTTTCTAATAATAAATTATTTATCTTGCATTTTATATTAGCTTACAATTTAAATAAACGCAGGCGCATGAAATGAAGCTTTCTCCACGTACGACTCGATCAAGTGATATTAACGAGATTTATAAGTCACACGTAAATTACTCGATTGCGAAGAAGAAATCTCGGTTCCACGAAGAAGCAATTTGATGATTTAGTAATACAGTGAATCGTATAAAATTTGTAGCTACTTTTCATTGACAGGGTGCCGGGCTCTATTATAACAAACGCGTTCTCGATACACGATCGGAGTAAGAAGAAGATGAAGCAAAAGGAAAATGTGTGTGTGTATATATGTATATGGATAAATCGAAAAAGAGAGAGAGAGGGAGAGAAGCAAATCAATCGATTCATCGTACATGACGGATGGCTATCAAGTACATAACCCATTCGTAAATAGCTTATTCCATATTTCAACAGATGCCAGAGCTTCGTGTCACGATCATCATTCAATTTAGCTTGGGTAAAAGATACGACGAGCACGGCTTCTCTTCGGCTTCGATTCATAATAAATGTGGCTACGCACAAGCACCAACAGATTCTCATTACGTTGCGCACGCGAGCTCTCTCTGATATATACGTGTGCGCGGATCATCTTAACCTTCTATATAATGCAAATTGCGTAATATTATGTAAACACCTATTACTTTATTAACTTATTTTTTCTGTTCCCTCTCATTCGCTCTCTCCTACTACTTTACATTGGTGACTTAAATCTTCGCATATGTCGTAAACTGTTATTTTGCTTTTATTCGTGGGGGTAATTTATTTTTAAGTTATTAATTTACTTACCTAATTATTAATTACTTTTATTAAATAGTAAATTAAATATAAGTTAAAAAATAAAACATCAGTGTTTTGTCAAAATTATAAAGATAGAGTTTTGACTCAACATTTGAAACATTTTAAAGTTGTAATAGTGTCATGTATACGGCCTTCCCAAGCTTTACGAATTTTTGGACAAATTCAGGTTATGCATATCACCTTTCGCAAACATGTAATTCTCAAAGATTAACCGAAATTACTGTTAACGAAGAAATTGTCTTTTTAGCACACGTCGTAAAATAAACAATTAACATTTATCGGGTTTCCTTTGGCTCAATTTGGGATATCTAAAAAGTTCAAACAAAGTCGTAAAATTGGTTAAGACATCAGCGTTTCGAATATTTATAGTCTTTTTAAAATCAATTTATCGTGAAATAAAAATAATCAATTAGTTTCAAATTCGTAAATACCAAATTGTTTATTTTTGAAACTGTTGTTTTTAACAAACAAATCTTAAACGTGCTGTAAATGGCATCGAAAACCTTAAAAGAATTTCTTTATTTTCAATTACCTTTACATAATAACAAAAAATAATTATCACTCTCTGCAAATTACACGCGTGAAATTAAAACATAAAATATACATTAAAATATCAATTCAAAACTTCCTCCCTATATCTAACATTTCTCTTGGAGAAAAAAAAAGTTATGCAAGATGGCTATAAAATCATCTCTCGATAGTCACGCGATCATTATATTCACATTTTGCAAGGGAAGCAGAATCGATGCGCTCGAGGCGTCCACCATCGCAATTTACAAGAAACTCCATGGATTTCTATGCGCAATATAATCTGCTTACGCGTCGCGCAATTACTTTACGATAATAGAAGATCTTTACGGCTCGAAAGGATAAAAAAAAGGGGTGCACGTAATGCGCTCGAGTTAATCGCTCTATTGAACCTAATTGACGGACGGCTAGTTTAAATTGTCGGAAGCTTATGTCTTTGCCATTTTTTTCATTCGTGTATACGATCTATCGTGGACACTTACGCGCGCGCGCCGATAAATGGTCACTCTTTTTTTGTAAAACAACTTGATGCTTAACGAGATTATATCTACTACCAAGTGGTACAGTAAAATGACACGCCAACTTTTTTGCACGTAGTTAATAGTTTTGGTTTTTATAGCCATTTAAATTAGATTATCCATTAGTTTTTATTGTTGGAAAACATATAGTTAAATTTTCTAATTAAAGCATTTTATTCAAGTTTGATCGATGGGTGTATCGATATTTTTGTAACCATTATACCTATATTTTCTGATTGATCGATGTTTCAGCTACTTGCTGCTTTATTTGACGTTCTTAAGTTGATTAAATTTCTACATACTTATAAAAGTGTGAAATGTAACGTTCGTGTATACACAAGCAAATCCTAAAAGTTCCATCACGCATCCGCGATAAAATCAATATAAAAAAATGTCGTTTCTCCATTACAACGAATAATCATATACGAAATTTGACGCATCATAAGAAGAAAAAAGTCGTAGCAATAAAATTTCCCCGTAAAACTGTAAAATTTTAATACCGCAATAAATATATACAATACGTGGCTTTCACTGTTTTTAATACACTACAATACAATAATTGAAAATTTGCACTTTATCCACAAAACGCACGCATTATTCCGATTGGCCAACCACGGTCTTTTCCTCGCGTGCAAAATGCCTAGAATTACGGGCGTACACGCCATTCTCCGTGTAATTCGATATTTAAAATTCATAAGGCGCGATATAGGCTCGTATTTGTATATACACGTTCAAGAGAAAGAGAGTCACGTTAGTTCCTTTTTTTTTGTGTGTGTTGGCGATTTTTAACTTTCCCCTCCCCGAAATAAACGCGGCGAAAGTCAAAGGGCCGGAAGCGCTATGGTTCTCCGAGCTTTTACGTTACGATGGTGTCTGATCAGTCGAGCGATGAAAGTGTATACTCCCTCGCGTGTTCTGTTGGTGATGCTATTTCAAGACGTTGCCTCGTCAACGCCGAATAACGCATCAAGGGTTTCCTTATGGCGTAACAGTAACGTACTTAGGATAAACTAATGCAATCTGTGCTTTTATAACAAATGAAACTACAGTAATACCAAAAAATGTGTTAAGCGATAATAAAGGTATCGATTAAAAATAAAGTTCACTTTCTCAATTTAAAATAATGAGAATTCTACACCGTTTCTTTCTATTTCCAACAGCTATTTTAGTTATCTAGGAAAACAACATTTACGTTATGTCCTTTTTTACTTTGACACAGCTTAAAATTAGATTAGAAAGAAATATGTTTACTTTTACCACGTTTTCTTTACGAAAAACCAAAATATTATAGAAACGTTATCAAAAATGAATATAAAGAAACTAATACTGATTAAAACATATAGATAAAAATATCATTAAGATTATAAAAAATTTTATTAAACTTCACCATTTTTTCCTACAGGTAACTAAATATTCAACTAAATTTATTGACACGGTAAATCAATCTGTTCAATTTGAAGCGTGTCGCATTGTAGTTATTTTTCACACGTTCAGAAACGTTGAGAAATTAGGAGAACGGATTTAGGTAAAAGTAAAACAATTCTAATATATAATTTATCACACGTAGATTGATTGAACGAAGAAGATTAAAATTCTTGCTGTGTCACGATGATACATACTGACTACATTGTGTACTTTATCTCCTATAGATATCGAAAGTATAAAAAACATTTCACGGTAAATTTACCACTTGAAAAAGGAATAGCTTGTTTTAACCGAAACATAGATATATCATAGGAAATTTTCAGTAATAGATATAGCTTTAGATTTATATGCAAAATAATGTTAGAGTGCGTAAAAAGCAACATAATAAAAATATAATAACAAATGACCAATTACAATTGTTATCCGAATATCAGTCTATAAATCTATACCCGCTTACGATTTTCATTAAAAAAAAAGAAGAAAACTCGCTTATCTATGTGTAATTGCAATGTGAACAGAAATAACCAGAATATGTAATTCGATCAATACTATCCGATAAATCTGATCAACTCACCAAGATACGAATGGAAAAGCAATTTTCAAGAAAATTTTCTTATAAAAATTGAAGGATATGTATATATTGCATATGTACACATGTTTATACGGTATAAAGAAAATCGAGGTAAAATATACATTATGAACGTTCACCAAGGTTTACTTGGCTACACCGCATTAGCCGTCGCTTGTTTTTCTCCTTTATATCGCGCCACGACGATCTCTTCGGGACACACGTACACATACAGGCAAACACACGATGCATTTTCCATATTACTAAAGGCGAATCTTAGTCTACCGGAACACGTGAATACAGATTTCACGGTTTAATTGAAAAATAAAAGGCCCATGTGTGCGGCTTCTCTTTCAATATTACTTTCTCCGTTATAACGCAGTGCAACTTTTCACGGAAATCTTTGCGTGCAACGACAGATAATATTTCAATATTAATTTGACAGTATTCACGCGACTGACTTTGCATTGTTTAGCTTTTGCTGTACACAGGTACTTTCGAGCGTTAAAACAGGATGTTAGATTCTATCCGTATATTGTTTAAGGTGTTTTGAATTTTTATTTTGTGCATATGCATTATACTTGTATCGTTGAAAGTGCAGTAACGTTTTAGATTCTTAGTCTATAATTAACGCTTTGTGCGCGAAAAGTTACAATTTTACTGATTTTATTTTTATTTGCCGTTTCTTACCAGTACAGCCCTGGTAAATAGAAGTAGTAAATGGAAAATGACGACAGATTTTTCCTTGTAATGAAAGAAGTTTTTTTCTGGTTGGATTCTCCCAATGATTTTGATCGCGTAAGTCAAAACCAGAAACACATGCAATTAAAGGCATGGAAGTGATATTTAGAAATTTCGATCGGAAATTTAGAAAATCATACATATCTTTAAAAAGATTGTGACAACAACGAATATAATAACTGACATCGATATATCATGATATAGGAAATTCATCGGACTATAGAGTGTCAAAAGCATTGGGAACTAAATTAAAATAAATTCGAGGTTATGCTCATTCTATAAAATGGGCTTTCACAGTGAAAAAAGAATTTCACGATTAGCACTATTTTCCAGCAATGTAACCGTTTTTTAAATTGATTAAATTCTACCAAGGAAATAGCGTATACAAATTTTTAAAACATTACTTTTTTTGCGTATATACTAAACTTTGTAAAATATTACCATAATACTAATATATACGAGCGGAAAAAGTATAATATCTCTATAATTTGAAAAGAAATATGTGTATCAATATTACAGACATTATATCATAGATTACTCATAAATTAAATTATAAATGTTTTTTACTTTCACATTTTCTTTTAACTTGAACTTTCTCCAAATCTTTGTACGAAACATAGTATTTGCTATGTTAATTTAATTAATTTCTATAATAATATTTTTTCTCTTTTGAATTTATGTATTAATATTATACCTTTTAGACTTCAATATTAATTATTTTACTCAGTATCTTTATTAATAACGTTAAGAGTATTTATAAATATTTTATAGAAAATTGAAAACCTATGATAGTTTAAGATTTAATAAACTACAACATTACAGTAAAACACTTTGACGTTTAATAACTTTCGATACAACCTGTTTATCGCGAATAAGAAAAACGTCGAGGTATGAGCAATATCCGTGTACTGGTTTATGCTAGTTAAAAATAACACAAAACTCTTTTTTTTCTTCTTCGTAATGCTAAATCATGTAAATTCAAGTATTTGCGAATAAAGAAAATATCGATTATGATTGAACCATCGATTATATACGATGTTGTAATAATGATAAAAATAGATGGTAAAATTATATAGTTATGCCTTAAATTATTTATAACAATTTATTACAATATCATCTTTAAATTTTTAATTACATCGATGGCAATCTTTCAACGATTTCAAAGCGATAAATCAGGAGGTTACAAAGACAGAAATGAAATCGGACATTCAAAAAGTCGATTATGAGGTGATGGTACTATATACATGACGAGTCAGTTATTTACCTCGAGTGCACAAGTTGTTACGAAATAAATCTTCTCTTTACCAAATGCATAATGACATCAAAAATAACCTGTGAGTGAGAATTGCAATTCTATTTGAAAATCATCTGTTAATTTTAACTCCCGTGTGAACAAATCTTTCAAATTTACTATCGGTCAAGGATGACCGCGACTGTAGTTATGAAATCGAAAAAAAATATTTCTCCAATAGCTTTATAGTGGACAGCATGAAAGTATAATCGAACATTCAACGGGGAGAGAAGTTAAAAAAAGTATGTCTTAATACTGAAGTACGCAATATAATACTAATTTGATTTCATTATTATCAAAACACCTGTTATTGCATCAATTTATTTGATCAATCTGTATACCCTTTACATTTAAATATAATGGTTATAAGATTAATCCTTCGAATTTCATTGTGTAAAAATATATACATATTTTTTTAATACATAAAAATTATACGCTAAGATCACGAACACAAGAAAATGTTAGAATCTACATAAACTGGTCATACATATGGATAATAGATCAATTTTCATGAAAAGACGCGTCGTCAAGAACTCATACGACGACTTCATGCATAAAAAAAAGGTTAGTTTGTAGAGTTTAGCCGTCATTAGCTTATACACTGCTATACGCGTGATTAAGTGCAATCGAGTCGCGCGCGACGCGATGAAGCAACGGTAGTGGCACTCGCCGTCGTCGTCGTCGTCGTCGTCGGTGCTTCGAGATATGCGAGCTGCGCGTGAGTTCGTGGGCAACAAACATCGGTAATGCCCGAGCGTCTATAAACACGGACGTAGATGTGAATGAGAAAACGCGTGGGAGAGTTTCAGCTATGGAATGGAAAAGGGAGTAGCAAGGTGATGAGCAAACTGAATTAATTCACTCGAGAAATATATAGGTATATATTTTATTTTTCTTTTTTTTTCTCTAAGTTACGTATTGCACGTTCAATGTTTACCTTGTATTTATTCGTATTTTACAAGATTAAAAATGTTTACACTCGATTACATTAAGCTTTTCTTTATATATACGTTTTATGAAGTCATTATTTTTTTTGCTAATCTCAGGAGAACAAATTAATTTTACAACGAATTTAATAATTTACTTTGATTTTTGACATCGACTAATCTTTGTGAGTAAAAGAGATTGTAAAAGTACAAAAAAAAGGTAAATTATTCGCAATCGTATCGTAGGATAAATTGTAATATTTTTAACACTGTATTTATTAGATATCAATCGAGGTATATATAGAAAACGTGAAAGTTGGTATATACCATTTTAAGGAGAACAACGAAGACGATAAAAAAAATGTTTATCATCATTCAAGACGTTATCACTATTTCCTCAAGTAAAGAATAAGGTAAAGTAGATATGCAGCCCGAATTTAGAAAGCTTCGGTACGAAATCGTGAAAAAAATAAATATAAATACAAAAAAGACGATCTCGAATGTTTACAAAAAACGAAAATCCGTGTATTATATATATTTATGTATTGCGATATATCAGTGTGACGAAAAAGTCCGAAGGCGCGACCAAACGGGAAATACATATAGAGGGAAGGTGTTGTAAGGACAGTCAACTCCAAGTCACACACTTGCCCGTGTATATACTAGAGCAAATCAAGTCCGTCCGTAGGTTGAGCCGGTTTTTTTTCTTTCTATTTTTTTTTCGTTTTTTTTGGAAATCCGGTATTTATAGAGAGTCAATGGCCTGACGTCATCTAGTCTCCTCTCTCCGGTGTTTGATGCATCGCGCGACGGTCGAACGGGTCGTTCTTTCGCGGCATATACGAGAGCTCACGTGAGTCACGTCGCGCTCGTGATCTTCGATTCTTGTCAAAGGGGTCGATTATATCCAACCGCTTCTACAGTACCTTCCCTCTTGTTTTCTCCTATCTCTTTCTTTCATTCTTTCTTTCTTTCTCCTCTCTCGTTTTCTTTTATGCGCCGGCGTGTCGCTGAAATTGAATTAGGCGATCCTTGGCCTTCTTTCAGCTTTCGTTTAATTTACCACTTTCTTAGCCGATTCGCGCGACTCTCTTATACATACCGACTAAATGAGGATTTACGAGGTCGGTGTTGCTGTTGTTGCTGTTGCTGTTGCTGTTGTTGTCCCTAACTTCTTGTCGTATAGACCCCACGTATACACACTCACTGGGAATGAAATTATTGTGAAAGGTATTTTCTTTTCGGTCGCGCGCGCGCACACAGGATCGAGTGCCGCGATATCGGGGGAAATTGTTCGCCGCCGCTGTGTTGTGTGGGAAACTTGCTCTCTTAATGGATATAAAATTTTAAGACTAGAACGTTTTTATTACTATTAGCTCACTAATGATATTGGACGCTTTCGATATACCTTTTTTATTTTTTCCACTCTTTCCAATATGATTATATACTTTGATAAAAATTTATTGTCTTTTTATTCTATATATGTAATATTACAATAATAAATATATTCCGTTCATAATACTCGAATTTTTGCAATCACGTAATATATAAAATAACGTGTATATATAATTGAATATATTTATTTATCAACAAAACTCTGATAAATATTACACGGTTTGTACATTGTAATTTTTAAACATCCAGTCACTTAAGTACCCTTCAATAATTTGCAATATGCATAATGCATTAGAACTTTATCCTAAGTGTTATTCTACATATATAGCAATATACTTATAAAGTACGATGAGTTTTATGGCAATATTATATACTATGTAAAAGCAAAATGGGAAATGACACGAAGAGAATTTTTTGTATAAAATTTACCGTGAAATCACGGTAAATCTTGGATACTTGATTAGCAATTTAAAAATTACCATGACAGCACGGTAAAAATTGCAACGATCCCTTTACAAATTTTACAACTTTTTAGGTTAATTTTTCTGGAACAGTTGATACGTCTCAGGTTTACACTAACATCGCAGTAATTTTGATTAGAAAATTTTCTCCGTGCATAGGAAATTAGGAGTTATATTTATTTAAAATTATCCCCCTATTATATTATTATTTATTTAATTTTAATAAAGGATTAATTACATAAAGATAAATAAATTATTTACGATAGCGATAAGTGAGACATAAATTTTGTTTAATCTGCAAGCAATATGATTGATACCGAACGTAATAATTGGCTATGATAATACATTGTTTACGCATGCATTTCATAGTTTCTTAGTTGAATAAACTATGTGATTCATTTTAAAATAAAACAGTTTTTAACTTTAGCGTTGTTCAAAAGTTATTATAGGATTTCATGTACTATACTAATATTTTAGATATCAAAGTAGTTTAAAGTTTTTACTATATAAATACGTTTTATAAAACCGCATAATTATACTATACATTATGTGTAAAAGTACATTATTCTGCTTCTCTATGTTGTGCTTAATTATATAACAAATTGTAATGTGAAAAAAATATATTTTCACTTTGATTACAGATATTTTTCTCAGTAAGTTGCAAATTTTAATATGTGTGGAAAAAAATAATTAAAATATTTTTCGAATATTGCATTCCATAAAAGCGTTCTTATGAAGAATATCTGCATAAATTAAAGAATATGAAAATATCAGTTTCAACACTGTACGTTTATAAGTAACGAATCCTTGAAATATCAAAGAATGATGTGAAAATTATCGTTGAAATATTGCTATATCGAGTATCAAAGAGAGACATTCAACATAATTAGATTCATATTTAGTTTATACCTAATAAAATTTTTTTTAGTTTAATCATTAATTTAGATGCATTTACGCGTAAATGTACTAATGTGATATCTATATTAAACTGCAGTAAGTCATCTCAATAATTTAATTCCATCTGTTTTTTTAGATGCACGCGCAATAAAAAATTGTTTTTCAAATTCGATTAATCCCTCGACCAGCTCAAATATGCATTTAGATAATAAAACCACTTTTTTTTTTAATTTCTAATGAACAACTTTCTCTATCCCCAGTTTATAGACGTTATATATTTAATTTACAATGTGTAAATTAACTAAATATTTAGAATATATCCCATAAAAAGTTTCTCGTCCAGTACGGGACAGAGTAAATCGCTGACTCTCTCCCCTACTTAAAACTCGACACCTGACGGCTCTCGCGGCTTTTTTTCGCATTTCAATTATACGCGCCAGTGCGACCGGTATATTTGCAAAATTAATTGCCGTACCGGGCGCCTAGGCATTTCCGATCACTCTAGCATGCTTAAAAGATTCAAGAAACTTTTATATACCAAAGTATTCCATAACGATCGTTCGAGAAATAAATTGTTTATCTTAACAATTGTTTTTATCAATTTTATAATATTTTAAATAGAAAGTATAATTTTTAGTTAATGTTTTAACTTATATATACGTAAGTAACCATACTAAGAAAGAACTCGACTTCTTCGTTCAGTGATTAGACACGTAATAAAAAATCCCCGGTCACACCCCGTCAAAAGCTTATTGATATTCAAAACGCATTGTTCAACATGGAAGTACCCGTAGATCCTTTAAATTATATATATGCCAAGAGCGCATTCGTCGCATGCACAAACTGACAGGGAGTCTAGGAAACGCTCTTGGTATATAGTCACCGTCCTTGGTCGGCTTTAGTAACAAAATCGCCACTATTCTCGAGCGCTCGGTTAAACTGCACGGATAATCCGATTTGCATATAGTCGCTCGAACGATCCATAGATCTCTTCTACTAAGAAATGCAAGTTACGCAACCACCCCTTACTTTGCTACTCTCGATTAGTATGCAAAAATTAATGTAAATAAAAATTTCGATGCAACGTTACTTCGTAAATCATAACAACGTATAGTTAACGCGATATATTTATTCATGGAATATTTTTTCGTCGGAACAAAGTTTTTTTTACTACTGAATTACAGGTTTCTGTGTTGCAACTTATGTACCGTTCCACGGTAATGAAGATTGGTTTATGCATCGATAATACCTATGTTATCGACTGTTGTAAAGTTAAGAGTTTAACTGTACTAATGAGATAATGCAGGTATCTGTGTAGGTAGCTACTTTACCAGCTTGACTAAAAGCCTCGAAATCGTCGATTAATTGTATGTTAACTGAGGAATCGATCATTATAACTATAGAGGTGCTAATTAGAAGATTATATGTTGATTACATCGATAATAGTTAAAATAATGATTGACATGTTAGAATTATCGAAGTCTGAAAGAAACCGCATTTAATTAAAAAATTAATAAATCATAGTCAATTTTGCAATGCATTATTTATTATTATCCTTGTTGTTGTATTATTGTTTATTAACTTTTGTATTTTTTAACTTTGTATTCATTTTATAGTTAAAAAAATAATAAAATAAATATGCAATATTATTTAGATCTTGTAAAACATTCAAGTTGAACAAATGATTAGTTGAATTACTCCATTCAAAATATTTTTACAACGCAATCCCCCACGCAAAATGGACTATTGTCAAAACCAATCTCAATCGGGACATAAATAATTTCGTCACCTAAGAGCAACAACCTCGTTGCGTAAAAAAATGAACGATATACGATACTTACGCGCGGTCATTCGAGCAGTAAATCCTATCGATCGTCCAGGGAGGTTTAAGCGCGAAAAAAAAGTGGAACGCGTATCGTCGCTAATTGCAAGTCAATTTTTCTTCGTATCTTTGTTTCTTAAAACGACGAATAAAAGAGAAAGGTGATACAGACGTATACAATAGATTTGAACACGTAAAATCCGTGGTAGAAGGAACCAAGTAACCGAATCGAAGCAGAACCGGCAACGACCGCGGAAGGAGAGAAAAAAAAATGAGCTGCAGAGGTGAGACGCGTGTGCGTAGGGACGGAACGTACTCACGGTGTGTATTGTGCTACTACTACTCTATACTTTCCTTCTTTCTCGTACTCCTTATATTCAAATTTTTATCCGCAGTTACGCAATTAGTTAATTGACCAATTTACCGTTAACTCATCGACGGTGCGAAATTTTGCTACCGAGTGAACAATTTTTCACTTTGTCGTTTTCCTTATGAGAAGTTAATTTGGTATTATGTTCATAAAAATAAAGTTTCTTTCCGTATTACAATAGTTATAGACTGTGCGAAAATACTCGCACGGCCTGTCATTGTTTTTATTTAAAAATTATTGACATATATATTTTGGTAGATTTAAACCAATAGGCAAAATAAGATTAGAATTAAATGTAAAAATATAAAATTATGTACTATACAAGTTAAATTAAAAGTGTAAGTCTTCATTTGTAAAAAGATATGTCAGTAATATAATAAAATAGCTTTTAATGCAATACAAGTACTGCAGTTACATTTACAAATAAAAATAGAATGTATTGTTATATTTTGACGAATAAAATAATATTAAATGAATATAAATTAGTAGTGTTCTGCTCAATTCTTAAGTAACAAGTTATGTTAGTGAAAAAGAAAGTTTTACTCTAATGTCTTGTTTTTGCGTATAGTGCGTAACGGCGGAATTATAGGTTATCATAATTGGTATACGAGACGTTACTGTATTAAATATTAAATTATTTTATATTTTTCTTAAAATAACAACCAAGAAAATGAAGAATCGATTAGTTTCTATATTATGTACCCAAAATATTTATTAGAAATATCTATACTCGAACGGTCGGTGTCTAAAATAAGTAAATTACAAAAAAAATGATCGTTGAAATAGTGCGATATCGTAAGTCTGTAAAATGTATAAAGTTTCTGTAAGAAAATATCAAGGAGAATAGGAAATACTGGAGATACAACGAATTGAAACCTGAATAAAATTGTTACATAATCAAAACAGAGGTGTATATATATTGACCGATAAACTCTCACCAGTATTGTGACACGGAAAACGTTTTATTATTCGAGTGAACCTTGAAGTACCCAATTAATGTGACCAACACTTGGTCAATACCAACAGTAAGTATACATATACGTACACAAGCGTAAGATTTATTTCGATGAACAGACGGCACCCCCACGAGGCAAAAGTATATATACTGTCTACGAATAAGGGTAGCAAACACGCTCGATTTCGATGCCAGTGCCCTGCAGACAATGGGAGCGCGCATGAAAGGTTCACTGCGGCTAGGGATTAATTATGCGAGCGCGCAACTTCGATCCTCTATATAGAATGGATTCAGAACCAATCGACCGTAAGTTGGGTAAGTCTGGATTCGTTTTGCGGACAGTTTCGTTTTAAGATACTATCCTGTTGATTGGACTGTTCTGAATTTCTGATGGAACTTTGCAATTAGTATAGGGTGAGTTATATATATATACGTAGTGTTTCATATACACTGACCCTTTCGCCGGTTTGATTTGTATTAGACAAAGATCGATCGAAAGATTGTTGGATTAATAGGCATTTAGGAGATTAGTCATTATTTATACGGTAGAATATTTAATAAAGACGAAGAGTAAGTAGAACAATAATGAAGTGCACAAATAATTAATCAATTTTTGCTAATTACTCTTGTAATTAATTAATAATCAAATTATTCTTAATTATAAGAAATTATAAATTATATTAGATTTACATATAACGCGTACGATATTTGAGATAAATTAATATTATACGTACGTTCTTGATACGCTATGAATATTACTTTTTATCAAATAAATTAAAAATATTCAGTAATTCTTTACAATATGTTGTTCCATTGCGAGAACACGCAAAATTTGGAACGTAAAAGTTTAAGTATAAAAAACAGTTAATTAGTTCCATTCTTGAGCAGAAATACCGTATTTTTGTATGTAAGAACGATTTAAAGACACACTTCACGTACATCTTACGCATATTTAAATATATTACTGATTCTCGGAATGAAATAATACATGCCGCAGAAAAATTCAAAAAACTTTAATAAATAACGTATCGAGCCTTCCCCGTTCTTTTGTGTGCAGAATGGTACTAATACATGGAATGTTTTATAAGTAATTTTATTTTACAATAATTACCGAGTATTCAATTTAGTGTAATTATCTCGTATATGCAACCCAAGTCCCATAATCGAGCGTTAATAATTTTCACGTTACCAACTTTCGCGAGAAAGTATGTACATATACGAATCGTTTCCAAGTATAAAGTTTTTTCCCGTTGTCAGAAAACTGCATGGAAGAAAAGCTATATATGCAAATAGTTGGTAAAGCGCTTCGGGTGATCGAATTTTTTGTTAAGGCATTTAACTTTAACGTGAATTCACTATTGCACGTATATACATATGTATATATAAATTCGAATGGCATTCGTTGGATAGACAAGATATCCATTACTCTTCTTTCTTAGAGCAATAAATTTTCCGCCAAGGTAGAAATTTGTTTAAAGAAACCGCTCATGGAACATTTAATGGTAAAATACTACTTTTATATTTATATTACAACCAAGGTTCATTGTGGCGATGGCCAGTAGATTTTACTTCAAGGTACGTAAAATCGTCTAAAAATAACAATGATTTTCAAGTGATAAATTGCCGGAATAGTTAAAGCGAATAGAAGATTAGTGCGAAATTGATAAATTAATTATAATTATGACTTACATAGTTGGATAATATTTATGCAAGCGAAAAAATTTATTTAACTCTTTTTCTTATATTATCCATTGGAAATTATTATTCTCGAATATCAATGATACTTCCAATGGAATTTGCAAATAAACTATCGTGAGAAAATTTCTAATTTTTAATTAAATTAATCAATTATGAATTATTTTTAATTGTAAAGGGAATAACGTGATTATTTATAATCTAAAATTCATTAACAATACGGATACTAACAAATTAGACTTTTAACTTCAACAATATCTGTCAAAACCGAGAAATAGACATTTAGAAACTAAATTCTTCACTAATAACCTTCACCACAAAATGTAAAGACACGAACGAAAACACGCGTCAAGTTCGAAAGTTGAGAGAGCGCGCGCGAAAAGCTCAAGCCGGTAAAATTTATATACATATGTATAGGAAAGTAACGTAATAACAGGGAAATGTTTTTCTCGGGTTACGTCGAGAGTCGCAGTTAACCGGGCGGCTCGGTCGGCTACCGCGCAAACCGGTATCGGAACCTTCGACCGGAATACCGATCGCGCCGGTGCGTTTTCCACTTCGACATTGAGAATCTTGGTGCGGCGGCGTCGTCGTGTTCGACGTTCAAACCCGTTCCCCCGCTTATCTCATCGGGTTTCGAGGGAAGCCACGCGGTAACGGGACGCTGTCGTCTTTTGCGATCTGGAAAGCTGATCGGAAAAGCCGAAGGTGTCAAGGTGGAAGAATCTCTTTTTGATCCGAAACGATCCGTGATGAACATCATTCACGAGTCAACTTTAATAAATCCATCGATGTAGGAAAACTCTACTGATGGTTATTTAATTTTGTGTGCGTTTAATATTTTCCATGTAATTTAATTTTTTTTTCTATTAAAAAAATGTTTCTTAGACTTGGTGCTGCTAAGAAACATTCATAATTAAAATCACATTTAGTGCGATTACACCATCAGTAAATGTATAAGTTTTATAAAATTATTAATAGGATAGGTATGAGTTGTTGTTACTTCAATTGAAAACCTATTAAACACCTATTAAACCTATTAAATTTTTCCGATCTTTAGATAATACATAAAGTATTAATATTTCTATACACAAACTTAAAATAGATGAACTGCAGAATATTTTTTAAAATCAAAGTACAGTTCATTAGAACGTAGACTTGAAAGTCAGGGGTATTTATAAAACTTACTCATACGGGTTATAATGAGGGAGCAGTAAAAATTTGTGATTTATGGGAATTTTTTCTTTACCGTTACGCTAGGCTTCACTGAACTTGACAGAGACTTAGATTATAGATTTCACAATAATTGTACATAACATGTATTAAATAATTTATTTTTTAAAAAATAATGGTTTAAAGAACAATATATATAAACAATATATTTAAATATAACTAATTACGTCAACAAGAAAGTTTTTATAAGTTAAAAGATTTCGTGAAATTTTTATGAACTCTCATCTTAACAAACGTAATATATTACGTTAAATTCTCAAGAAACGCATATCCCAGTCTCTTTCAATTTTAAAATTCTTTACCACAAAGTGCAATGAATTTTAATTTTTTCCACTTTCTTCACAAGAGCAAAAATGAAAATGCTAAAATTACCACACAAAGAACTTCGTAATCTAGGATTAACTCTTGATTTCGAAAACCCCTATGAAAGAAAAAAAATGATCTACCAAAAATTCAAGATAATGTAACTATTTAATACACAATCAATGTTTACATATTTACCGATAAACATTGTCGATCTGCAGAGAAAAATGTAATTGTTCTCCCGAGAACATCGAAATGATCGAGGTGCGTATGAACAATTATAAAAGGCGTAACGGAATATATACGTACTCGGAGGTACATAATTTATGTGCACGGCTTGCGTCATCGCTCGGTCTAGTTGAAGCTAAAAACGCGTAATCTCACTTTTTACGTATAGATTGCTCGACGATAACGTATAAATCTATACATGTATACTCCGTTGATGGGAAAAGCTATATAACTTACAATTTATAGTTTTTAAAGTTTTATAGTTTCTTTTTATCCCTATAATTTCTTTTTTTTATAAAAATAACAATAACGATTACGTGAACTTGTAGGTGTTTTCCAGTAAATAATTCGTTACGGTTAGTGGTTTGGTATTTTTTTGATTCTACTGAAGTGATGCGTTTATGATTAATTTAATATACATATTAATTTTACGCGATTCGGGCGCTGTTGCTCGTGTAATTTTTAATTTGCACGTGCAAATTAAAGTGTTTTAGATGCATTAATCTCAGTATTTCGTGTGTAATCGATACTCTCTTTGAATACAATTCAGATGCATATGCAATATTTTTGATAATCCACAAGTATTATTATACACCTATGTTAAGAAATATAAAGAAAGCAATATGAGATGTCTAATTATGCATAAATTACGAATGCATTTGTAAAATATGTTAGCCATTTGAAACAATTTAATTTCATATAACCTTTTATAGTGGTTAAGTGTAATAAAAACGGGTCGTAAAATTGCTAATTGTGTATATGCCATTCACTTATACATATCAAATGTAATCATCATTATTACCGACGAAACTGAACTAATAAAAGGTTTAATGACCATTTTACTTGTTTCGCTATGGAAGCATATGAGCATAATGCAGGATGAATTATTTTAAAACAATTGCACATTAAATACCCGATTGAAATGAAAAAATTATTGAAAAAGTTGTTGGTAATATTTAAATAAAACTTTGTTTCAAATTAAATATTTTATATGAAAATTTAACTACTTAATTGAGCTCAATACGAAGACGTCTTTATGAACATATATAGGTAAGTTAAATAACTATAACTTAAAGTAAGATTTTAAATGAATAGATATAAAGAAAAAAAGAAAGGATTAACTTGATTCGGTGAATCAATTATCGTAATGCATTTATCGATAACTAGAAGCGTCGTAATAAATTCGATCTAATTCATTTTTTTATGAATCAAGGGAATTGAGCTTAACGAAGCTAATAAACGTATATATACCTTCATCGGGAATTGATCGAATTATGACAAGTGAAAGTATTATAATTTTGCATTATTGTTTTATTAACAGATTATCACTGTAATACGTAATTAATTAGTCAAATTTTTTACTTAGTAAATATAAAACCTCAGATTATTGAGAAGTACATAAATTAATAATTAATACAAAATGTATATAGGAACGTGAAAACAGTGCCCCTTGCTAAGATTTAGTTTATGTTTGTGCAAAAAAAATTAATTCTTTAAAAAATTTTAACCTTATTTACTTATTGACATTTTTCAAACAATTAATTCTATAAAGTGCTGCACCTTCACATATCGCATAATCAATGATTGTATTGTATCAAAAAGTAATTTTTTGTGGTTTTCTTTAAATTTTAATACAAAATAATAATTTTTGTAAATATAGTACTTTTTAGTTGATAATTTAAGGACTGGAATAGTTGTATTATTGATTAAGTCAATATCTTCTTAAAGTTAGTAGAACAAATTATCTTAATAAATATATAAGCATAGTAAATAAGTAGACAATTATTTGACAATGAAATATTTGAATAATTAAAAATACTTTTAATCAACATTCCTTGTAATCTCTGTGTATATACTTAATAAATTAAACAATTTGTAATAACAAAGAAATTCAAGTGAACACTGTACTTGACCCAATATTGAATTTTCTTGACAATAAAATGATATAAAAGGTATAGTCATCTTGTATTTGATCAACTCGCGCGACCTCGAGGATTTGTGTACGGTGAGTAAGAGCGAAAAGGGGTCGATTGGCAATTAACCGAAACGAAGCTGATACCGCGACGATCCGCGAGCTCTTTATATTCTTATCAACTTATATATGTGTACTCGTTGTTGCCCTTTCGTATCTTTCTTCTTACACTTATATTACCCAATTGCATCGTAATTGGTTGCTACTGGATTTTTTGTTTAACCATTTTAAGAATAAAATTTACGATTTATTTGTACACATAACTATTTGATATAATTGCATGCATATAGATGTTGATGAATACAAATAGGTGCCCATGATAGTTAACGATATACAGTTTATGTACTATCAACCACCAAAGGATATCAAGAATAAGATCCAATTGATGTTACGTACCTCTATTGGGCATTGTAACTATGCAAACAACGCAATTCAATTTCCGATTAATTCCACGAGGAGCATTCCGGTTTCTTCAAGGATGCTCTCAACGTTGTGTGTATATACGGGGTTAAAGTTCTCGAGAGTAAGAGAGACGAGAAATGAGGTGTTACGATACGAACGACGCAGGTACCGTTACACACCGATTACTATGCCAAGCCGCTACGACGTGGGTGGAACGCCAAGTTTTGCGTATACACGCATCACCTTTCTCTTTCTCTATCTTTACACTTGGACGCGCTTCCCTTTATACCTGTCTCTCTCTTTCTGTCTTGTTCTTTTTTTTTCTTTGTCCTTCCGGTACTAATCCGGGGAAGTTTTGGACCGGACTCTCTATAATTTAACACGTACTTACTCACCGTCCGGGTATATACTGTTATTGTCTTACTTTTTTTAAGACTACTTTTGTAAATATACGTATGCTGATCTGCATTGTTGTACGACATATTTTCACGAGCTTATCTGGAATGATTGTCGGAAGTCGATTTAGTGCCGAGTAACTACGTGTTAGCATAGTAAATGCTTATTTATACACATTTTCGCGTTACTTTATTGTTTCACGGTATTACTAATCTGATCTATTTGATTTCAATTTACTTCAATACTATCGCGACGTTTGATTTAATTTAACCGTGCTTTTTCATTAATGAAGAAATTATTAATTGAATGTCGAATTAATATATTCATAAATTCAATCTCAACTATTATTAATAGGGCAAATTATGATAAAACTCCATTTTTAGGAATGGTTTAACAAATTACACAGAATTAAAAATTGCTAACAGTAGGTTAACAATATACTGTGTTTAATAGAAAAAAATTTAATATTATTTTGAATGAATATTTCTATTCTCATTATACGAAGAAAAGTAATTTGTAAAATGAGTTCTAGGTTGTCACTTAACTTTATATTTATATAATAATGCTAGCATTACCTAACGACCGCAACATTTTTTTAAATAATATACATCTATATAGATAAGCCTGAATGTATACGTTCTCATTTCTTCAATCAACAAAAGTGAAGGGGAAATATAAATATTAAAGGTGTTTAACATTTTAAAAGAAGATAGTGAAAGAGAGAGAGAGAGAGAGAGAGAGAGAGAGAGAGAGAGAGAGAGAGAGAGAGAGAGAGAGAGAGAGAGAGAGAGAGAGAGAGAGAGAGAGAGAGAGAGAGAGAGAGTAAGGAAAAAAGTAAGAAATTTTAATGGTCCAATATGTGGCAGGCAAAAAAGTATTTTTACAACTCATTATTCTCTTAGTTGATGCGTCGTAAAGATTTATCTTTTCGCATCTTTACGAACAATTATCCTTTACTATAGGCGAATCTTATCGTGTTGACATTGATTATAACACTCGCACTTTATGATTCTTTAAATATGTATTACCTTCTTATTATTAACCATATAAAACAAGGTTTTTAGGTAATCGGGTATGTACATACTTTTAATCAAATTTTAATTCTAAAAGTCATTATACTTTTGTTGAATATTTATTTTAAAATTATTATTTATGAGTTTTAAGAACATCTAAGACAACTTTTCTAGTGGAATAGCGTGTTGTTTTATTTCAATAAATTTTTTAAATAAAAAGTTCGTGTATTGCATTCATTATCTAGTATTAGTAACTCTAAAAACAATTATCTCAAATTTCCATATTATACTATTCAAAACTCGAAAAATCTAACTATAAATATATGGTCTAGTATCGACCAACTAAATCTCCTATTTACATTTGCACTCTAAACCACTGTGAAGCGCTTCACCCTATTCCCTCTTCGTCTTTGCATTTCTCGCGTCTCGAGTGCAGCTCGAAGTTGTACGTTCTCTGCTTCTCACGCCAAGAGCGCACAGCTGATATCTCTCGAAAAGGGGAGGGGTGGGCGCGAAACGGGTTACGCTTGTGCGACGTCAGTCGTTGCGTAAGGTCGTACAGGCTTTTAAATTTACCGTGATGCAGATGTAGAGTGGACAGTGAGGACCTGTTGGGACTACATTGGGGTGATTCAATTAGGGTTGCGATCCTTCTTTTTTGACTTGTAAAAATTGAATTTTGCATTGGCAACCGTACGATCTAAAGAATTTTAAAAACGAATAGAAATCTTTTCTATTTTTAAAATTACTGATATTTGAAATTTTATTAACAAAACAGTCATATGATAGATAAATAAAAACCAAGAATCATTTGAATTATAATATAAATAAACTTGTCCTGATGATAGATTTTGAGAAATGTTATGTGAAAATTCGTAAAATAATAAAAAAATAAATAAATTAAATTAATTATTTAATATTCAACCATTTCAAAATATAAGATTACGCTCCCGCACATACACTTATCAATTTAATCAAGTTTTATTATCAGAATTATGTATCATAAAAATACCTGGTCACGCAATCTAGATATCTAATACTTCCTATATAATTATACACAAATATTAAGTAAGAAAATTTCTACTTCTTATAAATCTTTATAGACAAAAACCAAAAAGTTTAAATAATATTTATAGAAAAATCATCTTTGTCAACATACAGACATCAACGGGTATATTTCCTATTTCTCTTATAAGCCAGTGCATGTATAAAATTACGAAACATTAGTATTGTCGCGTCCCGACGAAAATTATATTATTATTTTTCGTAAAAAGTACTGCGTAGTTTAGAATAAAATTACGGCGTGGGAGAAAAACGAAATAAGGTTGATAAAGAATAGTTCTAAGTAAATGCAGTAATATAAAATATAATTTACAGAGCTAAGGGACCGATTAATTTACGAGTGTTTCAAACGAAAAAGAGACGGATAAGTAGAGTTGAAGATATTATTCGAAGCCTGTACGCATATAAGCGGGATCACCGATAGTGAGATCGAAATGAAGGGTTGCGCAAGAGTTTTTTTTGTACTGCACTATAAAATCAATGCTCGGAGAAGAACCGGCGATGGGAAACATGGACTAGAAAATTCGAGCATTAGAAGGAAGTAATAAATTAAGCCGTTCTCTGGATAATGTCGCAGTAATAAAAGAGGGGACAGCAAATTCTCCGAATTAACTACGAAGCGATACAGAAAATGCACGGGATTCGATAATTTTTAATTACGCACATCTAACGGTCCAATCGGGTGCAAGCACAGAAAAATCGAGAACTACTTACACATCTCCATATAAGGCAAAGTGTAAGACAAGGAAGAATGTACGACAAAGACAGATGCATAGATTTTTAGGGTATATAAA